>PISX010000337.1:279440-306940 GCA_004024625.1 Mellivora capensis | reverse complement strand
TTGAGTAAATACATAGGAGTGAAACTGTTGGATCAAAGGGTAGATGTTTATTTAATTTTATAAGAAACTGCACAAATGTTTTCAAGTTGGTTGTCAGAGCACTTGATATGGTTGCTTCTGTGTTCTGTGTCCTTATGACTTTTTGTCTACTTGTTCTAGCAAATTCCAAGCGTTAAAATATCTGACTACTATTGTGGATTTGTCTTTTCCCCCCTTTATCTCTTTTGGTTTTGCTTCATAGCTTTTGAAGCTCTATTATTAGGAACTTACCCACTCATGATTATCATACCTTCTGAAGACTTGCCCCCTTTATTAATTATGAAATGTCTTCCTTGCAGTATTCTCTGTCTTGAAGTCTACTTTGGTGATATTAATGTAACATCTCCAGAGAGGGATGCTTTAAAAGATACCAGAAGTTGCCTCAAGGAAGAACTTACTAAATCTGATCAAAGAGGTTGGGAATCCAAGAGGGCTTCACAGAGGAGGAGCTAGAAACAGAGTTGTAAAAATAGGCCTGACTTACCAGGTGCAAACAGAAAAAAAATGGTGCCGTGGACAGCAGGGACTGGAAAGCATGAGTAGCAGCAGGCAGGATGGAGAGTGACTGGATAAAGCTATAGTTCAGGGTGTTATTATCTCCAGCTCACGGAGAGCCGTGTGTCCTGCCAAACTTCCAGCTCTAGAGAGGGGTCATAGTGAGCCCCTGAATAGGGAACTGTCATACCTTCAGATCAGTTTTAGGCACTGAAGGCTGGACTGGAAGGGGGCAAGGTGGAAGGGCAGGGAAAGGAGTTTGTGAGAGAATTTGGTTGTCCTCTTGAGAAACAATGGCAGCTCCAAGCTGCCGGGAGAGAAGGGCTACAGGGGCATGGGGCACCAGGTGTTCAATCATATGACCTTCTGATCAACTGGGTGTGAGGACCAAGAGGGAAGGAGCTCTCTGGAATGACTAGAGGTGGATGTCACATTCACTAGGCTAGAGAAGGCAGACTGTGGTCAACGTCAGGAGAAGAGGGAAGGTGAAGAGTTCATGATGGGACATGTTGAGTGTGGGCCTATGGCGATGTCCAAGAGGCTTGGGCCCCCACCTGCCAGCCCCCTCCTCAGCGGTCGGAGTTTTGTCTGTGTGGGCTCCTCATCCAAGCTTTTGTGTTTTAATAATTCCCTTCAGGCCTTGACCGTAGGGATGGTAGCTGCTTCTTACAGTTGCTACTGCCATAATAGAGTTTTTTAGAATTTTGGCTACATAATTCATGATGCTTTATATTAAATTCTGTCTATGAAAATAACTGACGTGATTTCTGTCCCCTGCCTGGATAAAATGCAAACAAAACCAAACCTATTTTGTATCCCCTGGACTGGGCCATTATGGCCAAGTCAGTGGCAGAAGCTTGTGCTACATAAAACTCGAGGCTTTTCTATAGTTCCAATATAATACCGATCTAGCTTGACCAGAGCAGTAAGACAAGAATAAAGGGGCCTGAAATTTTTACCTGCTCCAACTGGGGTGTCAGGTGGCAGGCTCTGTTCCCAGAGTACCAATGAAAACTCCAACTCCAGAACTGTTTCGAGGAGCCTGAAAAACGAGTCTCCTCATCTTAGAAGATGAGCTGAGGCACAGAAAGGGAGAGGAAGATGGTTGAGACCACACAGCAAGTGAATGCTATGGTGGGATTGGACCCTAGGTCTCCTGAACCACTGGGCCCCCTTGGGTCGCCAGGTGATTTGTAACTCTCCCCAGTTAATATCTGTCTTAAGCTGGAGGTTGTGCCAACCTGTTTCTCTGCTATGTCCAATAAAATAAAATAAATGCATAAAAATGGTTAAAACACTTGGGGGGGTTTTATGCTTAAAATGACTCACTAACTGTAAATGCACCACCCCCAGTTCTAAATTTTTAAATCTAGATTAAATGTGGCAACGTCCATGTAAATGCCTCGGTGCAGCTAGCTGTCAAATTGTGGGCGGGGTTCTTGACCTCAGTTTCTTGTAAAATGGCAGTTCTAATCCTGTTTACCTCTCAAAGTCAATACTGGGTAAAGCATTCCCTTAATAGATGGGAGCTGTTATTGTTGAACGACCTTAGCACTTATTTCGCATGAAGTATGTCTACTTTTTCCCATTGGTCTTTTTGGTTCTGAAACAAAAAAATTTTTTTTTTTCTTTCAGTAACACTATTCCTGACCTAAAGCCTAGCTCAGTGAATGCTGGAGAGCATGAAGTTGTCCATGTTGGCATGTGGTGTTTTCCTGAGAGCTCTCTGAAAAACAATTCCCATCCAGAGAGGCAGTGGAGGCCATTTCTTTAGGGGGGGATGTTTGAGGACTCTTCTGTCACCTCTCCCTAACCCTGGAAGAGGTCTCTTCTGGTGACTGAACAGGCTGTCTGGTCTCACACTTCTGGTGACCCATCCATGGGGTCACTGAATATGGGGCCTACAGGGCTTGGCCTCTAGGAGAAAGGGCCCTGAAGGCCGTCACCCAGCCCGGCTGAGTTCACACCCAGTGATTTACCGAGCATTGGGGCCACTGACACCTTTTATGCCCCTTCCTCCAGCCAAAGGGACACAGCAAGGGGAGAGGTGGCCGGGAACCCATCCCTGGGTCACCTCCACAGAGCTCTCCCATCATTGACGGTGTCCCTTTGCCCTGGAAAACAAAACCTAGGCCCCTTGACTTTGGGTTACCAATACTTTGGCACCACCTTTGAAGCCGTGATCTGAATTTACGACAGAGCGTGAAAGACCATTTCAGGCTTGGCCCTCTTTCCCGGCCGCTGAACTTCATGTGGTCTAGAGTAAATCACCCTAATAGCCATCGGGCCTGCATTGTTGTGGGATGTTTTATTCCCAGGCTGACTGTTATTTAGGGTGGCCAAGTTGAATCGCCAAGTGTCGAGTTACAGTTGTTGCTTTTCTTCGCCTTGTGCATAATTATGAAGAGACAGAATCGCCAAAGGTAGGCTCGATGCAGGCCTGCTCAACAACAAGTCACATTAAGGGGTGCGGATAAAACAAACAAGGCACCCCATTTTGCAGCTCATGAAGGGGTCTCCTTCCTTCAGACTTGCGGACAATGGAGCTGCTTTTCCCTGGGAGAAGAGGTGGTGTTGGGTACAAGTGGGCCCTAGACTTGCTGCTCTGATGAAAGGACTGTATGTTCCAGGCCCCTCTGCTGGCTGGGAACTGGGCCTGTCTGGCTTTGGGTCCTCCGTAGGCAGAGGTTGGGACGGGCGGACAAGTCCCAGAGACACTAACCAATTGAAGCTAAGGTCAGAACAAAAAATCCTTAAGCTTTTCTCCACCCACATTTGTATCTAGTGCTCATTTTTATGACTGCACCACTTGCGGGCAGCTGTGCACACCTCTGCAGCCCCAAGAGGCCCTTAAAGGTGTATGGGCCTCTTCCCTGGGGATGGGGTGAGGGCTTCGGGGGGTGGGGGCTGGGACACAGCGGCTGGGGATAGCCTGTCCTCGGGGCACATTCCTTATGGGTGTGCAAGCTTTCTCTCCTGCCCGGTAGGACAGTACCTGTAACTCTTGGGTCAGATAGATTCAGAGGACGGTACAGTTCTCTCTATTTGTCTTGTTTGGTGGTGGTGGTGTCAGGGTGTGGGGATGTCTCTGCTTGTTCGTCCAGCGATGGAGGAGGCTCAAGGGTGTGGATGAGGGGGACCCGGATGACATCAACAAGCACCGCGCACTCCCTGAGGCCCCTGACCTATGATGCCTTTGTCTTCTCAAGACTTTCTGCCCTTATTGCACCTTCTGCTTAGTAACAGCTTTATTATTACAATGTAGCTGAAAAACTAAGACATTTCTGTAGTAAAATTCAGCAAAAGGCATTTATTTACCCAACTGTCCTTCTCTCCTTATACCCCAGGCTCCCTCTCAGAGGAAGCCATTGTACCTAGCTTCTTGTTTGCTATGTGCATTTTTTGTATTTGCTTTTATCTGTAGGAAAATGTTGGGGATGAAGGGAATGGGGGAATTGTGATTTGTCACTAGCCCTTGGCTGTCAAAGGGCATGGACAAGGCAGACCAAATCCACAGTCAGCATCATGTCTAAAAGCAGAAAGGCTGCTGGTGCCAAGGCCCTGAGAGGCTGCGGCAGGAGGGAGAGGAAGGGGCAGGTAACCTGTGTAATAAGTGTAGTACTGTTTCAGAAAGCAAGATCAGGTGGTCCCGAGTTGAAAGGTAGAGCCTGCCCTCAGTTGAGTCTAGCAGGGGAGAAGTAGAGAGAATTCAGATACAACGTGCAGTGCAGTGATCATGCAGTACAGAGGGAGCAGAGAGGAAAGGGGAGAATAACGTAGCTGGGACAGGGTGGTGAGGAACGGCTTCCTGAAATTGGTATTCTCTGGGCTGGGCTTTAAGGATGGATAGGAGTTGACTGGACTGGTAGGAGGGCGGTACGGGAAACCGTGTGTGCACAGGCTTGGTACTTAAGGAGCTGTAGTCAGGCTGGCATTGTGTAGCCTAAATTGTGTAGGTGCGTGTGTGTGATGTGTGTGTATGTGCCCGCACACCCATACGTGCAAGGGAGGCTATGTGCGTGTGGAAGTAAGGTTGGAGATGCAGCTGGAGAGGAGCACAAGGGTTGGATTGTGAAGGGAATTGCCCCAACCAATGGCTGGAGACAAATTGTGTTTCCTTCACTCATTCCTCATCCCACAAATATTTACTGAGCACCAGAGTGTGCCGGGCAAGCGCTAGGTATCTGGGAGATGATGGAAAACAGGCATCAGGGTCTGACATTCAAAGTGGTGTTGGGGGTTGAGGCTAGGCACACAACAACAGGTGCATGCTGATTGTCAGTACCATGAGAGAGAGTAACAGGGGGGCACAGGGGCGTCCCCTGGGAGCGGGTGCTATCAGAACCGGCTGGAAGGATGAGCGGCGCTGTGCCGGGAAGCCCATCCGGGCAGAGGGATGGATTGAGTGAGAAATGAGGTGGGTGCCACTGTGTTTCCAGATGAGTAATCTAATGATGAGGAATCCCAGTGGCTTTGGGGGGTGACAGAGGACTAGTTTAGGATGGTATCTGGGGAAGAGTCTGCCAGGCTGGGGGCTTGTGGGAGCAGCGGAGGCGGCAAACAGGAAGGCAGACCCAGAGGGGCTGAAGGATCCAGGGCCAGGTCAGGACCTGGGTGTGTGTGGGGGGAGGGTCCTGACTCCTCAGGACCACTATCCAGTCCCTTACCACACTGGCTCGCTCTCCCCTCAAAATCTCACATATCTACTCATTTCTCTCCATCCCCAGTTCCCACTGACTTCCTGGATCTTGCCACCATCCCACCTGCTGTTTTGTGCCTCCTAACTGTTCTCTGTGGCCCAATCTTAACCTCGTGCAATCCAGTCTGCACTCAACAGCTAGAGAAATGTTTTAAAATGGAAATATGACCTCACTACCTTGCTGAAGATCCTTCAAGTGGGGGCGCCTGGGTGGCTCAGTGGGTTAAGCCATTGCCTTCGGCTCGGGTCATGATCTCGGGGTCCTGGGATCGAGTCCTGCATCGGGGGTCTCTGCTCAGCAGGGAGCCTGCTTCCCTCTCTCTCTGCCTGCCTCTCTGTCTACTGTGATCTCTCTCTTTCAAATAAATAAATAAAATTAAAAAAAAAAAAAAAGATCCTTCAAGTGTTCCCTATTGACCTCAAGCTCCTTAAGATGATCTGGCCCCGCTGGGTTCATCATCCTCTTCCCTCAGAATTCTGTGCCCCTCCCAGCATGCCAATTTTCCTTGTCCTGAGAAGCTCTTCTTACTGCCCTGGACTTTCCTTCTCTCTTGTCTCCAGGCTCTTCTATGTGCTCTGCTCTCTTTCTAGAATTCTTTTTCACATTCATCTCCTGTGACCCCACAGCTGTCTCATCTCAGCTCATCTTCTAGGTCTTTCTGTTTGGGAAAGCTTTTATGGCATGCTGAGCCTGGGTCAGGTGCCCCCAAAGGCATCTCTACCCCCATCCTAGCACTTATTGGGCAGGATCTCATTGTTCAAGGATGGTGGCCATGGGACATCAGTAACAATGATAGCGATTTTTACATTGGTCCTCACTGTGCGAGGCACTATTTCAAGAACTTTACATGTATTTGTTCATTAGTGTTCCTGAAGATGAAGATATAAGGAAGATACCTATTAGGATCTGTTTTAGTGATGAGGAAACTGAACATTGTCAGGTTAAGTAACTTATCCCAAGTCCTACAACTAGTGAGAGGGCTGGGGTACATTTCATTTGGGTGCTTCAAATTTTACATGAAGGCAAACTGATTTTCTCAACAGTTTGCACTAGCTTCATGGGGTTGGGAACATCTCAGTGGGTCAAACAGAATGGCTAAAATCTCCCACTAGAATTGCAACCCCAGAGATGACTCCCAGGTCAATAAGACTTTTTTCTTTTTTTTTTTTTAAAAGATTTTATTTATTTATTTGACAGAGAGGTAGCACAAGTAAGCAGAGCAGCAGGCAGCGGGAGAGAGAGAAGCAGGCTCTCTTCTAAGCAGGGAGCCCGATGCGAGGCTCGATCCCAGGACCCTGCATGACCTGAGCCGAAGGCAGCTGCTGAACCAGCTGAGCCACCCAGGTGCCTCCCAGGTCAATACGATTTTCTAATCCGGCACTGAGTTCCAACCCAGTAATCTGGACCAGTGGAGCAGCGGTAGGGCTAACGGCTGCTTCCAGTAACTTCCTACACCTGGGCAGGTTGTGAACAGCAGAGGACAAAATAGTCTGTGCCAGTCAGGAAACTCCATTCTGCTCGGTGATCGGATAACTGGCTATAAATCAGTACTAACATTTTTCATCTGTTTTTGTACCCCAAAACAACACTTGCAAACCTGTGGGAGGGGCGGTTCCTAAGATACATAAGGGATAAAAGGTAGCGATCAAACTAAGTACGGTGGCTTAAGTACACTACCTCGATTCCCAAAGTTAGTTACAGTGGGTTTTCTTGCTTTTGTGACAGGACTTATTCGGACTGCTGTACTCTTAATTTGATGTAACAACATGATATTAATCTAAATATTTGTAAATAAAGTATCTATATCTAAATTAAAAAAAAAAAAAGCGCACCCTGCGGGCACGTGTGGCACAGAAGACTCTATGGAGGACAAAGCGTTGGCTCAGCGGCGTGGCCCTGGGCACGTGTTCTGCGCGCAGACGGCCGGGGGGCGGGGCCTGCGGTGCCGCGCAAGATAAGATGGCCGCGCGCGCGGCGCTGACTGGGTGGCGGGGAGAAGCCGGGAAACAAGTGAGCCGCGAGTTCCCACTTGGCGCTTCGTGTTAGGGAGGCGGCAGAGAGAGGCTGAGTTAGTTAGATAGGTGATGGTGGCTGTCACGCTGTTGTTCTGCATGCAGGTGCCTTGGACGTTCACTAAAAAGATGGAGAAATTTCGGGTAGTGTCAGGCCGTCGGAGCTGTTGCAAGCTGGACGCCTCTATAATACACTTGAGCTTCCCTTGAAACAAGCAAGCCGCGGGAAGCTGTGTCCATCCCTCTCCAGGGCTCTGGTAAGTAACCCTTCACTACCTCTCCTTAGAAGTCACGAGGATTATTCATGAGGACCCAGAAACTCCAAATAAGGCTTTGGGTCCTTCTGGACCTTGGTGTTGGGGTTGTAAAGCGGTACCACGTTTCTGAAGGATTTTGCAGTGTCTACCAGCAGCCTTAAGAAAGGCATTCCTTTCTGACCCTGGAAATCTGGCTCCAGTTACTCACTTCCCCCTAAAACTCAGAATTGAGAACAAAAAAAAATTTTTCCCGAAGATTTTACTTATTTAAGAGAAAGAGAAAGAGAAAGTGAGAGACATAGCACTGGGGGAGGGGGAGAGGGAGAAGCCAACTCCCCACTAGGCAGGGATCCCCATACAGGGCTCCATCCCAGGACCCTAAGATCATGACCTGAGCGAAAGGCAGACGCTTAACAGACTGAGCCACCCAGGCGCCCCAAGAACAAAAAATTTCCATTAAAAATGTTCACTTCAAGGTTGTGCAAACTGAATAAAATTGGAAACAATGAAGATTATGTTAATGTTATGGTGTATTTTCATAATGGATTATGATATAGTCATTTTTTATGAATATGTAATCCTGGGAAGTATTCACTCTATAAGTTAAGTGACAAAAGCAAAACATAAAAATAGAACAAGAACATTAAAAAATGGTAGAAGTATATTTTGAACAGATATATGCATATGGAAAAGATTGCAAATGTTATTAGTGGTTTTCTCTGGAAGGAGGGGATTTCAGGTGATTTTCATCTTCTTTGAACCTTTCTATGTTTTCCCATATTATCCTCAGTAATCATGCCTTGTTTATGTTCAGAAAATTAAAATGTATCTTTACTTTGTGTTCAAAGGTTAAATTGCATCTGTTGGTTCCTGACCTGAAGAAGTTGTATGGCTTGAAAAATAAGACCTCAAGTGAATCTCTGTTAGGAAAAGTACCGCAGGCTCCTTAATCCCATGAAAGCTTGTTCATTCCTTCTCTGCTGTGGCTTGATTTAACACATCTTCTGGCAGTATCTAGAATGAGTCTGGCACTTGAGGAGCCCAGGAATATTCTCCCAGGTTTGCTGGCAAGCTCATGGTAGCGTAGGTGAAGGACACAAGAGAACTAAAAATCAAGAGCTAACATTTATTGAGTGCTTGCTCTGTGCCAGCTATGATGCTAAATGCAAGACATACAGACACATACATTCGCTTGTGCACACACACACACACTCTTCTGAATTTATTAATGCATTTCATTTTCACAATGACCTTATGAAATTGGTACTGTCCCTCCTCCCATTTTAAAGATGAGAACACAGGTCCAGAAGGGAAGTATACTCCATGTCACACACCTCGTAAATCATACTGTCAGAATTTGAATCCAGGTCTGATGGTGTTGAGTTGGGAAGTGGGAAAAGCAATGGACGGGGAGGAGAGAGAGAGAGACAAAAGAGGGGAGAAACCCCCAGTAACCTCAAGGTTTTCCCCATTCCCCTGTGAAGAGTGCACCAGAATTCAGAGTAGGAGGGAAGATCACTACCTTCACATTTGCGGGCCTCAGCGATTCCAGATGAGTCCAGACAAGAGTTTCTCAACTCCAGGAGCAGCGACAGAAAGAGGAAAAGAGAAGTTGCATGTGACTGATCATGAGTGTTGGTATTTGTGAGAAAGTTTCTCTCAAATGTTAAGAAAGAGGTACAAGTTTCTGGCGTGCTCCTGAGAACTTCTGGGCACCTTTAACAATACTTTTGAGCAGATGGCCCTTCTGTTCTGTTCTTCAGGTAGAGGAGCTCCTAGAGCTGCCCGTCTGTTCATCAGCCTCAATTAAGCTTGGTTTTGGTGCCCAGATGGAGCACAGGTGGAGAGGGTTGGGGGCAGGTAAAAGGAAGAGTTTTCTGAAGTTTCTGAGCAAAAGAAGGGAAAGGAAAGCTAGAGGTTTCATGTGAAAGTAATGGTTGATGCTAGTAATGGAAGAGGAAAATGGTGACAGAATAAAGGTGGGGAGTGCAGCTTGGGGATGAGTCCCTTGTGGGGAAGGAAGAGAAAACCAGTTCTTCATACCTGTCACCAGGTGTCTCCACTGACACAACACAGCTGGGTTGTGTCTCATTTCACTTGAGGAACTCCTTCGGGATTGTGGAGTGGGGAATGAATGGGAAGCAGCATTTGAGGGTGGGGGTATTGGCAGAGAAGGATAATGGCAGCGTGCACCTGACCCCTAAAAAGCATGCCATCACTCAGAGCTGGTATTGTTCTATAATATTTTCTATTGGGCCCATTTCCAGCAAAATAGAAGAGGAAGGAAGTTAATTGAACACACTATTATCTGTCCTATATTGTGCTGAATCCTCATTTACCTTATTTAGTCTATAGCAATCTTGTGGGTCAATGTTACACCCATTTTGCATATAAGGAAAAAGAAGCTTAGTAATGTTAGCTACTTGTTCAAGGGCTTCGAGCAAGTAAAGGACAAAGCCAAGATCCAAACTAACATCTGCCTGATGCCAAAGCCCCTTTCAGTTTACTTTCCATTTTGACTCCAGAGATCAGCTGTAGGCCCTGTGTTCATGGTTCAGCCACCCTCACTTTTAAAGTTGTAATTAGACCAAGTCAGTGGTTTTTAAACATATGTGAACCTAAGGATTCTTGGGATGCTTGTTAAAATGTATTCATTCCTGGGCTCTACTCCTAGAACTACTGATGAGAATCCTCGTGGGCAGAGCCTGAGAGTCTACCTTAACAGGCCCCAAACCTAATTTTGATGTGCTCAGGCAAGTTTGGTCAACACTGGTGTAGGAAGATTTTCACATTCATGGATATAAAGTCAGTTGGCTAAGTGCTGTTTATCTTTGCAAGGTTTTATGTGGTTTAGGAAATAAGATCTTTCATATATATGTCTTTTCCCTGATCTCTGCCCTATACTGCTCAAATTTTTTTTGCGTTATGACATTATTTAAAATAATCAGTCGAGATTATGTTTACATTAGGGGGTAAGGCAACAATACAGTGATATTTTGCCCCTTGTGGTGACATTCCCTATTTTACATTGTATACTAGAGCTGAGCTATTTATTTGCATAGATTGAATTGAAAGGAATTCTCTGGTTAAGCGGCAGGAGTGAATTATGGTTAACACAGCTATAAAAGGCCAAGGTACATATTTAACTTCTTAGTGTTGCCTTTGGTAGTCCTTGGTGCTCTTCGCATCCTTGTCCTTCTGAATGGGTTTAAGAGGATGTCATTTCATCTACATCCATAAAATTAAAAAGAAATAGAGATTTCGGGGAATTGGAAAGATAATTAGGCTTGAACCACTTTGGATTGAAATATTCAAATGTCAGTTCTAATAAGGCTTTTCAGTAGTACCTGGCTATGCATGATTTATGTGAAACTTGCAGTTATAGGAGTAGGTCATGAGAGAGATCCAGTATTAGTCCCAGTAATTAGCAGGCTGCACAGGGGAGCAGAATTCTCGAATAACTAACAGTTTGTAAAATTAATACAAACTTTGAATACCTCTTTCCCCCTCCTCCCTACCCAATATCAGCATCTAGCCAAACTGAAACTGTAAATAAATCTTGCAAAGATGCAGGACATCATGAAGTATTCTGAAGGGTGATGTTGAAAGAATTCCTTTGGTTTCAGGCAAAGCCATTAACAAATATGAATTTGGCAGAATTTGTTCACTTGTTAATTGGAGAAGAGAAAATTGATAGAATGATTCAAAAGAAAATTATTTGAATGAGACATTTAAAAAGACTTCAGAAAATACATGGAGCCCTCTAATATTTTTGTGAGAATGACTATTTTTATGACTATGCCACAAAATAAAATGTAAACTGAAAGATTACTATTATGCTATTATATAATGTCAGAAGAATTGCACTAAAACTCTCAAAATTTAGTCATTTGTTCTATGAATTAGAGCACATTTATTATTATCTTCCAAATGTGGTTTGATATAAGGTACAATAAGCTTATTTTTATTTAGTTTCATTTTTAAAAGATAAATTTCCTTTTTTTTTTTTTTTGCCACTCTTTATTATGTCACTATTTACTACAAACTTTTGAAAATACTTATTTTTTGAGAGAGAGAAGGAGCACATGCTGGGGGGCGGGGGCGACTCTGCTGAGCAGGGAGCCTGATGCAGGGCTTGATCACAGAACCCCAACATCATTCCTGAGCTGAAGGCAAATGCTTAGCTGACTGAGCCACCAGGTGCCCCTACTACAAACTTTTAAATCTTGTTTAGTTAAGGTTCACTTTAAGTAGGAGGATTAAATGAGATTTGACTTTCCAGTTGTCGAAAATGGCAAGATTTTGCTTCTTTTGATGTCTGCATAGTATTCCATTGTATATATATACCACATCTTTTTTTTTTTAAAGATTTTATTTATTTATTTGACAGAGATTTCAAGTAGGCAGTGAGGCAGGCAGAGAGAGAGAGGGGGGAAGCAGGCTCCCTGCTGAGTAGAGAGCCCAATGCGGGGCTCGATCCCAGGACCCTGAGATCATGACCTGAGCTGAAGGCAGAGGCCCAACTCACTGAGCCACCCGGGCACCCTGATACCACATCTTCTTTATCCATTCATCTGATGATGGACATCTAGGCTCTTTCCATAGTTTGGCTATTGTGGACATTGCTGCTGGAAACATTCAGGTGCACACGCCCCTTTGGATCACTACATTTGTATCTTTAGGGTAAATACCCAGTAGTGCGATTGCTGGGTCACAGGATAGCTCTATTTTCAACTTTTTGAGGAACCTCCATGCTGTTTTCCAGAGTGGTTGCACCAGCTTGCATTCCCACTAGTAGTGTAGGAGGGTTCCCCTTTCTCCATATCCTCGCCAACCTCAGTTGTTTCCTGACTTGTTAATTTTAGCCATTCCAACTGGTGTGAGGTGGTATCTCACTGCGGTTTTGATTTGTATTTCCCTGATGCCGAGTGATGTTGAGCACCTTTTTCATGTGTCTGTTGACCATTTGTATGTTTTCTTTGCTGAAATGTCTGTTCATGTCTTCTGCCCATTTCTTTTTTTCTTTTAAAGATTTTATTTATTTATTTGTCAGAGAGCGAGAGAGTGAGAGAGTGAGCACAGGCAGACAGAGTGGCAGGCAGAGGCAGGGGGGGAAGCAAGCTCCCTGCTGAGCAAGGAGCCCGATATGGGACTTGATCCCAGGACGCTGGGATCATGACCTGAGCCGAAGGCAGCTGCCCAACCAACTGAGCCACCCAGGCGTCCCTTCTGCCCATTTCTTGATTGGATTATTTGTTCTTTGGGTGTTGAGTTGGGTAAATTCATTATAGATTTTGGATACTAGACCTTTATCTGCTATGTCATTTGCAAATATCTTCTCCCAGTTTGGTTTTGTTGACTGTTTCCTTTGCTGTGCAAAAGCTTTTGATCTTGAAGTCCCAATAGTTCATTTTGCACTTGCTTCCCTTGCCTTTGGTAATGTTTCTAGGAAGAAGTTGCTGTGGCTGAGGTCAAAGAGGTTGCTGCCTGTGTTCTCCTCAAGGATTTTGATAGATTCCTGTTTCACATTGAGGTCTTTCATGAGTCTATTTTTGTGTGTGGTGTAAGGAAATGGTCCAGTTTCATTCTTCTGCATGTGGTTGTCTAATTTCCCAACACCATTTGTTGAAGAGACTTTTTTCCATTGGACATTCTTTCCAGCTTTGTCGAAGATTAGTTGACCATAGAGTTGTGGGTCCATTTCTGGGCTCTCTATTCTGTTCCATTGATCTATGTGTGTTTTTGTGCCAGTACCATACTGTCTTGATGATTACAGCTTTGTAATAGAGCTTGAAGTCTAGGATTTTGATGCCACCAACTTTGCTTTTCTTTTTCAATATTCTTCTGGCTATTCAAGGTCTTTTCTGGTTCCATATAAACTTTAGGATTATTTGTTCCATTTCTTTGAAAAAAATTGATACTTTGATAAGGATTGCATTAAATGTGTAGATTGCCTTAGGTAGTATAGATATTTTCACAATATTTGTTCTTCCAATCCATGAGCATGGAATGTTTTTTTCCATTTCTTTGTGTCTTCCTCAATTTCTTTCATAAGTACTTTATAGTTTTTTGAGTACACATTCTTTACCTCTTCGGTTAGGCTTATTCCTAGGTATCTTATAGTTTTGGGTGCAATTGTAAATGGGATTGACTCCTTAATTTCTCTTTCTTCTGTCTTGCTGTTGGTGTATAGAAATGCAACTGATTTCTGTGCATTGATTTTATATCCTGACACTTTACTGAATTCCTGTATGAGTTCTAGGAGTTTTGGAGTGGAGTCTTTGGATTTTTTCACATAAAGTATTGAATCATCTGCAAAGAGTGAGAGTTTGACAACTTTGCCAATTGGATGCCTTTAATTTCTTTTTGTTGTCTGATTCCTGAGACTAGGACTTCTAGTGCTATGTTGAGTAGCAGTGGTGATAGTGGACATCCCTGCCATGTTCCTGACCTTAGGGGGAAAGCTCTCAGTTTTTCCCCATTGAGAATGATATTCACTGTGGGTTTTTCATAGAAGGCTTTGATGATATTGAGGTATGTACCCTCTATCTCTACACTTTGAAGAGTTTTGATCAAGGAAGGATGCTGTACTTTGTAAGATGCTTTTTAAGCGTCTGTTGAGAGTATCATGTGGTTCTTGTTCTTTTATGAATGTATTATATCACATTGATTGATTTGCAGAGTTGAACCAACCTTGCAGCCCAGGAATAAATCTCATTTGGTTGTGGTGAATAATCCTTTTAATGTTCTGTTGGATCCTGTTGGTTAGTATTTTGGTGAGAATTTTTGCATCTGTGTTCTTCAAGGATATTGGTCTGTAATTCTCCCTTTTGATGGGGTCTTTGTCTGGTTTTGGGAATCAGTGTAATGCTGACCTCATAAAATGAGTTTGGAAGTTTTCCTTCCACTTCTATTTTTTGGAACAGTTTTAGGAGAATCAGTATTAATTCTTTAAATGTTTGGTAGAGTTCCCCTGGGAAGCCATCTGGCCCTGGGCTCTTATTTTTGGGAGATTTTTGATGACTGCTTCAATCTCCTTACTGGTTATGGATCTGTTCAGGTTTTCTATTTCTTCCTGATTCAGTTTGGGTAGTTTAAATGTCTCTAGGAATGTATCCATTTCTTCCAGATTGTCAAATTTCCTGGTGTATAGTTGCTCATAATACGTTCTTATAATTGTCTGTATTTCTTTGGTGTTGGTTGTGATCTCTCCTCTTTCATTCATGATTTTATTAACTTGGGTCCTTTTTCTTTTCTTTTTGATAAATCTGGCCAGGGGTTTATCAATCTTACTAATTCTTTCAAAGAACCAACTCCTAGTTTTGTTGATTTGTTCTGCTGTTCTTTTGGTTTCTATTTCATTGATTTCTGCTCTGATCTTTATGATTTCTCTTCTCCTGCTGGGTTTAGGCTTTCTTTGCTGTTCTCTCTTCAGCTTCTTTAGGTGTAGGGTTGGGTTGTATACTTGAGACCTTTCTTGTTTCTTGAGAAAGGTTTGTATTGCTATATACTTTTCTCTCAGGACCGCCTTTGCTGTGTCCTAAAGATTTTGAACAGTTGTGTTTTCATTTTCATTTGTTTCCATGAATTTTTGAAATTCTTCTTTAATTTCCTGGTTGACACATTTATTCTTTAGTAGGATGCTCTTAAGCCTCCATGTATTTGAGTTCTTTCCAACTTTCCTCTTGTGATTGAGTTCTAGTTTCAGAGCAGTGTGGTCTGAAAACATGCAGGGAATGATCCTAATCTTTTGGTACTGGTTGAGACCTATTTTGTGACCCAGGATGTGATCTATTCTGGAGAATGTTCCATGTGCACTTGAGAAGAATGTGTATTCTGTTGCTTTGGGATGGAATGTTCTGAATGTATCTGTGATGTCCATCTGGCCCAGTGTGTCATTTAAAGGCTTTTTCTCCTTGTTGATCTTTTGCTTAGATGATCTGTCCATTTCAGTGAGGGGGGTGTTAAAGTCCCCTACCATATTATATTATTGCCAATTGTATTTTTTTATTCTGTTATTAATTGGTTTATATATTTGGCTGCTCCCATGTTAGAGGCATAGATATTTAAAATTGTTAGATCTTCCTGTGGATAGACCCTTTAAGTATGATCTAGTGTTGTTCCTCATCTCTTATTATAGTCTTTGACTTAAAATCTAATTAATCTGATATAAGGATTGCCACCCCAACTTTCTTTTGATATCCATCATTAGCATGGTAAATTCTTTTCCACCCCCTCACTTTAAATCTGGAGGTATCTTTGGGTCTAAAATGAGTTTCTTGTAGACAGCATATTGATGAATCTTTTTTTTTTTTTTTTTTTTTAATCCATTCTGATACCTGTGTCTTTTGATTGGGGACATTTAGCCCATTTACATTCAGGGTTACTATTGGGACATATTAATTTAATGCTATTATATTGCCTGTAAGGTGACTGTTACTGTATATTGTCTCTGTTCCTTTCTGGTCTGTTACTTTTAGGCTCTCTCTTTACTTAGAGGACCCCTTTCAGTATTTCCTGTAGGGCTGGTTTGGTGTTTGGGGTTTGTTCTTTTAATTTTTGTTTGTCCTGGATGCTTTTTATCTTTCCTTCTATTTTCAGTGACAGTCTAGCTGGATATAGTATTCTTGGCTGCATGTTTTTCTCGTTTAGTGCTCTGAATATATCATGCCAGTCCTTTCTGGCCTGCCAGGTCTCTGTGGATAAGTCTGCTGCCAAACTAATATTTCTACCATTGTATGTTACAGACCTCTTGTCCTGAGCTGCTTTCAGGATTTTCTCTTTGTCACTGAGACTTGTAAGTTTTACTATTAGATGATGGGGTGTTGACCTATTTTTATTGATTTTTGAGGGGAATTCTCTGTGCCTCCTGAATTTTGATGCTTGTTCCCTTTGCCATATTAGGGAAATTTTCTACTATAATTTGCTCCAATATACCTTCTGCCCCTCTCTCTCTTCTTCTTCTGGGATTCCAACTATTCTAATATTGTTTTGCCTTATGGTATTACTTATCTTTCGAATTCTCCCCTTGTGGTCCAGTAGTTGTTTGTCTCTTTTGGTCAGCTTCTTTATTCTCTGTCATTGGGTCTTTTATATCACTAATTCTCTCTTCTGCCTCATTTATCCTAGCAGTAAGAGCCTCCATTTTTTTATTGCACCTCATTAATAACTTTTTTGATTTCAGCTTGGTTAGATTTTAGTTCCTTTATTTCTCCAGAAAGGGATTCTCTAATATCTTCCATGCTTTTTTTGAGCCTAGCAAGCACCTTGATAATTGTCATTCTGAACTCTAGTTCTGATGTATTACTAATGTCCGTATTGATTAGGTCCCTAGCCATCAGTACTGCTTCTTGTTCTTTTTTTTTTGTGTGTGTGGTGAGTTTTTCCACCTTGTTATTTTGTCCAGATAAGAGTAGATGAATGAGAGAACAAGATACTAAAAGGGTGGCAAAGACCCCAGAAAAATAAACGCTAACCAAATCAGAAGAGACCCAAAACCGGGGGGAGAAGAAAGGTGGAAAAATAAAAAGATAAAATAAAATAAAAAATAAGAAAGTAAATATATTAGACTGGTGAATAGAACACAGCCACATACTTGATTTTGGGTATATTCTGGATTCTTAGAAGAAACGACCTCCCAAAATTTTAAAGAAAGAAAAACTTATATATATACAAAAATAAGGGTATAAAGCGGTGGAATATGACTGTAAAGATGAAAATTAAAAAGGATTCTAAAAAAGGAATTGATAAGTTGGTTGAAAAAAGAAAAAAAAAGAGGAAAGTATGTGATCCGGCTGGAGACTACAACAAAGCCATGCACTAGATTTAGAGTATATTTTGATCTATTAGAAGAAACTGTGCCCCAAAATTAAAAAAAAAGAAAAACTTATATGTATAAAAAAAAATAGGCTAAATACAATGAAGGGATAGTATATGACTATAACAATGAAAATTTAAAAAGATTTTTAAAAAGGTATTGATAAGATGAAATAGATCTAAACTGTTAAAAGAGGAAAGAGGATGGGGCGCCTGGGTGGCTCAGTGGGTTAAGGCCTCTGCCTTCGGCTCAGGTCATGGTCTCAGGGTCCTGGGATTGAGCCCCACATTGGGCTCTCTGCTCGGCAGGGAACCTGCTTCCTCTTCTCTCTGTGCCTGCCTCTCTGACTACTTGTAATCTCTGTCTATCAAATAAATAAAAACCAAAAAAAAAAAAAAAAAAAAGAGGAAAGAGGAAAAATTAAAAAAATAGAATAAGAAAAAACTAAAATTAAAAAAATTTAAGTTTGAAAGACTAAACAATCATGGGGAAAAAGCCATGAATTCTATGTGTTGCTTTCCCCTAGCTCTGGAGTTCCGCAGTTCTCCTTGATGAACTTGGTCTTGGCTGGATGTTCTTGCTGATCTTCTGGGGGAGGGTCCTCTGGCAGTGATTGTCAAATGTCTTTGCCCAGGTGGATTTATACCACCTTTGCCCTGGGCCAGGCTAAGTAATCAGCTCTGGTTTGCTCTTGGAAGCTTTTGTTCCCTGAATGCTTTCTGTACAGCTTGGAGAATGGGAATGAAAATGGCGGCCTCCCAATCTCTGGCCCCATAGGAGCTGAGAGCTCAGGGCCCCACTCCTCAATTCACCCTCAGAGAAAAGTAGTCAGTCCCTCCCATCTCCCTTGTCTCTGGCTGCACTCCGTGCTCGCTTACCCTATGACTGAGCATTTCTGTCTTGGGTGCACAGCCCCATTTAGAGTTTCCAAGCCAAGTAGATTTCTGCAGCATGCTCCTATGCCACTCCTTCTGGAGGAGGAAGGAAGGGGTCTCTCCGGATCTGCCACTTGTGGGGTCCCTGCTTGAAGAGCAGTGGTCTGACTCTGCCTCGGATCACGGTTTAAGGTAACCCTGAGCTGAGAGCCCACTGCTCAGTTCCGTCTCTGCAGCCAGCTTCCCTGCACCAATACCTGGCAACTCTGCCACACTCAGACACCCCCAGTCTTTCTGTGACTCCTCAGGTCCTGAGACCACACTGTCCCTGTGAGGGCTCCACCTCCTGCTTAGCTTCTGGAGTGTTGTCCCTCAGTGGAGCAGACTTCTAGAAGTTCCGATTTTGTGCTCTGCTGCTTTCTCACTTGCTGGAAGCTGGCCCTTCCCTCCGTGGTCTATCTTCCTGTCAATTTGGATTCACTTCGCACGTCCTACCTTCCGGAAAGTGGTCGATTTTCTGTTCCTAGAATTGCTGCTCTTTTTCTCTTCTATCTCCTGTTGAGTTTGTAGGTGTTCAGAATGGTTTGGTAACTATCTAGCCGAACTCCTGGGACCTGATAAAATTTCAGTTTCCTACTCCTCCACCATCTTGCTTCTTCCCCCAATTTTTTTTTCTTTTTTGTCTTGGAATGTATTTGTTGGGGGCATCTGGATGGCTTAGTCGATCAAGCATCTGCCTTTGGCTCAGGTCTTAATCCCAGGGTCCTGGGATCGAGTCCTAAATCAGGGTCCCTGATCAGTGGGGAGTCTGCTTCTCTGCCATATCCACCCCTCTTGTGCATATGTGCATGCTCTCTCTCTCAAAAAAATAAAATCTTGAAAAAAGTGTATTTGTGGAAGAAACTTATGTTTGTCCTGTAGAATTTTCTGCAACCTGGATTTTGATTATTTCATCCCCATGATGCTGTTTAGCATCCATAAATTGGTTATTTACTTTTTTTTTAAGATTTATTTATTTTATTTGACAGAGAGAGATCACAAATAGGCAGAGACAGGCGGGGGGTGGGGTGGGGCAGCAGGCTCCCTGCTGAGCAGAGAGCCCGAATGTGGGGCTTGATCCCAGGACCCTGAGATCATGACCTGAGCTGAAGGCAGAGCCTTTATTTATTTATTTATTTATTAAAGATTTTATTTATTTATTTGACAGAGATCACAGTAGGCAGAGAGAGATGTGGGGAAGCAGGCTTCCCACTGAGCAGAGAACCTGATGTGGGGCTCCATCCCAGGACCCTGGGATCATGACCTGAGCCGAAGGCAGAGGCTTTAACCCACTGAGCCACCTAGGCGCCCCTATTTACTTTTTTTTCAAACAGAATTTTTGAGCTCTTACTGTGTTTAAGATGCTAGGTACCCATCTACCTGATTTTCTTCCATGTGGAGCTTAGAGTGTAGTGAGGAACAGACACAAAGCAAGCAAATAAACAGATACAAAATTGTATTTATATCACATAATATGTAAATATGTACTGCTTATAATATGAACACAACTCTATTTGGTCTTCCTAACACTGAAGTAAAAGGTTTTCTATTATACAGACACAACCACTGCGAGGTTAAAGAACCAGACAGGGTTTAAGCCTTCCCTGTCCTATCATCTACTTTCCCTGTCATATCCACTACCTTCCGTATCTGTCATACCAGCTACCTTCCCTGTTACATCAACTACATGACACTGTAGAGGTATGGGGAGAGAGCAAAGTGGTGGATGAATGGGGGTTGGGTAGGGTGAGGGTGTCCCTTACTATCTCTGGACTCCGATGCATTCATGTTTAAAATGAAGAAGCAGTGGGATGCCTGAGGGCTCAGTTGGTTAAGCATCTGCCTTCGGCTCAGGTCGTGATCCCAGGGTCCTGGGATTGAGTCAGGCATCAGGCTCCTTGCTCAGTGGGGCGTCTGCTTCTCCCTCTGCCTGCTGCTCCTCCTGCTTGTGTGAAACTCTATTTCTCTCTCACACAAATAAATAAAAAAATAAAATGATTAGTTGCAGCCCCAGCCCTATACCTAGTCAGCTGGAGAGTTGTCAGTTTGTGTGTGTGGCATCGACACTACATTGAGAAGTGTGGGTAAGTAAACTGCAAGGATTTTATAGCTTCTCCAGGGAGTGGTAAACAGCAGGGAGGAAAAACCGAGTAAAAGACAGTCAAAATGTAATAAAAAAAATCAAGTCAAGCCATCCCTAAGTCTCAGCAGTTCATACTGCTAAATTTCAAGCCAAAAAGGATACAAGCAGAGTATTTTAGTAAATGTCTTTAGCCTCAGACACCTGGTTTGGAAACACACCACCACCTGTGCTGCATTAAACCTGTGAAAAACCCAGGGAGGAAATACAGTGTATGAGGCCAGAAAAGGGTGGGCTTCTGGATCCCTTAGGTCAAACAGCAGGCTGTAAATGACTCTTTTCAAAACAGACATATTACTTCCCAAGATTGCGGCCTGCCACAAAGGAAGGTACACACAGCGGTTGTTCCCAGCAAGAGTTATACTATATGGCTATTAGGGGGAATAGAAGCAGCTTGATTCTTGCCAATGACAGGAAATAAGGTCAAGTAAAGATAACAGGTCTTTGAATTAAAGAGGCTTTAAACACACATCCTGGCCTCATGACTTTAGTATCGAGTAAGAATTATGGAATGAAGCCTTGGGTTTTCTTACTCCCTTTAAGCTGGACTCCTGAAACACACCCTTTCCCTGATTAATGCCAAGGAAGCCTGTGTGGGGAAGGCACCCTCTTCCTCATACCTTTGGCTTATTTATGCTGTTTCTAAATAGTCCTTACTGCCATGTTGCTAGTGAGATCTGGGCTGTTGGGATCATTTCACTAGTTAAAGGTCTCACAAGTAGCATATTTGATAGTCTTGATGGTACATACCTATAGATTTAGAGGTCAAGATTGTATTCCTCTGGTCTAGGCAATGGGAAAGAGATCTTGCAGAACTGAGGAGTAGAGGGCCACTGTATTTCTATGTTGCCAGAGTTTTCAAAGACAAGATATCCAAACAGGCTTGACTTAATGAGCAAGACAGAGTATCATTTCAGGGAGAAAAACAAAATGAAAACAAACATCACAAGATGGTTTGTTGTCTGCATTGTTAGTCTGTATTCCCTGCCCTGTTGTGTAGACTGTGTTTATTATGTCCCCACCTTGATCTTCTTCATCCCTGTGGTGGGGAGGATTGGTGCAGGAATAGAAGTAGGGAGTAGAAGGGGGAACTGAAGTCAAGCAACCAATTAGAACATGCAAAACAGTAGGGTTAAGTGCTTTAGCCGACTGGCTGTTTTTCGAATAACCAGCTGGCTGACCAGACTCTGCCTCTTTTTGATGCTTGCTGGCATTCGTTCTAGTGCACAGGACTGTAGACCTGCATTAGCCTTACCCCCAGAACTCCTGAAGAAAGGACACAGATTCTCTGTGCCTTTAAAGTTCCTTTTTTCTGATAATCAAAATAGATCTTGATTGACAGGTCAGAATGCTGGCCTAAATGGCTGAGTGACAGTATTTGTTAGAGACGCCAGAGGTGCGTCACTTGGAGAGTGATGTGAGTACTCATTTGCTCCTACGCAGGGCAAGGGGTCAGGATCATCTGCTCTCTGTGGGTCCTTCGGCAAGGCACTTTACATCTTGAAGCTTGAGAACTGGGAATAATGATAGTATCTACTTTGTATGGTTGCTAGGAGTCTAAGTGAGGTAATTCAGTATTTAGCCTGATGCCTCGTACAGAATAAGGAAGAGTTCTGGGAATGCTGACTGTTGGCTGTGTTATCATTGTGATCTTTGTAGCTCACATATACCCTCATTGACTTCATGGGGAGTCTATAAATCCGAAGTTTCAAAAATATTATTTCTATTATGTAGAGAATGGCTTGAAGCCCTGCTGAATTTCCTTGCCATAGTTTGATTTTAATAGATCTTTGGTTCCTTGTTTGTTACCTGAATTAAAAGCACAGTTTTTTTGGTTCTGAAATGTTGAAAGGTGTTTAATATATATAGAATAACTTTTTCCTCCCAAAGCAATTCATGTTCATTATTTTAAAAAAAAAGTAAATGGATATTAGTGAGGAGTAATTCTATTACTCAGAGATTACCACTGTCCACATTTTGGTGAATAATTATTGTACATGTTTTGCAACTTTTCACTTAATTATATATCAGATGTCTTCTACATCATTAACTAGTCTTCAGTGTCTTATTTAATGGCAACAGAGAATTCTATCTGTGAGGCCCCTTATTCACTTTAATGATCTTATTATGAGCCTCTCCAATCTTTCCACTCTCAAATAGCATCATTGTTAAACTCTCAGTCACCAAAATCCAAGATGTGGTTTCCAGCTCTGGGCCTACATGCCTCCTCTGCCTAAACCTGGAAGTTAGAAATCCCCTACATCCAAAACTAACACCAAGGATACCCCTTCAAAAGGCCAGGAAGTAAATTCCTCTCTCATTCCGCAGTGAGAAGAGGCAAAATTGGGGTCATTTTCATGACAGCTATTCACACCGCGTGTGAGGTACTCCAAAGAGGCATTCCTATCCTTTCACGTTTTCTCCTAATCATAGGCAATTTCCTCACGGCAGCAGCCACCCCACCTTTTGTGGGGGTGTCAAAATGTGTCATCCAAATAGATGGTCCCTAAGACAAGGGGAAAGTTTACACACGTGTGTTCTGTGCAATGCTCTAGCGCCTTTAGACAATGTCTCACCTTTTACTTGGAGCAGACGTGACTGGGAAAGGCTTTCTCCTGTTTAAGTGGAATTTGGACTCATTTGAAGAATATATACATGACTACATATGCAGTTGAAGATGGGTTGTTTAATCCAGGAATAGGGATCTCAAAAGGATTTGGATGTATGAGATGAGCTGCTAGAAGAACACGGTGGGGGGGGGTCTTGTAGGAAATTCTGGTTAATTTCCCATCCTTAGTTCAGAGCTAGGCTAGTCCTGTGCAAAAGTGTCAAGTGAGGGTTGTCTTCTGCACCATGCCTTGCGTTTTCACTGCCTCCACGTACTAAGAACATTGTGGATCTCTCTCTCCCACTGAGCTAGTTGCTCAGGCCACCTTTTAGGGAAGCTCCCCACTGCAGGCTAGAAGAGGGGAGTGATTTTTCTTTCTGCTGGCAGACAGAAGTCTACAGGGAAAGAGAGGTTACTGTAAGTATAAAATAGTTGGCTATGGGTGAAGTTTATGTTTGGGTGCTTAGGGTAAGGAGAGGGGTCACCAGTAGAGAGGCCAGGGAAACACAGGACATTTAAATTCAAAGTTCAGATAAGCAGCAAAGAATTTTTTTAATATACGTGTGTGCCCCGAGTACTCTGTCTCTTAAATTTATGATTGTCCCCATCTTTTTTTTTTTTTTTTTTAAAGATTTTATTTATTTGACAGACAGAGATCTCAGGTAGGCAGAGAGGCAGGCAGAGAGAGAGGAGGAAGCAGGCTCCCTGCTGAGCAGAGAGCCCGATGTGGGGCTCGATCCCAGGACCCTGGGATCATGACCTGAGCTGAAGGCAGAGGCTTTAGCCCACTGAGCCACCCAGGCGCCCCAATTGTCCCCATCTTTTGAGTTGTTTTCGTCACACCTAGAGCCATCTTTCCAAAGCATTGTAATGAGATTCAGAGAAACAGTGACTGTCTCTCTCATGGCACTTCTTTGCAGTACATAGTAGTTAATTCCAGCACACACTGTAACAAGTAAGTAGGCACAGGCAAGCTTAGGAACAAGCACACCTTACTTTCCAAGAGCACAGATTCCCTTGTAGGAACAGTCTACTGGAGAGAGGCCAACTAGGCCGGATGTTCAGCTTGCCACAGGGAGGATGTTTTCCAGAAGGATGGGTGGTCAACTTATGGGTTTGTTAACTGGAGACTAGCAAGGTAGGGACTGTGGTGCCGGGTACACGGTAAGTGTTTGGTGAACATTTCTTTGTTATTAGTAATTCTATTGTTAGAGGCTTAATTTTTTTATAGTTTATGATTTTTATAAACATCAATGTGGTAAATACCCCTGTGGTTTTAATCTTTGCAGAATCCTTCGTCATTTCCTTTGGATGATTCCTAGAATTTTGTAGATTAGAAAAATGAGATCCAGGGCGGCAGGGCTGTGTTGGCACTGGCTCGGGAGGGGTGTTGTTACATCTGCAGGAGTTTTGTAATGTGGTTGTCAAACACAACCGTTTAAAGAATAAAATTATATAAACATAACTAAATTATAATGAAATGAGTTATGTATTAAGTAAACAGAGGTCACAAATACTCAACTCATCACTTGCTAGTCATTTTACTGTATTTTACTATAGTTGAAGCTCTGGAGTTGTGTTTTTGTATGTGAAGGGTGGAAATACCAGAAAATGAAGGGCTACTGCATGTCTCTTGCCAGCTCCTGTGTTCAGAGTGGTGTCAGTACAGATGTCAGGGACCGAGTAATGGCATGTTACCTAGAAATCAGCCGTGGTGGAAGTATTTATACTGTGGGCATCAGCCAAGTGGTGCCAATTAGGCCCACTGTTGCTGAATGTTTATGTGACATTTCACTGCAGAGAATTGATAGAGCTATGTAGCTAATGACAGAACAGGAAGGTGAATCCATTTCTTCCAACACTGTCAGAGCTTTTTGAACCATGTTTTGGAAAGCTGTTACTGTGTTTTTAATCCTTACCTTACTGGCATACTCTAACACCTCTTAAACCTATTAAATTTCTAAGCAGTCTTCACCCAAAAGCATGCAAGTGTATACAGGCTATCGAGAAAGTCATAGAACTTCTTTTCACAAACATTTTTGAAGCACCTGCCATGTGCTAAAGGCGAAGAAGACAAAGATGAATAAGACATAGAGTGTTCTCAAATACGGATGTCCCAGACTGGGTACTGAGTTGATGAAAGACCTTAAGTCATTGCCTTCTATTAAGTTAAAATAAATCAAGTGAGACATACATATATAAGTTAATTTTCATCATTAACCTATTATGTAAAATACATACATGGTAATATAAGTTAAGGCTATATCTACACAGTTGTTTTATTATCATGGGGAGGCCTGCACTTTAAAAAAGTGTAAATAGGGTCCTATAGTGGAAAGAGTTAAGGGAGGCAAAAAAGTACAGTGATTGAGAGCATGAGCTCTGCTCTCAGACTAACTTGGGTTCAGGTTCTGACTTGATCCGCTACTAACTCCACAACCTTGGGCAAATCATTTAACTTTAAGCTTTGGTTTCCTTGTGAGAATAAACTAGTAATCCCCTCATAAGGTTCATTTGAGGAGTAAACAATAATCTAAAGTGCTCTATGCCTGGTATGGAGTCAGCACTCAAAGTATCAGTCTAAAATAAACCTTGCAGAAATAAGTCTTAAAAGAGAGGGATATTAGTTGTTTGGGATTGCCCACAATTCATGCATTCCTGAAGCTGGAATTTCTGCTAAGTGAATGCTGGTTTACTCTGGGAAGGATTACCTCCAGTCTTGGAGGGGGCTTTATAAGAGCTTTTTGCAGATGCACAAGGTGCCCCTGGTCTCCTGTGCTTGTCTCTGTCCTCTGGTGAACCGACCCTGCATCTCATACCTCACCTGTTAGTGACTTCTCCCTCACCCCTTACTGAGTCTCACCTCCAACCGCTGCAGTTCGCCCAAAGTGCCCTTACTTGGGCCACCAAAGATTTCCTGGCTCACCTTTTTACGGTGTTTGACACTCCAATGACCACTTCTATCTTTAGGTAAGATTTAGCCAATTCGGCTTTTAACTTTCTGTACCCAAAGATGGAGAAAACGAAGGCAGGGAGGCTTGAGGGAAGAAATGGGAAGGGGTAAAAATATTTATTAAAGCTGTGTTTTCACTTTGGTCTCTTTGAAGAAGGAATATTACTTAGAGAAATATCAGAGTGGAGTACTGCTGTATTTTTGGAAAGTGAAGTCCTTCTCGTTAACATTATTAGTAGTGTCTCTACGGTCAGAATTATTTAGTTACTCACACGTATGCCGTGTGTTTCATCCCCCTTCTTGTAGCTCAGCTATTCCTCTGGGGCATATTCCTTCTGGGGTATGTCCTTTAAGAAGCACTTCCAGTGAGGGTCTTTTGGTGAATTTTCTCAATTTTTATTTGCCTAAAAATACCTTTACTCTCATTCTGGAAAGATAGTTTCTCTAAGTCCATAATTTAAGGTTGAAAGTTATTTTCTCTCAGCACGTTGAAGATGTTATTCTACTGTCTACTGACTCCTGTCATTGTTGAGATGCCTTCGGTCAGCTTAATTTTCATTCCTCTGAGGATTCCATCTTTGCTTTCTGGCTACTTTTAACATCCTTTCTTGGTCTAGAAAGTGTTCACTGCTTTGAATTCATTGGAATTTCTGACTAAGAGATTGGAATTGGATCAATTTGGGAAAATTCTCAATATTCTCTTTTACTGCCTTCTGGAATACCAATTAGATGTCTGTGGGACCTTCTTACTAACCTTTTGTTTATTTACCCTTTTTCATATATTTGGTCTTGTTTTTGTGTTCTGTTTAATTTCTTCAAACCTATTTGGTTCTCGAGTTGTGGTTTTTTTTTTTTTTTTTAAACCCGTGGTTTAACCCTTGCATTGATTTTAAAATTAAATTTTAATATTTTAATTTCAAGAAGTTTTATTTTTTAATTTAATTTCTTAAAAAAGATTTTATTTATTTGACAGAGAGAAATCACAAGCAGGCAGAGCAGAAGGCAGAGAGAGAGCCCGATGTGGAGCTCGATCCCAGGACCCTGAGATCATGACCTGAGCTGAAGGCAGAGGCTTAACCCACTGAGCCACCCAGGCACCCCAATTTCAGGAAGTTTTAGTTGGATTATTTTCAGATGTGTTTTTTATTCTTTTATTTCTTAAAAACATCTTACGTGGGATGCCTGGGTGGCTCAGTTGGTTGGGCGGCTGCCTTTGGCTCAGGTCATGATCCCGGCGTCCTGGGATGGAGTCCCGCATCGGGCTCCTTGCTCAGCGGGGAGCCTGCTTCTCCCTCTGCCTCTGCCTGCCACTATGTCTGCCTCTGCTCGCTCGCTCTCTCTCTCTCTCTCTGACAAATCAATAAAATCTTAAAAAAAAAAAAATCTTATGTATCCTTATGTTTTGTATCTAGCAATTCTTTTTTTTTTTTTTTTTTTTTAAAGATTGTATTTATTTGACAGGCAGAGATCACAAGTAGGCAGAGAGGCAGGCAGATAGAGCGGGAAGCAGGTTCCCTGCTGAGCAGAGAGCCCTATGCGGGGCTCGATCCCAGGACCCTGGGATC
>PISX010000337.1:0-279340 GCA_004024625.1 Mellivora capensis | reverse complement strand
TGTATCTAGTAATTCTAATACCTGAGGTTTTTATGAATCAGGTTCTGTTATTGGTTGCTTCTGCTGGGTTTCACACTTGGTGGCTTGTTTCCTTTTGTTTTATGTAATTTTTGATTGTGAATTCATTTGCTGAAACTTTATTTATTTTTTAAAAGATTTTATTTATTTATTTGACAGAGATGCCAAGTAGGCAGAGAGGCAGGCAGAGAGAGGAGGAAGCAGGCTCTCCACTGAGCAGAGAGCCTGACGTGGAGCTCGATCCCAGGACCCTGGGATCATGACCTGAGCCGAAGGCAGAGGCTTTAACCCACTGAGCCACCCAGGTGCCCTGAAACTTTTTATTTTAAATGAAATTTTCCTTGTCTTTTTTCAGGGTAGTGTAGATACTAAAATTTGTGGCCCCAAATTTCTGTATGTGGTCAAATTTGTAGTTAAAAAATCTCTGGGAAATTTTATTGTTATTTTTGTTATTGTTAGTTACATCCAGAGTCACAGCTATGACAGACCATTTTTTTTTGTTGTTGTCTGCCACTGCTGGGTGGGTTTTCTTCTAGTTTGGTTTTTTTCTCAGGGCATAGGCTCCTTGTGTCCTCGCTTTCTGCAGGTTGGTCTGGCTCTTCACTGTGCGGGAGGTACCTGCAGATCTCCATAGATACCCTCACTGTAGAGGGTCATTTAGCTCTGGTCTCCTGCTTCAGCCTTGGTCTCAGCGAGGTAAAATGCTCTTATTTTCTTGGAAGCATGTTTGCTTATTTAAAGGAGGGCTTTCTATATTTTGTTTAGCACTTTATTTATTTATTTATAGAGTGGGAAGGGGGAGGGCCGAGAGAGACAGAGAGAGAGAGAGAGTCTTAAGCAGGCTCTATCCAGTCTGGAGCCCAATATGAGGTTCGATCTCACAACCCTGAGGTCATGACCTCAGCCAAAATTAAGAGTCAGACATTTAATCAACTGAGCCACCGAGGTACCCCCCCTTTTGTTTAGCATTTTAAACTTTTTTTTTTTTTTTTTCCTGCAGCCATAGTGTTTCAGGATTCCTAGGACACTGTATTGCTGGAAATGGAAATATGTATACTTTTTTTTTGATTGCTAACATTCTGAGTGTGCACTTTTATTATATCTTGTGGCTGTTATTTCCTGGCAGCCCAAGCAAAATGAAGTTTGGACAATGTAAACCAGGAGAAAAATGGAATTCATTTGACAGAAACTCACTTTCTAGGAAATCTCACTCTTGGCTAACCCTGCAGTCTAGTCAGCTTGCATAGCGGTCACTCAGCAGGTATTCACCAGGTACCCAGGATGGCTAAGGATGACAGAGCTCTCCAGGAGACACAGGGGCCCCTTCCTGAGTATAGAAATTCACAAACCAGCATTATAGATTCCCATGATGCTTGGATAGGAAGAGCCAGATAGTCCCCTTAGACTAGCTTTTTTTTTTTTTTTTAAAGATTTTATTTATTTGACAGAGACCACAAATAGGCAGAGAGGCAGGCAGAGAGAGAGGGGAGGAAGCAGGCTACCTGCCAAGCAGAGAGCCCGACGCGGGGCTCGATCCCAGGACCCTGGGATCATGACCTGAGCCGAAGGCAGAGGCTTTAACCTACTGAGCCACCCAGGCGCCCCTAGACTAGCTTTTTATTTGTAAATGAGTGGGTTGGTGGCAGAAGGAACTTTTCCTTCAGGGTCATGGGGCTGGTTAGCAGTGCCTGGGACTCCCCTCAAAGATATAAATGCAGAAACTCATTATTATCTTTAAAAAAATGGTGAATTTATTCAGACCTCTGTTCACTGAACATTAATTGAATACCTTCTCTACGCCAGGTCATAGGATGCCCTTTAGCTAGTAGTACGCAGTGAATGGTAACGTATATGCATATTTGCCTAGATGTAGAAACAGACCCTCAACTGCTTATAATCTCCCCCACACCCCGCTCCACCACCCTAACACTGAGCTATAGCCTTCCACCCAATATAGGTGAGAGGGTTTGAGGCTGGTGGGAGGTGATAAAACAGGAAAAGTTGCTATAGAGCCTGTGGGTCATGGTTAGGATTGGCTGAGCTCAGAGCCTTTACTCTTGGTTCTAAGACCTGAAGAGGGAAAGAAATCAGTGAGAGCTGGCCACTGGCATGTATTTGAGTCCTCACACTGCCACATACTAGCTGTTAGGCTAGCTCTGAGCCTCAGTTTCCTCTTTTGTAGAATGGGAATTATTACTACTGAATGCTAAGCACTCAAGAGACAATGTTCTTGCTTTTAAGAAGATGTACGAAAAAGTCAGAAAAGAGATTTCTTTAATGTCCCAAGCAACAAGAAAAACTCATCCTTAATCCATTATGCCAAGAAGTTCATGTGGCTCCGTTTAGCTGGGATGGAGGTTTCTATAGCCTGGCTTAAACTGGCAAAGAACAGTCATTTCTGTGAGCCCACTGCTCTTTTTCCTCAGAGAATGAACCAGCCACGTTTTGTCTTCAGCTTTCATTCTTCACATGAGTTTAGTGTTGTGTAGATTACCTAGCCTCTAGGTGACCAGAATTATTCAAGAAAGGCTGCACTTAGCAATGAAATCATAAACATCTTAAAATTTCTTCCATTTGGGGAATCTGCTGTGCAAAACCAAATCTTGTTTGAGTGCAGAAGCCAACAAAAACAAACGGGAACAACAAACCAAACAAACATCTTGACACCCCAGGAAAAAAACCTTAGCTCATTGTTTAATGAATGAATGGTTCCAACTCTGCTCCCAGAGACAACTCTGCTCATTCAAAAACTGTCAAGAGTAACTTTTCATGATTTCAAAGTTAGGTTTTTAAACTCTCTTCCAGTTCCCACCATGGGAACAGGATTCCTAGACAGATCCATCTGAAGTAGTATTTGCATGACCCAAGTTGCTGATGCTGCTTGGGGTGCTGGCTGCCTGGGAGGGGCTGTTTGAGGGGGGAGGTTTGGACAGCCATGGGCTATGGGAAATATGGGAGGTTTGGAGTTCTTTTGCCATAAAAACTTTTCATAAGCCATGCATGGCTAGTGGCATCCCAGATGGATCTCTGCTTGGTCTGAGCTTATGAAGTGGTTCTGCCTGCTATCTGCCCAACTCTCAGGGTAAGAAGAAAGTTTTCTTATTGAGGAGAGTGAATTGGACACAGATGCTGCAGGCCATGGGCTTGCCCTGGCTTGCCCGTCTTCTTGGCAAGACAAGCAGTTATTAGAGGCTGGTGACGACTCCCTGTGTCTGGGGACGAGCTGTCTGCATTTCTAGGAGACGGCTCCTTCCCAAGGGGAAAGAAAGGTGCCAGGCTGTAGAAGGATCCAATTATTGGCGGCTCTATTTTGCAGAATGATCGTCTTTGAGTGAAGTATGTGTTATAGAATCAAACTTGGCATTTTTAATTAACATAAAAGAATTTCAGTTCTTACATGCTATATATATGTGTAAAAAAAGAATTCTTTGCACACCTTTCAGTAAATGGCTTCAGAGCTGCTTTGCCACCTGAGAAATTTCTTGGACAGAGTCCCATGGGAAATTGTGAATGTTTGATTTCATAAGTGGGTTTTTAATTAATTTGTGTGGTTTTTAAAAAATATTTTATTTGTTTATTTGACAGAGAGGGAGAAAGATCACAAGCAGGCAGAGAGGCAGGCAGAGAGAGGGGGGAAGGAGGCACCCCACTGAGCAGAGAGCCCGATGTGGGACTCGATCCCAGGACCCTGGGATCATGACCTGAGCCGAAGGCAGAGGCTTAACCCCCTGAGCCACCCAGGTGCCCAATTAATTTGTGTTTTGAGTGATACTTCTGTTCAGTTTCCTTAGGATTTCTGAAAATCTTTGCTGTTACTATCAAAGGTAGCCATTCATGCTAACATTGTATTTAGATCTGAGGGGTTGAATGGACCATGGCTCTCTTACCAGGGCCAAAATACCTGTGACAAAAGAATTTCCCAGGAAGTTTTGGGTATTTATGGCCCAGCATTATAAGCTGGAAAACTGGCAACCATGTTCCAGGGTCTTGGAGTGGTTCTGTGCTTGGTGGCTAACAGTCCAGAGGACTATTCTGACCTTGACCTTTGAACAAACCAGTGAGTTAATGCCACTGACCCAGCTCTGTGACTGCAACAACAAGCATCTCTGGATTTGGGAATCCTATTTGACTTCTAATCCTAGTTCTGCTGATGTGCAAACTGTATGACCTTGTCAATCTAATCAACCACTCAGAGCCTTGTGGAATGGGGAAATAGTGCCTTCCTCACAGGGCTGTGGGGAAGAGAATAAAATGAGATAATGTGCCAGGTGCCAAATTCAAAACTTGTCAAATGGACAATGACTGATAGTGGCCTGACTACTTCTATCCTCTAAATCCACGCCACTTTAAATATAAAGATTTTTAAATTTTATTTATTTGTTTATTTATTTGACAGAGAGACAGCGAGAGAGGAAATACAGAGGGAGAGGGAGAAGCAGGGTTCCCGCTGAGCAGGGAGCCTGAAGCGGGGCTCCATCCCAGGGTCTTGGAATCATGACCTGACCTGAAGGTAGACGCTTAATGACTGAGCCACCCAGGTGCCCCACCTGACTTTAAATAAGGAGCAAAATCAGGGGCGCCTGGGTGGCTCAGTGGGTTAAAGCCTCTGCTTTCGGCTCAGGTCATGATCCCAGGGTCCTGGGATCGAGCCCCACATCAACAGGCGGAGCAGAGAGCCTGTTTCCTCCTCTCTCTCCCTGCCTGCCTCTCTTGCCTACTTGTGATCTCTGTCTGTCAAATAAATAAATAAAATCTTAAAAAAAAAATAAATAAGGAGCAAAATCAGAAAGGCTGCAGATCCTGTCTTCTTTTTCTTTAGGCACAGAGAACAATTTGATCCTCTTGAAGTAGATGACTTCTGAATTTGTAGTCTGGCCTTGATACCTCTTCCAGGTTTCGGGCTTATGTGGAATATTCACAAATGATGGTCCTATTGTGTTAAGCTTAAGCATGCAAACACAAAACTCATCTCTGCTTCTGCCATCCCACCCCCCACAAACACACAGACCCCAACCAGCAAACCTTGTTTTGTTCTTCTTTTTTTCTGTTATGGACAACACCATTGTTGAAGATGCACAAACTTGAACTTAAAGATTTGTCTATTTTATATATAGAGAGAATGCCAGCTGGGTGGGGAGAGGCAGAGGTAGAAGCAAAGAGAGACAGAGAAGCAGCAGCCTCCCTGTTGAACATGGAGCCAGTAGGTAATCAGTAGTCATGGGACTAGTGATGACTAGTGATCATGATGCCAGCCAAAACCCAGACTCAGAGGCTCAACTGACTGAGCCACCCAGACACCCTATGCTGACTTGAACTTGGAGTCTATCGTCTTTGTCTCCCCTTTGACTTTCATCCTCCTGCAGTCAGCCTCCAAATCCAACTAAAGCCTCCTTCATTCTTCCTCCCTCCCTTCTATCCTCCACCCTCCCTATCCTATTCATGCCCTTGACTCAGATATGATAGAAAGTGTCCATGGAGGCTGTTCAAGTCTTCTTACCCCTTCTTACCCCATCTCATCTTTTCCCATCAGAGTTTGTCAGACTCTGGCATTGGCCGAGATCTCCCATCCACCTGTCACTGTCCACTGTCCCCCCCCCCCCAATTCAATTGCCTCCTCCACTTCCTGTGTGCCATTTTCCTGCTTATGGTCTTCCAAAGGCTCCATGTGGTCTGCAAGAAAGATTTCTTAGTTCAGTCTGCCCACCTTTCCCTTCTGACCCAATCTCCCATTTTCTCTCTTCCAGCCATATATGTTCACGTATTGGAATTGTCATTCCCTTTCCTAGCCAAGCTCTTCCATCTACCCACCTCATCTTCTCATTTCCACTTAGTCTAGCCTTCTAGAGCCTTTTTAAAAAATTAATATTTTATTTATCTATTTGACAGAGATCACAAGTAGGCAGAGAGGCAGGCAGAGAGAGAGAGGAAGAGAAGCAGTCTCCCCGCTGAGCAGAGAGCCCTATGTGGGGCTCGATCCCAGGACCTTGAGATCATGACCTGAGCCGAAGGCAGAGTCTTTAACCCACTGAGCCACCCAGGTGCCCCTAGACCCTTTTTAATCATTGGTTGGGTTTACAGTCTTTCCTGACATTTATGTATTTGCTTCAGCATCATTTCTTCATTCCATTGTTGGGGTTACATTCCAGAGTCAAATAAGACATGATTTGTGAGATGTCCCCAACAGTCAATATGTCATCTTGGGTGGTAATGTCCCCATAGCAGTTAGGAGTTTGCTTCTCTGGTATCAGATGGATCTAGGTCCAGACCCCAGCTCTACCACTTATTAGTTGCATGATTGAGCAAGTTTTTCATCTCTTCACCTTTGTTCCCTCATCTGTTAAGCTGAGTAGTAGTAATGCCTACTTCACATGGTGGTTGCATGAGAAGGGGATAGTATGTGGTAAAGCACTCAGCATAGCGGCTGGCACCTATTAAGTGGTACAATAAATGATTGCTATTGTCCTTTATTTCTCACTTTAATTTTCCATGGCTGAGGTAGCAGTAGTGAAGACGGACTGTGATACCAAATTTCTTGTTCTGGGACTGTGTGACCTTTATGATCAAAAGAATGCAAATGAAATTCAGAGAAATGGAAGCAATAGTTTACCAAGCTGTACGATTTTCAAGGGCAGAGATAGTGATAACATTTATCTTCATGTCTCCAGCCCTGGAATGGGAATGAAGTAAGCATTCAAAAATATATGATTAAGTCAACTAAATGTTGAGTCTCAAAAACTTCATGGCAAACATCTGTGGTCAATTTCCATTTCTGTCTGTTTCTTACAGTTGTCAAAGTAAACTTGCAGAATGCAGGGATCCACTTACTCTCTGCCCTTAAGGAAGAAGTATGGATGTGTATACATGTGTGTGTATGTTTGTATACGTATGCATGAATACACTCATACACATTTAAATTCTCATTGTTCTTCTAGTCTAGCTTCACTGGATTTACTGTGTGTTCTTCTCCCTCTTCTCCACCCTAGACGTTTTGGATTTGGGTCTGTTGCTAGGTCTGAGCATAGGTTCATCCTTGGATTATAACAATGGGGAGCATTCCTGGAAGGAGCGCTACCTGTCTCTGACTTACTTGAGTTTGGTCCTGGACTCAGATGTTTGGGAATTTAGACTTCATGGTAAGCTGGAAGAGGTCATGCAGGAGAGGCCCGTTAGGTCTGTGGACTACTGATGAGCTTTGCCATTTTCTTGAAGATCTATGTGGTCTGCAACATTTATTTCTGGGTCATTCCACTGGACTTGTCACAATGTGGATCATGCTCTATATAAGTTCTTGGTGGGGATATACAAATTTGCATTCAGAATGCTTGCTTTGTTGGCACTCCTTGGGTTCTGGGAACTTTAAAGATCGAAATTTAATGTGTAAATTTTTTTTAAAGATTTTATTTATTTTATTTGACACAGAGATTACAAGTAGGCTGAGAGGCAGGCAGAGAGAGGAGGAAGCAGGCTCCCTGCTGAGCAGAGAGCCCGATGCAGGGCTTGATCCCAGCACCCTGGGATCATGACCTGAGCCGAAAGCAGAGGCTTTAACCCACTGAGCCACCCAGGCGCCCCTAATGTGTAAATTTTAATTTAATTCAACATTCAGAGTGTTTATTATGTGTCAGGCACCATGTTGGGCACTTCTTCCGGAAGGATTGAGACATTTAACATTTAAGTAGTTGCTGGGTGATGAATGAATGGCAGGTTGGGTTGTTCTCCCTTCATCTCCTTCTGTCCTTTCTCTTCTCACCCTTGCCAGGGTGGAGAAAGAGCCTTTGTGAGGAAGACAATGCATCAGAGTTGTGGCCACTATTACCAAGTAAGTATATGTCTATATTGTAGATGTTTACTGTGGAGAGTAGGAAAGATTTGGTGCCCCCTAGGGTTCTAGAGGACCTCAAGGATCTGCTCTACCCCTCCAAATGGAACCAAGACCTGGAGAGAAGACCAGGGTGGTAGAAAAGACTCAGTTATTCATGAAAGTGGAGGTAGGAAACGAGGGAATCTGGGAAAGGACCTTAGAGTCACCATCAATGAAGGGCTGGTCTCCTTGAGGGTTTGGGAAGCGGGGGTTGGAGAAGCATTCGTAGGCCTCATGGCTGGTGCACTGTGATCATAGTGGGATAGGATATACTCCTACTGCCTGACTGCAGACATTTCAGTAAGGTCTGATCATGTCATTTCTTCTGAGCCTTTGATTCCCCAAAACTATCACTTTACTCCAGCTGTGGGCTAACATCACTCTTGTTCTGTGGCTTTGGTTCAGCTAACATGGGTGGGGCCCATAAAGCTCTTTGAACTTCCATGTCTGGACTTTGGGTCTACAGGTTGTCTGCTGACCCGGGCAGAGTGTTACTAAAATGCCACCCCTCACTGCTCCTAGCCCTGCTGTCTGCCTCCTTCTCCCAGAGTGGGTGAAGGGACTGCTCTGGGCCCCTAGTTTCTCCTGGCTTCATCTAGGGAGATCAGAACCATCCTTCTTGGGGCATTTCTGGTGGAGAAGACGCCCTTTTTGGTTGTGAGCTCTGCAGCTGACCTGCCCTGGGCCCTCGGCAGACTCTCCCAGCTCTTTGCTTTGTGGTTTGAAACCTCTGGCTTATGGAAGAAGTGATGTCTCAGGACTGAACTTGGGAATAGAACAGGCAAGGGCCATCTATCCAGTTAGGGGTGGGAGAGGAAAAGGAAGCAGCAGATAGGACTGAGACAGTAACCAGAACTTGAATTTATTAAATAATAAAAATGAGAAGGGGAATTAGGGGCTGTTCCATGTTTTATATGCTAAGGATGAGAACTACAGGGCACTGAGTCTTCTGCATTACCCCATGGTGCCAAGTAGTTCAGAGGGAAGGAGGCTGCTAGGGCTGCTGGGAGCCACCAGAGAGGGTGGACACTAACTGGTGTGGATCAGGGAGGAAACGCACATGTTATCACTCATGCAGGGTGAATGGATGAGAAGACTTTCCCAGGAAAACACAGTTGAGAAATCTGTTCTTACATTAGGATTCATGCCCCTGAATTTACCAACATGTCTGAAGCTCGTTAATAGCCCACGCCATTAACTTTCATGCCAGAGAGAGAGCTCAGCTCTGAGTTAGACCACGCATGTTTAAATTCTGGCTCTGCTGCCTGCTGGTTGTAGCAACTTTGAGCAAGCAATTTTCCCTAAGCCCTAGTTTTTTTTTTTTTTTTTTAATTGAAATGGGTAGAATAATACCAGCATATTATCGCTATTGAGAGAATGGGTTAGAGTCTATAAACTGCTTGGTGTGGGAAATGCCCAATAAATTGTAGATATTATTACATTCATAACACTGAAATTTGGTATCATGTGCTTATTGGCAAACATAGATGGCTTAGTCACTACATACTAATAATTCTGGATCATACCGGGCCATCTTGCCTGGCTCTAGGGCAGAAGCTGCATACTGGGTATGCATGGGTAGGTGAGGCAGATAGGCAAGTGTGGTGAGGCAGGGCTTGCTTTGTCTCTTGCCAGAGACATCAGCACAGACCTGGGCCTCTAGGAAGACCTCAGAATTGTAGGCCTGTGGCTATTTCTACATGGAATGTGGTGTTTGGAGCCTTCTGTATGCTTTGGGTGCAAGGGTCTCATCACAGAATGTTATGAAAACTGCTTTTCTTCCATGGACCATTTAGGAATACTGAATTGGAGGTCCATTCTCATCTTACTTATTGGGACCTGGAGGGGAGACTTGAACTTGGCTCACAATTTAGGTTTTGACATGTTAAGTTCTGTCTGATAGCCTGGGAATGGGCGGGGGGGGGGGGTCTTCGAAGGGGGTCAAGCTCCAGAGAGGGCCATGAAATCTCTGGAGAGAAAGTCACCTGGAACGTTAAGCAGCAGGGCTAGGGGGGATCCAGGGGCATGCTGGCTCCATTCCTGTGCCTGCTCCCTCCTGACCTCCTCGCTGGAAGGTATTCTGGAAAAGAGCTTGGTGCTAAGGCAAGAGCCATCACTTGGAGCCCAACACTTCTGCTGTAGGAACCTCAAGTAGTAGGATAAGATCCCTGGAGGTTGGTGGTAAGGAGGAGCCCTGTGGCAGCCCCGGTAGCATCCTGTGGGAGTCAGGACCAGAGCAGAACAGGACACGAACAGACCCTATGTATTAATGCTCCAGGATAAATTACTCAGCTAGTAGAACTGCGATTTTAGCTGGGGGAAGGTAGAAGAAACACCTTCCAAATGCTGATCATAAGCAAACTTATTCAAAATCTTTCAAGCTGGAGGATACATCATGGAGGTAACACTCTATACAGCTAGCAACCCCAGAGAGGTCAGTCTATGCTAAGGGAGAAACAGCATTGTCACTGAAGGACACCTTCTTTTCAAACTACTGACAGGTTTTTGTTTTGTTTTGTTCTTTAAATCAAGAAGATGTTGATCTTGGCACTTGACAGCCAAAGCAGTCCCAGAGCAGTGAGGCACAGCGAGAGTAGCTGGCCTGCACTTTCTATGCTAGACTTACCTAATAGGAGGTTCTTAGACCTCCATTAGAGTAGTGCATACGTGTCAGGTGATGAAGGGCCTACAAGAGTACTTAGCACACAGTAGGTGCTCAGTAAATGTTAGGTGCTCAGTAAATGTTAGCCATTATTGTTCGAGAGAGTCTCCCAGACAGAACTCTTGGAGGGAGTCGTTGGGCGTGTAGTCAAGGGAAAATACTGGGAAGTTTAGAGTAGTTCTATAACTGTCAAAAGAAGGGGCATCTGAGTACTGTGCACAAAGGGTCTGCTTCCCACCAGCTGTCTCTCCAGCTCTTTGGTCTCTGTGGTCTCTGGGCCTGGGCCCAGAGAAGGCACTGGCTTGTGTACAGTTCATGGTTGATTCATAAGCATTAAACAGAGGGCTCTGCTCTGGGTTAATTGAAATAACCTAATCTGGGCCAATAGGAACAGTATCTCTAAAAGGCCCTATTTCCTGTGCTTTGCATTTGGTGCAGGGTATGCGGTAGGAAAACCTTGCTTGGTTTCCTCACATTGTTCTATCAGTGGGGAGACTATGGTCTTCACTTCTTCATTCCAGCAGCTTGTCTCCCCCACTTGCTAAAATCCTCATGCTGCTGTGATCCTACTCATTTTTCAAGGCCTTGCTCTTGTTGGGATAAATCATTTCTTGCTCCCAGCTTCTTTATTTACACATTGCCCTTGGTCATTATCCCATTTGTTCTGCAATAATTCATGTACCTCTGCTTCCCTTACCATGTTTTCAGTTCTCTGAGAGAGCATGCACTTGCATATGTGTCTCTTACTCGTCATTTCATGCCCCACGGGGTCATGTGTGTTTACTAAAACTAATAAGTCTCGTGAAGTAAGCAATATCATCATTCCCATTTTGCACATGAGGAAAGTGCCTCGCTCAAGGCCACCCAGCTGGTGGGGGAAGGAGCCAAGATCCAGTCAACGCAGGGCCCCAGCCTTACCTACTGCACCCTACTGACTGTCACAGGAGGAGCCTAACTATTGCATGAATCAAACTTGGTCAGCTTCACTGACCTTATTCTAGAGATGATCTATCATATGTATTCCTGACATTTGGAGGTGATAGGCCATTTCCCCTTCTGACAAAACCATGTCCAGAAGAGTGCCAAGATCAACATCTTCTTGATTTAAAGAACAAAACAAAACAAAAACCTGTCAGTAGTTTGAAAAGAAGGTGTCCTTCAGTGACAATGCTGTTTCTCCCTTAGCATAGACTGACCTCTCTGGGGTTGCTAGCTGTATAGAGTGTTACCTCCATGATGTATCCTCTAGCTTGAAAGATTTTGAATAAGTTTGCTTATGATCAGCATTTGGAAGGTGTTTCTTCTACCTTCCCCCAGCTAAAATCGCAGTTCTACTAGCTGAGTAATTTATCCTGGAGCATTAATACATAGGGTCTGTTCGTGTCTTAGGAAAATGTTCTAGTAACCCATTTTCTCTTGTCTGCTAAAGTCATTGAATTAAATCATCCTCTCAATGAAACTTTAAAAATCCATTAATGAAAATGTTATTGTATTAACAGAGTACTGTGATATCCATCTAGATTTAAATATTTATTGGGCAAACAGGAGAAATGGTTAAATCCCTTTATGAAAATCAATCAAAACTGCCCCCAAAGCCTGGTCTTATAAATAGTGTCACATACCAGCCACACTCACCTTCTCATCTGCTTTTCTGGCACTAAATTCAGTCAGCTGAGACCAGGCTACCATGTAAGGAACAGATTAAACTAACATCCATCAAGGTGAAGGATAATTATTGCTTGTGTCAGACAACACCTGCTTTTGTAGCATTCCTCCACTTAGTTAAACTGGAGACAGGCTAAACTTTCCACCGAATTTTCCATTTGACAGTCGCTCCAGGCAGTGTGTCTGCAGAACACCCTTGCTATGTTTACATTTTTGAGGCAGATTAAAAATGTCACCTGTGAAATATAACCCAAAAATCTCCAACTGTAATATATTAACATATATAAATATAGGGCCTGGGAGTCAGACTGAAGGGGAAGGCAAACCCTTAGCTGCTTCTGGAGCAGAAATCTTTCATCATCCATCTTTTATGACGTTAAACGTACAGATTGTCCACAGATACTCTTCATACTTCAAATCGTGGTGGTGTTGATCACTCTTCACTTTACAGTTTTGGGATTATTAATCATTTCTCAACTGCTTGTGGTATTTTCTTACCAATGGTGAGCCAGGAATCAGGTGCCATTTGGAATACGAGAGCTCTGGGTTTCCTTTCTGTCATTCCGTTTCCATGGCTAAGATGACTTTGTACCTGAAAAAGGAATCTCTGACCCGGGGCAGAAATGTGAAATGAAGTTTTTTTAATTGAAAGGTAGCACTGGTGTGGAGATTGCAGGAGTGCTAATGTCATTGCCACGGATGCAGCTTGGGCTGTCCCTCGATGGAAAACAGAACAAAAAGTAGAGGATTGGCCCTAGTGTACTTTCAGGTGTTTTAGCTGGGACATGTTTCTGTACATGTCTGAGAGACAGATGAAGAAAAAGCAACATGTTGGTTCCTTTCTTTGGGGGGAGGGGTAATGGACCTGCAGCTTTTCTGGGTGTTAATCTTACGCTTAACATCTGTGTTGACTTCAATTACTATTTCTTTTCACATACTCTAACTACAAGTTCCAGCCCCACTGAAGGTGGAGGGGACGGAGACTCAAGGCTTCCCTATAAGACAGAGGTACACATTAAAAGGCATTTAAGATACCTAATTCTTGGGATTACAGTAATGAGTATATTTTTAAAAATTCCTGTTGTCTGCAACTACTCATCCTCCACATGCACTCAGGTTCCAAGTACTCTAATGGTTCCCGAGTCTGGTCCTTATTCTGTCTCCCCACCCCAGACACCCCTTTTGCTTTCATTCAGAACCTGTGTATTCCCTCAGGAGGGACTACTGTGGTAGCGCTCCCTCCTTTTCTTTCTAGTTTCCCCCATCTCAGACTAACTGCTGTGCACAAGCAGTCATTTGTCCCCAACACAAGTTAGGTCACTCCCCTGCTGAGACTGTCTAATTCCTTCATGCTAGGTAGCTACATTTCTCATCCCTTATTGTGGCCTTCAAGGCCTTTGTAATCTGGTCTCAACCTTTTAAAATCAGCTGTATCAGTTAGGATGCTTTTGGCCGCAAGTAACAGAAACTGCAACTCAAACAATGGGAAGGTCATCTCACAATCCAGGAAGCACACCTTGTAGGGAGACTACAGGTTGTTGGTTTCAAGGACTCCATGATATCAGTCAAATACCAGGTTCTTTTCACCTCCCTGCTCTTTTCTTCTTCATGTGTTGATTTTGTCCTTAAGCTGGGTGGCGAGATGGCTGGAGAGTTTCCAGGCATCATAGCCTGCCCTAATGATGTACCTGGATGAAGGAATCCAGGATGAAAAGAAGAGGAACATTCCTCAGGGTACCCCTTTCCAGCAGACTCCCCTTTATCTCTCATTGGCCAGAACTGGGCTCATACCCACTCCCCAGTCAGCCACCAGTGAGGGGCTGCCATCACTACCAGGGCAACTGCGGCCCTTCCAACCCTGAGTGGGCGGTAATACTAGCTTCTCCTGAGGCCCGTGTTTCATGGGGTAAAAGGAGGAATCTGAGGAAAACTAGGATTTTGTTAAGAAGGAATTAGGGAGAAACTAATGCTGGTTAGGCAACAAACCTTGTCCACCACCAGGTTTTCTGGTAAATGGGAGAATTGGTAGTATCCTCCGCCCACTATGTTTTGCCACACCAATTATGGGTTTTGAATTTTTTCTCAGAAATGTCTTGCTTTCTCACTTTTTTCCCCCTGGAAAACTCTTCTGAATCTTTTATGACTACGTTCATTTCTTAATGTTGTTGTGATAAATTATCAGACTTTGTGGCTTAAGACAAAGTAAATTTATTTACAGTTCTTACAGATCTGGAGGTCAGAAATCTGAAATGGGTCTCATTTTGCTAAAATAAAGGTGTCCCTTCGAGATTGGTCACGTCATTCTGACCTCTGCTTCTGTCATCACAGCTCTTTCTGATCCTCCTCTGTCTCTCTTAAAAGGACTCTTGTGGTTACATTGGGCCACCCAAATAATGCAGGGTAAGGCCTCATCCGAAGATCCTTGACCAAATCACAACAAAGTCCTTTTGCCATGTAAGGGAACATAGACACAGGTTCTGGGGATTAGGACGTGGACATCTTGGAGGGAGTGCATTTTTTTTGCCCACCCCAATGACCCAGCATAAATGCCACTTTCTCTGTACCATCTGCCCTGACTGCATTCCAAAAAGGTCACTGTGGCAGAAACATAAAGAAGAGATTGGAAGGAGGCAGGATATTTATCAAGTTTGGGGCATTGGTCTCAGTGCCACCTCCCTTGGTTATCCAGGAAAGGCTGGATGGCAGTGTTCTGTGACCACTGCATCTCTCCAAACCCCGCTCTGGGTGTGGCCTCTCACCTCTCTTTGTTTTTTGACCTGACATTGAACTTCCTTCAGGCCTGAGTCAAAGAGACTTTGAACCCAACCCATTGTGGTTTGTGGAGGCGTTTGCAAAAGGAAATGAAGAGGAAATTCTGCCCACAGGACAAAGTATTGGCTTTATCTGCCCCCAGGTTACAATGATTTTTCTAGAGTGAGCCTTCCCTTCTGACCATATGCTGTCCTGCCCAGGCTTGGCTTCTTTGTCAGTGGAAAAAAGTGGTTTAGGTCATACCAAAATGTCTCTCTGTCTCTTTCTCTTTCTCTTATTTATTGTGTATACCATGAGGCACCCAGTTCCCCAGATAGAAATCCCGAGACTTGTAATATCCTTGTCAAGTGGTTTGTTCATAGGTGTTCCCGGGGAGAGCCAGAATGGAGTAGGGAATGGGGCGGGGAGGCTAGGAAGCCAGGCAAAGCTGCTCTATCAAGCAAAATCCCACAGAGACTGATTTTGGATTAACCCCTCAGCAGAGTTCAGAGACTTGTAGGTCATTCCTGGATTGTCCTGATGAGGGCTGTTGTCATTGGTTAAGGGAGACTTCCAGGGAGACATAAATTCCCAGGCACTTCTGGCTCTCCAGGGTACCCAGGGAAAGCAATTCTGATAGCTTGAGGGGAACCCTCCATCAAAAGAAGTACAGGTGCTGTTGGGAATGAAAGCACATTGGGAGCCAGTATTCTGGAGAGGGTACCAGGGTCCAAGCAGTTCTGGGCAGAGCACTGATCTCTCTGCTATACCAGGGAAGACTGCATTCAGGCATTTCCTCTCCTTGTGTGGCCTAGTCAACCTCCCCACCCCCCATGCCCCAACCTGTCATTGTTAGTCCCACTCCCTGTCAGAGCTTTTGTAACACCCCTTGCCCCTGGAGCAATCTGATCTTCCCAGATCTAGGTACCCTATGTAGGCTTCAGGCCATGCTGTGCCTCTCAAGTTGTCTTGACTCTGGAATCTTAAAGGGAGAAACCCATTTCCTTTTGACATCCTGAAGTTTCTTACACTGTTTTTCAGTGAAAGCCTATTTCCACCAGAAACAACTTCATCGCCTGAGGATGACAGATGTATCTATCTTGGGGGGAGACCAGGGATTCTGCTCTGTCTACTGCTGTGAGCCAGCAGCTGGGCCAGTCTCTTGAGCACGTGGACAGCGGAAGAGGCCACTGTGTCCCTACCTAGTCACCCTGTCCTCCTTGAGATTCTCCCCTCCCTTTCCCATCCTTGGAGCTTGAACCCACTCTTGATCCTGCTCACTTGCTCTGTACTTCTTACCACTTAGTAGAGGCCAGTTCTGCATTTGAGGCAGACAGTGTGACCCATAGTTTTTAACTCCTTTTCCCTGAGGTTTTACAGTCACTAGGTGCCATAATCACTTCTTTGGGTATTGACACATGATGCTGTTCACTCAGGTAACCCGAATGGAAACCTTTCCAAAAACACATTGTTTTTTAAAATGCAGTAGGTACTCAGGGCACCTGGGTGGTGCAGTCATTTAAGCATCAGATTCTTGGTTTTGGCTCACGTCACGATTTCAGGGTCATGAGATTGGGCTCTGTGCTTAGCGGGAGTCCGCTTGAGATTTTTCTCTCCCTCTCCCTCTGCCCCTCCCTGCTGTGTGCTCTTTCTCTCTCTCTCTCTCTCTCTCTCAAATCTTTAAAATGCAGTAGCTAGGCATGCATGGGTGGCTCAGTGGGTTAAAGCCTCTGCCGTCAGCTCAGGTCATGATCCCAGAGTCCTGGTATCGAGCCCCGCATCGGGCTCTCTGTTCAGCAGAGAGCCTGCTTTCCTTACTCTCTCTCTGCCTGCCTCTCTGCCTAGTTGTGATCTCTATCAAATAAATAAAATCTTTAAAAATAAATAAATAAAATGCAGTAGCTACTTTAGTATACTTATACTGCTATATAAGTAATAATAATAATTAAAACATCAGCTAATATTTAAGTACTGTGCCATATATTTTATACACATCATTTCATTTTATTCTTTACCTCCCAACAGTCCTACAAGATAGGATTTACTGTTACTACCATTACCATCATTATTTCACTGGTGGGAAAATTGAAGCTCAGAGAGGTTAAGTAATGCTGCAGAGCTTATGGAGCTGAGACTTGAATCCAGATGTGAGTTCATAAAGCCCACAGTCTGAATGATCACTCTATATTGTCCCTTACCTCATAAGAAGGAGTTTCTTACTCAGAGTTGAGGGCATATAATAGGGACTGGAATAAATGAATCAGGCAAATGAGAGTGTTCCTTCAGAACTTTGGATTCCAATGGTATTTAGTCATCCCATTTATTAGATTCCTTACCCAAGAATTAAGTAGAAAATAGGTTTTTTTCCCCAAATCCCTTTCAGATGTGTTGGCCACCAAAGTAGACTCCATCACCCCCAAATGAGTCACTATGCAAACCCGTTTTATTTCAACTGTGCTTTTCTGGAAAAGGGGCTTAGACCCTCCACATCAGCTCTTTTTAGAGCGCTTTCCTGGAAGCCCCACCCAATAACTTTTGTTTTGTCTCTTTGGCCAGACTATGTCAAATGTCTTCCCACCCCTAGCTGCAAGGCAGGCTGAGAAATAAGGTTGGTGTTTTGATTGTTTTTTTCTTTTTTTGAAGTTTGGCCTCCCCAATGAAATCAGCATTTTATTAGGAAGAAGGGGTTAATGGACACTACGTAAACAACTAACAGTGTCTGTTAGACCTCACTCCTATTTTCATTTCCTTTTCCAGTTGAGAGTTCATGGCCCATTATTTCAAACAGTCTTGGGTCAGTATTCTAAACCTTAGCATCTACCCTCTTAGCACATTTGGAGGTTCTAAAGACATCTAAACTCAGTGTATCCTCAACAGAATTTTTCTTCCCAAATATATTCCCACTCATGTGAGTGAATGGTACTACTGTCAACCCAGTTATTCAAACCAGAAACATAGCCATCATCCCTGTGTACTTTACAGCTCTCATCTCCAATCAGTCACCAAGTCTGTGATTTTAGTTCCCATTCTCTGATACTTTTTTCTGTCCTTTCCTACCTTCATCCAGCAGGGTATGAAAAGCATAATATATCATGATAAAGTAAGGTTAATGCCAGGGTTACTAGGATGGTTCAATTTTAGAAAATCTATCAATGTAATTCACTGTACTAACAAACTAAAGGAAAAATCATAAGATCATAGATTGAGGAAAGCATTTAATAAAAGGGATACTTTTTTCTACAGCTGAAAACATAACAACATGCTTGGGAGTTAATTTAGTCAAAGGATGCAAGATTTGTACACTGAGCACTAGAAAATATTGCTGAGAGAAATTAGAGAAGACTTAAATAATTGGAAAGATACCCTGTGTTCATGGATTGGAAGGCTTAATATTGTGAAGATGGCAGTACTACCCAAAGAGGTCTGGAGACTCAGTGCAATCATTATCAAAATTCCAATGTCCTTATTTGTAGAAATAGGAAAGCTGATTCTAAAATTCATGTGAAATTGCAAAGTACTTAGAATAGTCAGAAGAATTTTGAAAAAGAAGAACAAAATTGGAGAGCTTACACATTCCAATTTCAAAATTTACTTCCTAATTTCAAAGCTATAGTAATAAAAACAGTGTGGTCCTGGCATAAGGATAAAAATATAGATCAGTGGAATAGGAATTGAGAGTCCAGAAATAGAGCAAACACCTATGATCAACTTATTTTTTACAGTGGCGCCATGATTAATCAGTGGAGCAAAAATAGTCTCAACAAATGGTGCCTAGACAACTGGATATCCACAAGCAAAAGAAGAAAGTTGACCCTAACATCGCACCATAAAATTTTTTTTAAATGGATAAAATACAAGAGCTAAAACCATAAAAGTCGTAGGAGAAAACTTAGTTGTAAATCTTTATGACCTTGGATTTGGCAATGTGTTTCTTAGATATGATGCCAAAAGCACAAGCAACAAAAAAAATTAGATAAATTAGACTTTATCAAAATTAAAAACTTGTAAACCTCAGGGGACACTATCAAAAAAGTGAAAAGACAACAGATAGAATGGGAGAAAATATTTTTAAATCATAGATTTAACAAAGATCCAGTACCCGCAATATATAAATAACATTGGCAACTGAATAACAAGAATGCAAACAACTTAATTAAAAAGTGGACAAATGACTTGAATAGACAGACATTTCTGCAAAGAAAATATACAAATGGTCAACAAGCATATGAACTGATCCTGAAGATCATTAATCATTTGGGAAATGTGGATCAGAAACACATGAAATACTACATATCCACTAGGATAGTTATAATAACAACAACAAAAGGAAAATAACAGAGGTTGGCAAAGATGTGGGGAAATTGGAACTCTTATACATTCCTGGTAGGGATATAAGATGGTGCAGACACTATGGAAAACAGTTTGGCAGTTCCTCAGTAAATTCAGCATAGGATTTCTGTATGACCTAATAATTCCATTCCTGGGTAGATACCCCAAAGAACTGAAAACAGTTATTCAAATAAAAACTTGTACATCAATGTTTATAGCAACACTATTCACAATAGCTAAAAGATGGAAATAACCCAAATATCCATCAATCGATAAATGGATAGACAATATGTGAATAAACAATATATTATTTGAATAGAGAAGTGCATACATAGCACAACATGTATGAAACTTAACATCACACTACACAAAAGAACACACACAAAAAGGCACGTACTGTATGATTCCATTTACGAAATATCCAGAATCTACAAAGCAACAGACACATAAAGCAGATTAATGATTGTCAGGGGAAGGAGAGAATGGAGAGCAACTGTTTAATGGGCATAGATTTTCTTTTGGGTGTTGCAGATGTTCTGGAACTAGATAGCGATGATGGTTGTATGACACTGCAAATGTATTTAATATCACCAATGGCAAATTTTATCTTGTGTATACTTTACCACATAAAAGGGCAAAAATGTCCAAAAGCTAGCAAAGACGTATCAAAGTTTTAGTGAAATAGGAATAGCAGCTAACGTCCTCAATCTGATAAAGGGTATTTGCTAGAAACCTATACTAATAATACTACATGATAAAATATTAGAAGTCTTTGCACTATAGCTAGTAATAAGCAAGAATGCACACATATCACCCCTACTACTAGCCTTGAGCTAGAAATCCTAGATGATGAAATGAGACAAGAATTAAAAAGGAAGTTCTTTTGGCTATTTAAAACTGAATGCTAAGGTCTTCAGTGTCTTTGTGTGAAGGTGATAAAGCCTTCAGCTTAGGTAAATCCCAAAAGAGATATTGAAGTGAAAGAATAATAGGAGGTCAAGCTTAACTTTGAGAAATCCTCTCGTGTGTATAAGGATGGGGTGGAGAATGGAGAATAATTGGGAAAGAACACAAAAAAGAACCAGCATAATGTATTTCCTTGGACACCAAGGTTGGCAGTGTGAACAATTTCAGGAGGGTTATAGATTCTATGGTCAGGATATAAATTTTATGAAGAGGCTGAAGAGAACAAACCTGAAAATACCTTTTATTTTTTGGTCCATTAGAGGCTACTGATGACCTTTGAGAAAATGGCCTCAGTTAGAGGGAGTAGAAATGGGCTTAAAAGAGGGAAGGAGAATCAGTGGTGTAGGCCACTGCTTTGAAAATCTGGGTGGTGACTGATCAACAGCAGTGGTGCCCAACATGGGCTTATGTGATGGGATGGATGGGGGCTTTGGTTTCCCCATCAGCTCTATAAACCTCCCCAAAAGTATTCCCGATAATCAGTTTAAGCAAAAATAGTGCTCTTGAGAAAAGCCCCCAACTTACTCTTCTAACTAGAATATTGTCACCAATTTGCTCATATATTGAAATCCCAGAGCCACTGCTATTGAGAAATCATTTTAATTTAGCTGGTTAAGCACCTGCCCTTACCATCTTTATCAGGACACACTCTGAGCCTGGTTCTGGCTCTGAAGTATTCTCTGTGCTTGGTGATAAACTCCCAACTGTATAGCTGGGGCAGCTAAAGGGGTAGTAAAGCCTGAGCAAAAGTCAGTTGGAGGCAACTTGCAGAATTTCTAATTTTCATCTTTCTGGATGATCTGATCAAAATTGTCTGCCATTTAAAGGACAAATAACAAAAAAATCCTCTGCCATTTGTATATTTTCTTTATTTTTTTTTTTTTTTGTCAATGGGTACATTCTTATAAGATTATTTTTCAAATTGAGCCCATCCAATTGCTTATCATGTGCCACATCAACAACCACCTTAGGGGGCTTACTGAATTCTGATCTTCCTGTCTGTGGTAATGCTGTGTTTTGATATGTAGAATTCACTTGTAATGCTTTTGTTCTAAATATTTATTGGTTGTGATGGGTGATCTCAAGAGAGCAAATTGTGATGATCTCTTGTTTGGTAAAGAAATATTGTGCCCCATTTTATATTTTACACAGTTTTGATTTTGCTTATTCTAAGTATATATCTGGTACAAAATTTTGTAATGGATGCTGTAGATGAAATAGACCCAGTTGCATTTCTCAAGAAATGCTAAAAGATACATGCATGTTTACCTTATTGATTTTATGTAAGAATACTCTTGTGGAATGTTCTCTCCTTACCCCATTTAGCCAGAGTTTCATACTCATTCAGTAGTGCTTGAGTCATCCACCTCTGTGATGGTTTGTTTCCCTGATTTCCCCAGATGGAACTGACCTTTCTCCTCTTTGCATATTTAACTTTTTCATAAATTGTATTGCACTTTTTGATAGATGTGTTTGTGATAATGGCATTGGTGTTACTGTCTCCACTGGGCTAAGAACTTCTTGAGAACAGACTCTGGTTATCTCATCTCTATGGCCCCAATGCCTAGCTCTTTGCCCAGCATGTTGTTCCTCATAAAGTATTTATTGAATTGGATTCCACTGAACCACTGTTATGGGGATATAAGCAAAAAGACATGTGAGCTCTGTGAAAAAAATTGGCTAGGCCTAGAATTCTGTAGGCATGGGGAAAGGGTTTTAATGGTTGAAGAAGCAACAAATACAAATGCATGGAAATACAAGCTCATGCTTGCTTGGATAAAGGTGGGAAATTCAGTGTGATGGGAATGTAGAGGCTAGAGCAGATGGTTTGATCCTGATGATCTGTCCTCTGAGATATGTGGACTTCAGTAGCAGAGGTCCAACAGAGATTTTTAAGCAAGAGAATGACATAATGAGATTTGTTTTTAAAAAGCTAACACTGGAAATCTAATGTAAACTGTGGACTTTGAGTGATAATGATGTGTTGATAATGATGTGTCAACATTGATTCATCAGTTGTAATGAGTGTGCCACTCTGGTGGGGAATGTTGACAGCGGAGGAGGCTATACAAATGTAGAGGGTGGGGAGTATGCAGAAAATCTCTCTACCTTCCTTTTTAGTTTTGTTGGGAATCTAAAACTGCTCTAGAGAATAAAATCTATGTAAGGAAAAAAAAGGTAACTCTAGCAGTATTGGCCCTCTAAAGGGTGTCCATTGTGAGATCATTTCCTCTGTGTGTTCCAGAAGTGGGAGGGGCTAAATTTTTCACTGGGCATGATGACCATCAATTGTCATAGTCCTACTAATCACACTGGGTCTAGGCATGGTCTTCTGACCAGAAACCAGAAGTGAAAAGGGGGACCTAGCAGGGTGTCAGAAGTTTAAGCCTAGGAAAATAGATCTCATGTTTTTCAGGGGAAGTATTAAACTGGACAAGCCAAGGGCCAGATGGACAAGGCAGGATCCAGAATCCATGAGACAACAAAGAACTGGAAGAGATGAGAACAAAGGCAAGAGTATCCGTGGAGTTAGGTTCTGCAAGTGGCCAGAAGCAGTTAGTTTCTTTTAGGGTTATAGATATGGGCGTGTAATGAATCTTTATTGCTCCTAAGGGGATTCTTTTTTTTTTTTTTTTTTAAGAATTTTTATTTATTTGAAAGCACAAGTGGGCAGGGTAGCAGGGAGAGGGAGAAGCAGGCTCCCTGCTTAGCAGGGAGCCAGATGTGGGGCACAATCCCAGGACCCCGGGAACATGACCTGAGCCGAAGGCAGCTGCCTCACCGACTGAGCTACCCAGGCGCCCCTCTTCTAAGGGAATTCTTGAAAAAGCAGTGTGGTGTGGGCTTTAGAACAAATAATCTTCATTTTTAACTCTTTCTCCACCATGTCCCAGCTGTATTCCTTGGATGAGTTTCCTAATCTCTCCAGACCTCATTCTCCTAATCTGTAAAATGAGGACAATATGATGCCTCACATAATGACACAGGATTATTGTGAGAACTACAAATCATATATGTATAAACATTTAGTAAAGTGCTTGGAAATAGTACAGGAATTGCTATTATTCTTAGCCTGTATTAATAATTCTTTATTTTCTCAAGGGAAGATGTATTGAAGTCTCTTGTCTTTAGAGGATTGGCATGTCGTTCACTTAGGAAAAGCTATTACTTTGCCAGTCTGAATTTCCTAGAGTGGGTGGGTCATGGTTCTCATGCTACATCTTGTCTTAGAAGATTCTGATAGTGGCTCTGCTCCCCACTTGGGCTGCCCTGAGTGAGGAGGCCTCTGCGTGGTATGGCTGTGGGAGGCCTGGCCTTTGGTTTTTCAAGCGCCTAGTGTCTGCTGAGGCTGCTCCTGTTTGTGGCTTGGCCTCTCTGCTTCCCACTCCGCCTATGAGGAGACATGCTGTCTGTTCTAGGAGCCAAGCCTGTCTGCTACTGCTGGTTCCTGGGAATCAGCCACTTCCCTCTTCTGGGGAAGCACATCATCACAGCATGGATGACCGCCACTGGGAAACTCACCCCTGCCTGAAATAAGGCAATTTCAAAGCAGCAATGTAGGAAACCAGATTATGAGCTTAATGTACTCTGGTGTGTCTACTAAATGTGTCTTCCCATCTCAGCCATCATGTATACCCTAAGTGGACCTCAGATCACCACGAAGTTCTCCAAAGAGCTAGCTTATGGCCAGAACAAGTTGCTGTAAAATTCAGTTAAATTCAGAGTTGTGTGAAAATCAAATTAACAGCAGGGAACAAAAATTTCCCTCAGGTAGGAAATGGTCTTTGAGCCTATCCAGGCAGAAGATAAGATTCTGAGAGCAGGAATTTGCAAAATTAAGGGAATAAACATGAGAATCAACTTGATTAGCATTATAAAGGAACAGAAAAGGAAAGAAAAGAATGAAAAAGAAAGGGGGTGGCAACTGTAAATTAACAGGGAGAAGCAGTAGAGGAGGGTGGCAGGAGACCTTTTAAGAATAGCAATGTCTAATATTGGATTTCAGGTTTGGGTCATAGCATTTGGTCTATGGTGGTGAACGGTCCACCTGCACTTGAGAAGAATGTATTCTGCAGTTGTTCAGTGCTCCATAAATGCCAATTTGTTTAATAATGTTTAATAATATTGTTTAATAATGTTGAAATCTATACATTTACTGACATTTTTGTCTTTTTGTGCTATCGGTCACAGTGAGAGGAGTGTTAGTCTCTAACCATAATTGTGGATTTATCTATTTCTCACTTTAATTCTGTCAGTTTTTGCTCTGTGTATTTCAAAGCCCCGTTAGGTGCATATACAGTTAGGATGGTTATAATGTCTACATTAATCATTGTGAAATGTCCCTCTTTATCTCTGGTAGTTCTTTTTGTCTTGACGTATACTTTATCTGATGTCAATATGGTCAGTGTTTGTATCTTTTTCCATCCTTATAAAGGCCTGTCTGTACCTTTATATCTAGTGTGTGTCTCTTGTAAAGAGCACAAAGTTGGGTCTGACAATCTCTGACTTATAATTGGAGTGTTTAGTCCATTTCTAGTTAATGTAATTATTGATATGATGTGTTAAAATCTATAATCTTGCTATTTATTTTCTATTTGTCCCCTCTGGTTTTTGTTTCTTGGTTTCTATTTTTCTGCCGCCTTTTGGGTTAACTAAAAAAATTTGTGGTGTTACATTCTGTTTCTTATATTGAATTTTTTAGCTGTATCTTTTTGTTTTATTCTTTTAATTGTTTTTGTAGGGACTATAATATTCATCTTTATCTTAATCACAATCTTCCTTAAGTTAATATTTTACCACTTTGCCTATAAGAAACTTGAAACATGACTTGATTTCATTTACCTTCTTCCATCCTCATGCAATTATTTTCTCTACTTTTTTTTTTTTTTTTACATAAGTTGTAAACTATACAATAAGTTCTTGTTATTTTTGCTTTAATTAGTCAATTATATTTTAGGGCACTTAAGAAAAGGGAGAAAAATAGTCTTTTCTCTTTACCCATATATTTATTATTTCCAGTGTTTTTCACTCGGTCATATAGATCCATATTTACATTTCATATCATTTCCGACCTCAAAGAATTCCTTACCATTTCTTATAGTACAGTTCTGCTGCTGATGAGTTCTCTCAGCTTTCCTTTATCTGAAAATGTCTTGATGCTACCATAATTTTTAAGGGGTAGTTTCTCTAGATATAGAATCTTAGATTGACAGGGCTTTTTTTTTTTCTCTCCAACATTTAAAATTATATTTCACTGTCTCCTGAAATCTACTGTTTCCTATGAACAATCTGTTACCATTTGTATGGATGTCTCCTTATATGTAATACATTGTTTTCTCTGACTGCTTTTCATTATCATTATCTTTGTTTGGTTTTCAGCAGTTTTGCTTTGATGTGCCTCTGTGTGACTTTCTTTGACTTTATTCTGTCTGAGGTTTCCTCAGTGTCTCAGATGTATGACTTGATAAAATAAGGAAAATTTTTGGTCAATATTTCTTCAAGTATTTTTTCTACCTGGTTCTCTTTTCTCACTTTTTGGGATTTCAGTTGCATATTAGGCCAGTTTATACTTTACCAGGGTCATTAAGGCTCTATTTTTTTTTTCCCCAATCTTTTTTCCAATATTCAGTTTGTATAATTTCTATTAACCTGTCATCAAGTTCACAAATCCATTTTCCTATATTGCCAAATTTCCTTTTAATGCTCAATGAATTTTTTTATGTCAAGTGTTGTATTTTTCAGTTCTAGAAATTCCTTTTGATTTTTTTTTAGAGTTTCCATGTCTTTCCTGAAATTTCTCCTTTCTTCATGCATCATCTTGCATGCATTCATATTCATCTTTTCCAATAGATTCCATTTTGTCAGTTTTATTTATTTTTATTATCTGTTCATATTTATCAGAGTTATTTTTAAGTTGTTGTCTGCTAATTCCAACATTTGGTCATCTCTGGATTTGTTTCTATTGACTGCTTTTCTTTCTTTCTTTCCATGTCTTAATCACATTTTACTGCTTTTTTCACATATCTAGTGATTTTTGTTTGACAAAATACAAAAACTAGAAAATACATCACAGAGATTCTGGGTGTGTTTTTGTCTTACAAAGGGTATTGAATTTGGTTCTAGCAGGCAGAACACCTTAATCCTGTGAGGGCTTGGTTTATGCTTTGTTAGAGTGGATTTATTTGGATTTTGCCCTTAGTTTTAGAGTATGGCCTTTAGTTTTGGGATGTGATCCTTACCCTAAGGTGTGGCTCTTTTGGGTTTCAGTGGAAGGCTCAAGGTGTCTACCAACTCCCTGTAACTTGTTGTAACTTGCCTTCCAAACTCTGAATCCCCTTACTGAATAGCTACCTAGTTTTTTCAGTCTTCTAGTTATTTTTTTCCACTGGAAAGATTTTTCTGTAGACTTTTCCAGGAACACACAGCTTGGGGTTTGGTCAAAGTTTTGAGGAGAATTTATATGGAAAATTTGAGACCCCCTACTTTGGACTCATGGTTCCTCTCAATTTGCAGCTGCTGTGACAGCCCTGAATTCCAAACTCTGACTTTTCAGCCTGACAAAACTGATGCTTTCTGCTTGAGCTCCACCTATACTGTACCATGCAGACTGAAGAGTGCCCTCAGGTGAAAATCTATATAAAAGTAGATTTCATCCATTTTAGTTCCTATCTTTTAGAGTCTATCCCTTCTAGTTTCTGTTAGCTTTGGTTTGGTTGCTCTCTAGTGCTTTGGAACTGTTATTTTTTGTTTTGCCCAGGGTTCATAATTATTGATAAGAAGGATAGTCCAATATAAGCTACTCTATCCTTGCTGGGAGCCAGAAGTTCCTAATTGATTTTTTAAAAAATTTAAATTGGACGTCCTACAATGGCTTCTTCTCTTGGTTTGAGTTCTCTCAGAAGCAGATTGTGAGATAAGTAGTTTTAATGTGATTTTTTAAGTGATTTTAGTTTGGTTTTTTTTTTTGGGAGATGATCCCAGGAAACACCTGTAAGGGAGTGGAGATGTGAAGCATAGAAGCCAACAAAGGATATGTTATTAAATAATGAGCTGTGGCTGAAGCTCAAATCTGCTCAGGAACACTGAGAGACAGTGAGGCCATGCCTCAGTTACCCCAACCAGAGTACATGTTAGGGTGTTTATCTACCAGCTCCCTGTATTTATCCTACAATGGCAGTGGCACTCATAGCCTTGTCAGGGAGAGGGTTCCAGGGGCATTGATCCACAGAACTTTTGGTCTGCCCTACATGCAGTCCTCAGGCAGACAGCCACAGTAAGCAATCTTTTGTTTAGATGTGAATGCTGAGAAGATGAGGGTGGGACACCTACATGTCTACCACTCCATCTACTGTGAAAAAATCAAAACTTCCTATCCTGTCTTAAAAGGTTGTACTTTATTCCTCACCATTCTTCCTCTCATTCACTGGGACCCAGGCACAGGATGTTGTTTTTTACCTTGAGCTCACAAGCTTGTTTTTTGTTGTTGTTGTTGTTTTAAGGTCTGTGTACGTGCTGTCTCTCTGCCTTGAATACTCTTCAGACATTGGCTCCTGTTTTACACTCAGTGTTACCTTCTCGGAGATGTCTTTCCTGAGCACCCTGTTTAAAGTAGCTTCCAACTCCCTTCTATTACATCACCCTATGGTAATTCTCTGCATATCACTTATCATACTGACTTTTTTGGTTACTTATACATTTGTTTGTCTATCATCTCCTTTTCCCACCGGTATAAAAGTTGTGTAAGAACAAGAACCTTGTTTATCTTTTTGCAACTGTAAACTCCTGACCTTACAATAAGAACTACAAATATTTGTTAAATGAATGAATAAATAAATGGATGGATGAATGTACTAAAGTTTGTAAATAAAATAAATTGCAAATAAAAAAGTTAAGGTGGAAGCAACCCAGGTGTCCATCAGTTGGCATATGGATGAACAAAGTATGGTAAATACATATAAGGGAATGTTATTCAGCCTTAAGAAGGAAAGAAATTCTGACACATGTTTTACCATGGGTGAACTTTGAAGACATTAGACTAGTAAAAATAAGCCAGTCACAAGATGATAAATATTGTATGATTCCACTTATATAAAGTACCTAGAGTAGACAAATTTATAGCGACAGAAAGTAGAATGGTGGTTGTCAAGGGCTGGTGGGAGATAAGAATTGAGAGTTAGTATTTGATGGGTACAGAGTTTCTGTTGGAAAAGAGGAAAAGTTCTGGAGATGAATGGTGGTGATGGTTGTGCAACAATCTGAATATACGCAATGGCACAGAACTTTACACTTAAATTGATAAATTTTATGTTATGTATATTTAATTATAATAGAGAATTAAAATTTTTTTAAAAGATTTATTTATTTGACAGACAGAGATCACAAGTAGGCAAGAGAGGCAGGCAGGGAGAGAGAGGAGGAAGCAGGCTCTCCGCGGAGCAGAGAGCCCGATGTGGGGCTTCATCCCAGGACCTGGGATCATGACCTGAGCCAAAGGCAGAGGCCTTAACCCACTGAGCCACCCAGGCGCCTCGAGAATTAAAATTTTTAAAAATTACTCCTCAGTCTCCAGAGAAAGATTAAGCCTGGATTTGAAATCTAAGTTGTTGTTAACTGTACCATCTTTTTTTTTTTTAATTAAGATTTTATTTACTTATTAGAGAGAGCATGAGCCAGGGGGAGGGGCAGAGAGAGGGAGAGGAGCAGACTCCCCACCGAGCAGGGAGCCTTATGTGGGGCTTGATCCCAGGACTCTGAGATCATGACCTGAGCCAAAGGCAGATGCTTAACTGACTGAGCTACCCAGGTACCCTCTGACTATACCATTTTGAGCAAATTATAGTATGAAATTTCTATGAATCAGTCTCTTCACTTATAAAACGGGAATAATGATAGTATTTATGCTATAGGTTTTTTATAGCAATGCAGTGCTTCCTGGACTCAGTCTGATATTAGATTGATATTCTTCTTTTTTTCTGTCAACAATATATTAAAAACATAACACACCCAAACAACATTTTCATTCACTTTGATCACCACTTCATAAAAGGAAATGCACTTTAATGCAAAAAGGAGTCTGGAAAGAGAAAACTCTCAAAGAACATTTTTTTTTTTTTTTAAATTTGAAAGTTTCCAATATCAATAATTATAGATGAAGTAATTCAGATCAATCTTTCTCCTGAGGATAACTAGGAAACCTAAATAAAATATATGTTTAAAAAATCATTTGGAAGCACCACAGAGAGTGAAGAACTACTGGTCCAAGATCCTGGAGAAGGAAATTCAGAAAGATGATCATGGAACTTAAGGTGTTTGTGGAATCTGGACAAGGTGATTGAGAGGCTGATTAGCACTTTTAACAGTCTGATAGGGCTAAGGGAATAAAAGTTGGAATTCAACTATAAAAATGATTGGCTGGTCCCTCTTACCACTGCCCCTTTGGTTGAAATCTTTAAAGGTTTGAAATTTGGAGATTAAGGGAACTTTGAGCTTTTTAAATCTAGCTTTGAATGGTATCAGTCCTTGAAACTGGATTAAGGTTAAGTTGGGATTGTTAGTGCCCCTATGCCCTTGTAACAAATAAATATAAGTCCTCTTTAGAGGAAGATAATACCATGTTTCAAAATAATTCTACAAATAACTTTTCAGATACAACATGTAGCACACAGTAATGATACCAAGAGAGACACAGATAATAGAACAGACCTATAGGGGCGCCTGGGTGGCTCAGTAGGTTAAAGCCTCTGCTTTTGGCTCAAGTCATGATCTCAGGGTCCTGGGATCGAGCCCTGCATCGGGCTCTCTGCTCAGCGGGGAGCTTGCTTCCTCCTCTCTCTCTCTGCCTGCCTCTCTGCCTACTTGTGATCTCTGTCAAATAAATAAAAAATCTAAAAAAAAAAAAGATTTATTAGAGAGCATGATTGGAAGGGCAGAAGGAGAGAGAATCTCAAGCAGACTTCTTGCTGAGCATGGAGTTCTGTGTGGGACTTGATCTTATGACTCTGTGATCATGACTTGAACAGAAATCAAGAGTTGGATGCTCAACAGACTGTACCGCCCAAATGCCCCCAAGGTTGAAAATTTTGACAGAGATCTGGAAACTATAAGAAAGGACATAATAAATTTTTTAAAAGGATCAAATAGATAGGGGCACCTGTTTTTGGGTCAGGTCATGATCTCAGGGTCCTGGGATTAAGCCCAACATCAGGCTCCTTGTTCAGCAGGGAGCCTGCTTCTCCCTCTGACTGCTGCTCCCCCTGCTTGTGCTTGCTCTCTCTCTCTCTCACATTCTCTCTGTCAAATAAAATATTTTGAAAAGAGAATCAAATAGAAACTTTAGAACTAAAGAAGACAACACAAATTAAGAATACAGTTGATAGGCTCTATAGAACATTAGACACAGTTGAAGAGAGAATTTATGAAATGGAAGCATAAAGACAAAAAAGGTGGATAGAAAATACAGATGAGAGGGTAAGAGATATAAAGGGTTCAGAAGAAGATCTAACATACATGGTTTTGGAATCCCAGAAGTACAGGGGAGAGGAAATGGGACAGAAGTGATGTATGAGGATTTAAAGTCTGAAAATTTTCCTGAACTGATAAATTCATCAGGCCACAGGTTCAAGCCCAAATAGGTTAAATATAAAGAAACACACACCTGGATACCTCAGTGAGTACTTTAAAACCAAAGACAAGATAAATCTTAAATGCAGCCAGAGAAAGGGTATAAATTACCTAAAGAAGCAGCAATTAGACTAACATCTAACTTCTCAAAGGAAACAATGAATGACTTCAATAAAACAATGTAAGTCAGAAATCAGTGAAATTATATCTTGTATGTGCTGAAAGAAAAGAGCTACCAACCTACTATTCTAAACCTCAAAACTTATCCTTTATGGATTTTTATTTGTTCATTTGGGACAGATACAGAGAGAACATGAGCAGGAGGAGAGGGCAGAGGGAGAGGGAGAAATTTCTCTCAGTGGGGAGAAGCAGACTCCCCACTGAGCAGGGAGCTCAATGTGAGGCTCTTTCCCAGGACCCTGGAGATCATGACCTGAGCCAAAGACAGATGCTTAACCACCTGAGCCACCCAGCCACCCCAAAACATATCCCTTAAGGATAACAAACAAAAGTTATTGAAACATATCATCCGCAAACTGCAAAAAAGGAAATATGAAATGGTGTTCTTTAGGCAGAGAAAAAATTATCCCAGATGGAAGCTCAGAGATGCAGGAAGACATAAGAGCAACAACAAGGCAAAAAATTTGTAAATATTGACTGTATAAACCATCATAATATATAGAGCAGTTCAAAATGCAGTTAACTCTTGAACAATGCGGGGTTAGAGACACCCACCCCCCACATAGTCGAAAATTTGCACATAACTTTTGATTCCCCTAAAACTTTACTAGTGGCCTACTGTTGACTGGAAGCCTTTCTGATAACAGAAACAGTTGGCTAACATATTTTGTATGCTATATGTATCAGACACTGCATTCTAGCAAAAATAACTTTCTTCAATTTTGTCTTTTTAGGTTATGTAGTTTGTGAATTTTTTTCAAATTGTTACAAATCTCCAAAATTTTTCCCAATATATTGAAAAAAAAAATCCACGTATAAGCAGGCTAGTGCAGCTCAAACCTGTGTTACATAAGGGTCAGCTATATAAAGTTAAAAAGACATAATCATGGCACAACACAGTGTAGTAGGGGTTAATAGGAAAGGAGTAAAAGTATCAAATAACACTAGTACTTGATAAGTCAAGGGTACATGTTATAATCTGTTGGGTAGCTCCTAAAAAATACTCTAAGTGTATATGTTTCCAAGCAAAATGGTAGAACTGGTGGGGTAATAAAATACTGGATTAATATAAAAGAAGATATGAAAGGAGGCAAAAGGAACATAGAACAGGCAGGACAATTAAGAGCAAATTATAAAATGGTAGGTTTACACCCATATGAATCAGTAATTACATTAAATGTTAATGGATGAAGCATTCAATTAAAAGCCAAAATTGTTCACAAGAGGCATATGTAGAACATAAGAGAGAAAGCCTGCTGGACTCCATGTGGCTGGGGATGCAGAGTGCGGGGCAGGGGGCAAAGTTCTTATTTACAAAGGTGGAATAATAAAAATATAATCATAGGTAATTTTGTGAAGTGTTTACTAAAGGACTAGACTAAACATTTTATGCAGCTTATCTCAGTGATCAGTGCAGCAGACTTTCTTTGTCGGCTCGCTCAGGAGCGGCTACTATAGGGCGGTGGGGGGCACGCAGGGGTAACAGGAGTTAGCACCACTCTGCGGGAGAGCTTTCTGGGCACATATGTTCCCACATCCAGGAGGTGATGTTTTTGGTTTTAAAATAAAAACTCTGTAGGAATCAATCTGATATTTAGTCAAGCAAAACAAACCTTCTTTCCCAGCCTCGGCCTGCCAACCCCGAATTCTCAAGCACAATCAAAATCGGGGCTATGGAAGCAAGGAAACCTGAATGACATCACATTGACTTTGCTGTCAAGAGATGGGAAGGAGAATAAACTTGAGTCAGGGATTTGATACTGAATCTCCTCTTGCCAGATGTGGGGCTGTGCAGGTCAGCCAGCCCACCGAAACTCAGTTCTTCAGTAGGGTAGGGGTCAGCTTACCGGCCTCGCTGGTGGTGAGAGGGTTAAATGAGCCACCGTGAGTGAAAGCTGCTCTGTCTTCTGTGTGGAACTTTCCCTTTTCACTTGTTCTGTGTGCATAGTCTAGCACCTACAGCCCCAAATCTGAGGTCACTTTGTCCAACATTTTTGTTTTGTGGATGAGACAACTGAGGCAAAGAGAAGCCAAATGATAGCTGTGTGATCTGGGGCCGATTGCTTAATCTCTCTGGTACCACTTGCCTCATCTATAAAATAGAACCGGTAATAGCAGCCTCATTGCGTTTTGGGGACAGCTGGATGAAAAAAGAACGTGTAAAGGATCTGGCACTTGGTAGATGTTTGATGTGTTGTAGTGGCTACTATTTTTTGCCATGATTTTTAAATGAATATCATTATCATTTCATGTAGCATTTTGAGAAGTCATTTGCTCTGAGGTATTAAGCACTGGCAGGCGGCAGCCACTCAGTCACAAACCCTGGAGTTGGTGGGTTATCCTGGGGAGACCTTCCTCATGGGGTCAGGTAGAGTTCACTGAACTCGCAAAGAAGCGTGATTTTAGACGCTCCAAGGTACATCCACTCCTCTCCTCTCCACTCCCTCTGCCTGTTATTAAACTGGTCGTTTTTACAACATCAATAAAGAACTTTCCTACCCAATTACCCCAGACAATAGGCTGAAAAGCAGTTTCGACTATGAAAACTTCGTGTTGGGTTCATTTAGATTGTTTTGCTGTGTCAAATCCTCACTTGAGTTCAAAAGTTCAGCTGAACCATGAACTTTGTAATTTCACAGCAGGCAGTTCTACAAATATAGTGGAAAGTGAAAAAACATACAATATTTAAGGTGGGCTTGTTGTATTGTGTATAATCTGGTTAGAAACGGGTGTACGTGAAATAGCCCTTAATTTATAGCACATAGTAACACATCAAAAAGAAAGGCAAACAAAATTAAACCAAACTGTTCCTTGAATTACCTGACCTCCGAGGCTTCCGCGGGAACATTTGTGACTAGTCATTAGTGGACAAACTAAGGCCAGCTAATCTTCTTAATAAATTGTGAAGTCTTGTATACCTCTTGGTTTTAGTGGTGGTTTTTCTGCCTGTCTGGAACCGGCAGCATATCAAAACAAAAGGGTCATGACTTTATGTATTTGTTAAAGTTAGAATCCATGTTCTCATGTAACTCAGGCTTGATTTGACCTGGTTACACAAGTGTAGGTGAAGCGAAAGTTTCACAGGAATGAGAATAACTCTGCTTTCACTTGCCTACTAATACACACACACACACACACACACACACACAAAGTTCAAGAACCCCTCATTTTGTAAGCCTTGTGTTTATGCAGTTTTGCCTTCAGGGGTAAAACAAACAAGATCACAGACTCCCTTGTGTTAGGGTGTCTTTCAGCTTGTACCCGGTGCATCCTCAATACCAGCGGACGTGACTTCATGTCACATCAATATTTTCTTCATTTGTTATGAGAAAACATGTTTCCCATTGGTTTTTACGGGGCAGCGTGTACACGTAGGGACAGCTTGAGGCAGACAGTCTGGGGCTAGGGGGTTGGTCTGAGCAAGGTGAGTTTTTATACAGCAGCTGTTTATCCCTTTTATTTACCAAGGAGCTGGTCTGTGAGTCAGGAGAGGAAAACTGTGCTCAGTCATTTGTGGAAGCAGAGAGGAAGAGAAGGGGTGAGAAGGTCAAGTCCTGTGACAGATGGCTCCTTGTGAGCTAAATGAGATTGGCTTTTTGAAAGCAGTTTCCCTCTTTTCTGACTTTTATCTCTAAGTTGCCAGGATTTTAGCTCTAGCCAGCTCAGAACACTTTTTAGAGAAATCCCCCAGTGAAGACAGTCAGATGATAGCCTATTGTCCTTACTAGTGTGATTTTCCACATGAGAAGGTCTCGTCCAGTTCAGTCAAGAATTGGTGAAACTTTGTTTTATTTTCCAGACATAAATCATTACAATAAACTCAGTGCCTCCAACTGAGAACCGCAACAATAAAGGCAGAGGGTAGAGTGAAGACTGTGAATTTGGTTGACCTAGTTAAAGGTGGTCTGTCTCTCTTCCTGGGGTGTAAGGCTGGAAGGGGAAGCAGGGATCACTGCCTTTGTGGCTGGGTGAACTGGGCTGCCCAGATTTGACAGCCTGGCTTCAGGTTGACCTGCCTTCATAGTGGGGCTGTGTATCTCCTGATGAGGGCAGTACAGGAGGGGAGTTGGTGGCATTCTTTTAAGTACCTGTAAGATAGTGAATAATGACAGGAGTTTTTGTTCATTCAGAAAGCATTTATGAAGAATGCACTTGAAGGAAACGATGGGCATCTGTCAGGCTGACATTATGTGGGGAGAGAAAGAGACTGCAATAGGGGAGACACTAGGAAGTGAAGGAGGCAGATGGGGGCTGTGGTCTGCTCTGTGCCCCATGGTCATGTCTGTAGAACACAGGGAGGGAGTATGGGCTCTCAAGGGATGGAAGTGGTCATGGCAGTTACCCCAGAATCAGAGAGAGATATGTGGGAAAGCAGGAGAGAAAGAAGACTTCTGAGGGGGTCAGCATGGGAAGATCTGCACAGGCTTTGGAAGGCCTGAGTTTGGGATGTTTAAGTGGTGGGAACAGAGGTGAGGGACGGCATTTCAGATGCAGAAAGAGTCCAGCTTTCACTCACTGTGGATCTTTGCTCTGTCCCTGTGACTTACTTGTCTATATGAATTTGACTCGGCATTAGTTTTTAGGACCAACTCCCAAAAGCTGTCCAGAGGTCACCATAACTAGAAGTTACTTGTCATCTTTGTAACAGTATCTTCATATATATTGTTTGTAATCCTTCAACAGTCCTGCTAGGTATGTGCTAGGATCTGTAGCTTGCAGTTGAGGAGACAGAGGCCCAGAGGTTCAATGACTTAACCGGGTGTACCCAGCTACAAGGTAGCAGAAATGGTCTGGGAACCAGCTCCCTTCATGTTGGGCCTCAAGGGGAGGGGCTCTTCACTTGAGTCCTCAGGTGGTGGGGACAGAAATGGCTGCCTTTGTGGATAGCCATGGGCTACCAGGAAGATAGGTAGGATCTGCACTTTCATGCTTTGGGATGGATTTGAGAAGGTCTAGGTTGTCCTGAGGTGACATCCTTGGCCAGGTGGGTCCCAGCATCCTTCTGCAGCCACAGGATGGCAAGATTTTGAACCTGGATTCCCATCCAACAGGACTTTGCAAAAAAGAATAAAGTTCTTTTTTAATGGACTCATTAAGTTCAGGATCATTTGTGAAACCTGTCAGTTCTGAGAAAAGCCAAAGTGAAAAACAAGCTGAATTTGCTATGCACTTCTCAACTTCTCTTCCATTCTTAGGGACATGAGTCTGCTTAGGTCGTGCTGAAGGCAGTGGCCCACAGTATCTACGTCTGCATCACAGGACCCATCCTTTACACCAAAGCTGATTGTCCATAAGGCTGACAAGCTCTGAACCAGGTTGAAAAAATGAGCTGTGCAGTTTGGGAGGATTTGACTTTGGGAATCTGAGCAACTGAGTGTAGGGGAAATTGAAGCTAAAAAGGCAGGAGACGGAGGTGTTGAAAGGGGAAGCCATTCTAGATAGTGGGAACAGCATGATCAAATCACACAAGTGACAGGGCCTCTCCCCCAGTGCACTATGTTGCCCAGAGTGGAAAGTCTGTGTAGGACCTGGGAAAGAGGGTGTGGCACCCACACTGGAGGGCTCAGACCCTCAGATTGCCAGGCTAAGGGCTTTGGTCTGTAGATTAGAGGAGGCTATTGAAAATTAAGTATGGGGGAGAGAGGCAGGAAGTATATTTCCAGAATATTAACCTGTAGCAAGGTGCACAATGGAAAAGGATATGAATCTGGCAACTAATTAATGTCAGACAATAATGTCATAATCACAGTTTGGGCTACCTCTTAAGCTAACACAAAGATGATCATTATAGGAATAACTTATGTCCTTGCTGTCTCCTCTATTCTCAACTGATTGCTGGTTTCTATTTATTCACCATGTATTATTTACGGCTTCTGTTTTAACTGTATGCTTGCTTGTCCCTCTGTTCAGCACCAACAGCCTTCTGCTTCATATAGTTATTTATATGTTTGTCTCCACGACTGTAGCACCGCCCTGAGGAATCCAAATTTTCAATTTGAGTCTGTTTCCTAGAGCATGCCCGAACTAAGATTACTGGAGCCAAGGAGATCTCTATCAAAGAAATAGCAACCCTGCCTCCTAGTTCCTGAACTTGGCTTCCAGGGTGGAATCTGTTATTAAATAAATAAGGTATTAACCAAATCAAACAACTTTTAATGACCCAGAAAAAATAATTCAATTCACAGAAAAAAGTCAAGAGCAGAGCAGACATCTCAGCACCACGGCTTTTGCAGCAGAGCTGAAGAATGCTGGTAGCGATATGTTTTCACAGCTCATCTTGCAAGACTCCCATGCAGTTTCCTGGAGAAGACGGACTCCTGCCCTCCAGAATTTTTTTTTTTTTTTTTACATGTGCTCATGGATGAGCAAAAGAACTTCCTTCCTTCATTCAGTATGTATAACTGAGCCTCACCGTGGCAGGGTGTGGGGAGGCAGATGCGCCAACTAATCCAGTGGGAATAGGGGCCCTGCCAAGGCAGGTTCAGAGCAGAGTGTAGGAGAAAACCATCAGCTCTGCCATGGGGGGAGTGTGGGGCTCTTGGAGGTCTTCCTAGAGGAGATCAGTTTCGGACTCAGCCTTTGAGGACCAGAAAGTCCAGTGGAATGGAGTGAAGGGAAGAACATTTCCAGCAGGGAAAACTGCAGGGACAGAGATGCAGAGGGACTCAGGGTTGGTTTGTTTGTTTGTTTTGTTTTGGTTTTGGTTTTTAGTAGGGCTGCTATTGGCATTTTGGCCAGGACTGTTAGAGGACCACAGCCTACTCCTCCATAGCACCCCATAGTGACAACCAGAGCCTTCTAGACATTTCCAGTGGCTCCGGGGTGAGAGGAGCTTGGGAACAATCAGTGCCACCCCACATGAGAACCACTGGAGGGAGTTCTTGAAACTTGACTGGGAAGGAGTCACTAGTGTATAGGTCCTTGTTTAAGGAATGTAGGACCTCTTCCTCAGAGTGTGGAGAACCAGTGCAAATTCTGGACAAGGGAAAGACCTGGTCAGCGGGGATCTGGGGTTATAAAGGTCCCTCTGACTTCATGGTGAGGGACAGATTACAAGAGGTGGGGTCTGAGAAGGAAAAAGTAGATCCCTCCATCCTTTTTTCCCTCTCACCCCACCTCCCTTTGTCCCTTCCCATCTATTTTCACCAACACACAACTAGTAAGTTAATTGTTCCCTGCTTTTCTTGGGCCACTCACATAGGTATTTCAAAGAATGGAGCATCTTCCCCATGAACTGCCACGCTTCGTGGAAAACCACTTTTCTGAAGTGGTTGTGAATGATCTCAATCGTGAATGATCTCAGGTCTTGTGCTTTGTTTAATCCTCACATGATGAGGCAGGGCTGTTGCACCTATTATATAGTCGGGGAAGCTGAGGTTCGGAGGTCTGAATCCAAATCCTAGGCTTATAACTACTTTACTGTAGTGACTGAGGAGTTTTGGTTAGGATTTCACTATTAATTTTTCTTTTTCTTTTCTTTCTTTCTTTTTTTTTAAAAGATTTTATTTATTTATTTGTCAGAGAGAGAGAGCGTATAAGCAGGCAGAGTGGCAGGGAGAGGCAGAGAGAGAAGCAGGCTCCCCTCTGAGCGATGAGCCCAATGTGGGACTCGATCCCATGATCGATCATGGGACGTGATCGTAGGATCATGACCTGAACTGTGGCTTAACCCACTGAGCCATCCAGGTGCCTCAATTTTTCTTTTTCTTTTTCTTTTTTTTTTAAAAAATTTTTAAAAAATTTATTTATTTGTCAGGGAGAGAGAGCAAGCGAGCACAGGCAGACAGAGTGGCAGGCAGAGGCAGAGGGAGAAGCAGGCTCCCTGCTGAGCAAGGAGCCCGATGTGGGACTCGATCCCAGGATGCTGGGATCATGACCTGAGCCGAAGGCAGCCACTTAACCAACTGAGCCACACAGGCGTCCCTCAATTTTTCTTTTTCTAATTAGCAGTGTAGTACCCAAGGGAACATCTCAGAGAGACGGGGACTGGTTCTTTTGCCTCACTTTTTTCTTTTGCATCAGCTTTCTGGGATGATAACTGTCCTCGTAGGCCTCAGTACTGGGCCACCAGGCTATCATTAGAGATTCTGCCTGATGTAAGAGGCCCCAGGCTTTCAGGTCCCCTTTGGGGAAAAATTATTTTACTGAAAATCACTCACTGCCCCCAACATGTTTAGCCAAGATGTTCTCATTTTCTTGGAGCCAGAATAAACTGGCAGGGTGCTAGAGTCAATGCCGGCTGGGACCCACGTGTGCTTCCGCTGGCTGGGGAGTGATAGACGAGGCAGCAGCGTCCTTCAGCTCAGACTTTCCCCCGGCCTGATTTATTGCTCCCGTCTCTTGCTCTGGCTTTTTGCTAAGATTTCCTTCCAAAATCTTCACTGCGGATCCAGGACTGTCCATGTGCATTTTTGCTTTGCTGCTGTTGACGGAGAACTTTGGGTGGGTGCCCTGGCACCACCCACTCCTGCCCTATCTGCAGGAGTCATCTTTACTCTGTCAAAACTCAGATCTGTCCACATGCTGTGAAGGGTGGCTCCTGTCCAAAGCCACTTCCACCCCTTCCCCTGCTCCCGCCACATGGTGGCTGAGCCACTGGCTTCAGAGGCTCGAGGCTGCAGCCCAGTCTCTTTGAATCTGGACCCAACATCTCCTAGTACACTGTCTGGTCCCTTGCATCAGAGATCTCTTTGTGAAATAATGCAATAATGTTTTCTCAAGAGAACCAGAGTAGCCATTTATTTTGGCTCCACCATATTAATTCAAGGAAATCTCTTCCCTCTTCTTTAAATTGTTCCTGGAGTCAGCAGGGTTTTTGTGCTCAACCATTTGCCCAGGGCAAAACCCCTTCCATCCAGCCCCTCTGGATTGTATTTGCCAAAGTGGGAAAACACTCAAGCAAAATATCTTCCCCAGAATTAGTGAAAGACTCCTTTTAAGATAGTTAATAAAAATCAGGCATTTCTTTTGGTGTAATTTTTCATTTCAGAAGCCAAAGTATAGCTGGCTTTTAAGACATGCAAGCAGCACAAGGCCTTTGCTGGGTGGGTTGGCGTCTCTCTGCAGATGCCTGGAGCTCTGGAGTTCCTACTTTGAGATGAGAAGAGCTTGTCTGTGTGCATGTCTGACTCTCCCTCTCTCACATAGTTTACATTTTCCTGTCATTGCAGTGTCACTCCAGCTGCACTGTACGAAACTAATATTTTTGTTTTTGACCTTTGAGATTTTTTTCTCCTAGTGCCTAGAGACAGTAAGGCTGGGCTATGAGTCTTCATGACAAAAAAATTCTCTTGTGTTTCCCTAAATTGTAAGCCATCTAAGACTGGTCGTAGGATATTCTTGTACAGCTGCTAACACTTAGTCCCTTTCTTTTGGGATGGTAGTGAGGGCAGGTATGTGTGGTTTGAAAGAATTCCCAAGATCATTCTGATAAATGCCATCCTGCACCCACTGAGACTCAGATCTAAATGGAGGCATCAATATTTGGCCTCTTGACGAAACTCACAGAAGTCTTGGTCAGGGTTGCAACTCCGAAACCTCAATCAAACCATTTTATATTTTTGATATGGTCAAAATGGTTGAATTGGTTACATATGGATGTCTAAATATAGCTATATTTCAAGTTCTTCCATCTTTCTGAGAATTCTCTCAACTTTTGCACAATTCCTCCAGTATCTGCTCCACTGGGTGTAGATTCCTTGGGATAACTTTGGCAGTTGGTTAGCCATTTGGAGTGCCAGAGTCTTCATTTGTAAAATGGAGTGTTGTGAAGATCTGCAGTGTTGGGAGGATTAGAGACAGGATATGTGGGTTGCTGGGCATGCTGCTGGGGATGCAGCAGGCCACTAGATAAAGGACGGCTATGCTCAAGATGATGATAGTGATATTTACAGTTGAGATTAATACAGCTTGATTTTTCTTCTCCCCAACATATTCTGATCTCAGTGGGCGTGGTAACCTGAGATTCCCAAAATTGAAAAGAAGGGTGAAAATCTACTATATTTTGAGCTTCTACTATGTGCCCTGGTGTCAAGTTAGGTACCTTCATGTGCTCTTTCCTTAGTCCTCATCTCAGTGCTCTGAAGTGGTACTGATCGTCCCATTTTATAGATGAGCACACTGAGTCTGAAGAGGCTATAAATGTAACAGTCAAGGCTATTGGTTACAAGTATCAGGACTGATTTAAGCAGAAAAGGAATTTAGGGAAAAGATACCAAGGAGCTAGGACTGGGAAGGTTAGGCTGATAGGCTTAGAAAACAGGGCAGAAACAGGCTTGGCATAAATGCTCTAAGGTCTGTAGCCAAACCCACACCACAGAACTGTTCCCCAATACCACCGGCCCTGGTCCCCGGGAGCTGCCGCCACCTCCGTGACCATTTAGAAACCAGTCATGGCTGCCACTGCTACTACTACAAAAAGAATGCTCTCTTTATCTTGCTTCATGAGTCAATAGCTCCCAGTTCTGAGTCTGGGGTGGGCATCTGCTTACCCCAGCTTGGATCTCATGCCCCCATCCTGCAAGGGATGCTGGGAAACTAAGTATCTGGCTTTCAGGTGAAGACAGTGCATGTTCCAAAGCTCATTTGGTGTGGAAATTTTCAAACATAGAAAGGGAGTCAGACGTTAGGGTAGCCCAGGGTGGGGGGATGGGGTAACTGGGAGGTGGACATTAAGGAGGGAACAGGTGTTATGAGCACTGGGTACTATATGAGACTAATGAAACACTGAACTCTACCTCTGAAACTAATAATACGTTATATGTTAATTAATTGAATTTAAATAAATTAAAATTAAAAAAAAATTTAGGGTAGCCCAAAAGTCGTTAAATAGCTACCACATTGAAAAATCTGGATTTATCACCTAACCTGGACACATCGAAATGCTGTTACTGTGTGACCTTCCATGAGGAGTGTGTTTGCCTTCTCCAAACACCAGACCTCAAGGCCTTTCCTCTGGCAGGTATAAATACTGCTGTAAATACTAGTGTTTATGATAAACAAAATGCATGCTAATAGTGCCCCCTGCTAAAAACATCCCTTGGTACCTAAATGAGTGAGAGGGGCTGGAGGCTGAGGACCCTTGAATACACAGACTTTGACTCATGGTGGAAAGCATTCCTGAGATGTTCTAATTCACCTCTTCACCCGTAGTGGAGAAAAGTCCCTGTGGGATGCCATCAGCTGTCACAGATAGATTGTATTCCTCAAGAGCCTTACCCTGCCCTAGAGTCTCAACTTACAGAACACTATGAGGGAAAGAAACAAACTTTTTTCAAAAATAAAATCATACCTCCAGATAAAGCAAAAATTGGTACAACCATCCTGGAGGGCAGTTTAACAATGTGGAAGTATCAGGAACCTAAAAAATGTCTGATTCACTAATTCCTTTTTTTTTTTTTTTTTTTAAGAAATCAGGCTTGGGAAAATGTAGACAGAGGTGTAGATTAAGCTTACGTTACAGAATATAACAGGATAATTTATGCTAGAAAAATATTGGTCCTGATTTTTAAAAAATACATATCATATCCACATATATTCATATAAAAAATCCAATAAGAAATATACCAAAATGTCAATTTTGTAATTGTGAGATTATCTCTTGGGTGGTGGGATTGCAGCTGATTTTTAAATGTTATTTTAAAAATATTTTCTTGGAACTTCTAGAACTTTCTACAATAAATATGTACTTCTTTTATAATTAGAAAAGTAATATGTATTACATTTTAAAAATTCCATCAGATAATACCATCTTCAAAGAAACCAGGGAGAAAAAAGTTAAACCAGTTTTCAGAAGAGAAGGATGGTTCTGTCCATCCCTAGGGGCCATCTGGGTAGAGGGCAAATTAGAACCTAAAAGTTTAAAGTCAATCAGTTTGTCTTCATGGGCCCTAGATGGGGAAAACTTCAGTCATTTTCCTTGCCTGGCACTCTTGTGGTCAGAGGATGAAATCCAATCATGGGGTCAGTTGGGTTTATACATTCCATGGCAAACCAATTTGGCCATTTCTCTGCATTTCCCAAAAGTTCTCTGACTTCCTAGACAGGAATTGTGAGCACAGGGAGACCTTTATGCTGGTTCCTGCAGCACATCTGGTTAACAGCATGTGCCAGATGGGCTCCCTTTCATCTGGGGAGAAGGGCAGTAGGGGGCACACGAGCCTCTATAAGTCCAAGGAACTTCCCCAGTGGAGGCTCCAGTTCTTGGTGAAGTATTTCAAGTTAGGATGTAGGCGTATCATATTGGAGTCACAAATTTTTTTAACTTTAGGGGAATATGCTTTTTATTAGAGTTTGCCCATCTGACTTTGAGGTTCATTGCTTTGCCCAAAGATGTTTTAGACAAACTATTGGTTGGTTTCTGACACCATGGTGCATTACATGAGTATTCATGGAACATCTGCCATGTGCCCTGCACTGTGCTCTGCACTTTAGAGACAGCAATGAACAAGACAGATGTGGTCCCTGGGCTCAGGGAGCTTGCTTCCACCAGTAAAAAGGCACATTGCCATGGTGTGTCTTCCTGCACCTGGGCACAGACTGCTGACTTTCTCACTCACTAACCCATCTGTTGTTTGGTCTGTACCTAGCCTCTGATCGTACCAACCTCTCCATCACCTTAGACAGGCTGAGTTGGAAGTAAAACTCTAGAAAATACTCAAGTCTACAAGTCCAAGAATAGCGAGAGAAGGGTATTGCTTGAGAGGGTGAGTGACCAAGTTTACCTGGCAGCTAGAAAGAAAAGGATAAGGTAGTTGAGTGGCTAGTACCAACTAGGGGAGAGGAATGAAGGGAGAGAGGGGCCAAGAGGTAAGTCCTGCTGCTGCCACCTCAGGCTTTCGCGAAGCCGCAGCATGGGACTTGCTCAGTCTTATCCCAGGAACTTCTCCTATGCCTCTGTCCACCTTGCCTGCTATATTGTCCTAAACATTATTCTTTCGTTCTCCATTCCTTGCAGCTCTGGGTGAAAGGAAGCCAGACCCCAATTCCTTTTCGCCTTTCCCTACTGACCAAACCCCTCCTTTTTCTTGCCCTGAGGACTTTTTTTTTTTTTTTTAAAGAATGCCTTTATATGTATGTGGCAAAGTATACAAATGATACGATTAAAATGTCTGCAAAAATGACTTCATGCCCTACCAGAGTCTGGTCCTTTTCTGCCCAAGACTCCCGCTCTGCCCCGGGCTGCTCAGGCTGTACTCCACATGCAGCTCGTGTCTCAGGAACCAACAAGGTGCTCGTCTTTGGGCTGATGGTGACCACAGAACTCCTGGATCCTTTGAATGATACTTCTGTAGGCTAGAGCAGCTACAGAAGCTGGTGCGTCCATCAGGAAAGACTGTCCTTTGTCGCAACTCTTACCTATGTGTGGGTCCAGAGGCACTTTCCGGAGGAGCGGGATCTTCAGATCCTGGCACATGACCTCCGCACCCCCCATTGTTGGGGGGAATATCTGAGATTCTTTCTTGCACTTGGGGCAGACGAAGACGCTCATGTTCTCCACCACTCCGATGATGGGCACCTTCACCTTGTGGCAGAAGTTGATCTCTTTCCAGACATCCTGGAGGGACACCTCCTGAGGCGTGGTGATGATACGGCCCCGTCGAGGCGCGCCGCCGACAGGTACTGCACGGCCAACAGGTGTTCGTCCGACATGCCAGGCGGGGTGTCCACGATGAGGTAGTCCACCTCTCCCCAGTCCACGTCACGGAGGAACTGCTTGATCATGCCATTTTTCTTTGGTTCCCTCCAGGTGATGGCATCGTCAGGACTGCTGAGCAGGAAACCGACCGAATTCAGCTCCAGTGTTTCCTACTAAAACACTTTCCAGACAACCAGCCCAGCTGGGCCTTAACAACCGTTGTGTCTCATCAGAGGACATTTCTCTTTATCCAGAAACCAATCAACCAGAAACCTACCCTATGCTCATAGTTCTCTACAAGACTAAACGCTATTTACAAGGACTCTGAGACTTCTCAAGAGCTTAAAATGTCTTTTCATTTATTAAAGATACATGGAATGGTGCTTTGAAAAGTTCTTGGCTTATGTATTTTGTACCATTCTTCAGTTAAAAAAAAAACAACCGGTCTTACATGTTTTAGGTATAGGACTTCTAAGAATGCAGGCAGGAAACAGAATTGACCCATCATGGTTCAAATTAGGGGACTTTAGGGAAATGCCCACTTAATAGAGGTGTAATCGGGTTTGAGGGAATCAACAAGGGAAATCAAGGCATCTAGAGACTAGCAACAGTGGGGACCCAATACCACCTCCGGGTCTGGAGGGGCCAGAAGAGGAGCAGTGTTACTGGAGAGCACGTGAAGCTGAAGCCTAAGAGGGGGCTCGTGGGAACCACAACCTCAGATGGATGCAGCCTCCACCAGAATCAGACACTGAAGCGAAATAGGAGAAGAAAAAAATACCCTGACCTCTTTCTCTTCCCACCTGCTGATCTCCATTAGCCAAACCCCACCAGAAGCCAGATAGCCAAGGGAGAGATCAGAGGAGATAGATGATGCTGTCCCTAAGGGCGCTCACATCCCAGGACACAGAACAGAGCAGAAAAAGGTAGAAAATGGATTGGGCGGTGCAGGAGTGGGTAGCATTTAGAGAATAACCAGGACAGACACTCTATCTCAGACCCAGAATATGGAATTACTCAGAGCATTGTTTTCCATCGACTCTTACTAAATGTCATTTTATCGGTCAAACCTCCCAAGAGTTGTGGGTTGATTTTTTTTTTTTCCTCCCACAAATGCTTTCTGAAAGTCACGGCTGGTTATCCTGTAACATTATCATTTTCATTTATTGAAAAATTTATTGGGTACTTACCATGTACCAGCCACTATTGAAAAAATTAACCATTTGCCCCCCCCATCCATCATTCCCATTCGTAGGGATAGTTTCACCTTCCATCTTTAAATAAAATACCAATAATCCTTTCCATTTGGACCAGTATTTTTATAACCACATCTGTTTTACTTTTTTGGTACATTTCAATTCTGTTTGACTTGATTGTCCTGGGCAACTGAACCCTGGAGGCTCTGAATCTAACGAAGTTTACAGTTTTTTTTTTTTTTTTTCTGGGCTAGAACTCAAGTTGTTGATATCTGTCTGTCTCTTTCTCTCTCTCTCTGTGTCTGTGTGTTTGCAGGAGCAGTATCTTTGGATCTGTGAACTTTGAAAGTAGAACTTGGTCTTATTGAATGTAGATAATACTTTAACAAGAAAACAGTCCTTTTGAAGAATCTGTCTATATCAGCAGTATTCAAATTTTTTTATTATAGACCTCAATAAGAAATACATTTTATGTTTGAACCCAGTTTCATGAAACTAGACTCACAATATTCTATTTTTTTTAAAGATTTTATTTATTTATTTGACAGACAGAGATCACAAGTAGGCAGAGAGGCAGGCAGAGAGAGAGGAGGAAGCAGGCTCCCCGCGGAACAAAGAGCCTGATGCGGGGCTCGATCCCAGGACTCCGGGATCATGACCTGAGCCGAAGGCAGAGGCTTTAACCCACTGAGCCACCCAGGCGCCCCTGACATATTCTATTTTTTAATTCTATTCTATTTCTTTAAAAAAATGCTGATAGTAACTCCCTAAATTGATTTTATACCATATTAATGGATTGCACTCTGCAGTTTGGAAAACACTGGTCTACATAATATCTTGATACTATTTTTAAAATGGACCCAGCACCAGAATTTGTATTTAAAATGTGGTTAAGATGACCTAAATGTTTATTTTTTAGCCATCATCAAATGTGCCAATCTCAACATTTTTCTTACTTTTAAGAAAGCCAAACTGATCTGACCAGCAGCTGTTCTCCCCCTACTCCCTGTTCTTCCCCTACTCCTCAATCTGGTGAAGGGTCCTGCATTTACTGTCACTTTGGCTTGTGGCTGAAACTGATTGGCAGTAGGGTTGGGCAGCCGTGGCTTACCAAACCATCTTTGTAAACACAATGGTGATTTTTGTTTATTTTAACCTGAGGAAATCTGTGCTTGACTCATAGTCGTTGGGGGAAAGGTCACTGCAGAGATAGTACAGGGGGTATGGGGTGGGCACCTGACTCATTGTGGAGGGACTGGAAGAATTTAGATGGGAATAAAGTCCTTTCCCACCACCCAGACTATGTGGGAAGGGACCAGGTGGATGAAAATCATTCCTGCTATTCACTGGGCACTTACCTTGTGTTAAGGGCGTTCTTTTTTTTTTTTTTTTCTTTTCTTTTTTAAGATTTTATTAATTTATTTGACAGAGACACAGTGAGAGAGGGAACACAAGCAGGGTGAGTGGGAGAAAGAGAAGCAGGCTCCACGCTGGGCAGGGAGCCTGACACAGGGCTTGATCCCAGGACCCTGGGATCATGACCTGAGCTGAAGGCAGATGCTTAATGACCCAGCCAACCAGGCACCCCTGTTAAGGGCATTCAATACATTAGCTCACTTAATTCTTACAACAACTATCTCCATTTTAGGGCAGAGGGAAGTATTAGGAGGAAACAAGTTCAGAATGGTTTTATAACTTTCCAAAGCTCTCATAGGTTGTGTGAAGCTGAACTAGACATTACTTTTATCTTTTACCCATGATGCTATAATGTTTCCTCTTTTGTCTCTGATTTGGAAAGAGGAGCAGATAGAAAAATTTCCTTTCATTACTGGGGCAGTGGGGATGGGGTTTGGGAGATGAAGCCCTTCTTCTAGTTTCTGGGGTTGCCTTGGGAAAGATGCCATCCCTGTGTCTGAATTTTTCAGTTAAAATTTAGAATTCCAGGTGTAACACAAATAATTGGAAATTAGGGGTGCCTAGCTGGCTCAGTTGGGAGAGGATGTGACTCTTGATCTCAGGTTATGAGTTCAAGACCCAAGTGGGATGTAGAGTTTACTTAAATAAATTTTCAAAAACAAATAATTGTAAACTAGATGGCAACTAATATTATCTATTCAGCTTGCTTATAAGAGCAATGCATTTCGAAGAGCTATTTAGACTGTATTTGTCATTCATAATTTGTCATTTTTTTTTTTTTCTCAAATTTATTTATTTGTCAGAGAGGGAGAGAGAGCAAGCACAGGCAGACAGAGTGGCAGGCAGAGGCAGAGGGAGAAGCACGCTCCCTGCCGAGCAAGGAGCCCAATGTGGGACTTGATCCCAGGACGCTGAGATCATGACCTGAGCTGAAGGCAGTCACTCAACTAACTGAGCCACCCAGGCGTCCCTCATAGTTTGTCTTTATGGGGTGGGGAAGCATATGAAGTTATGAACAACACATTTTTGAAATACATTTAATTTGTAAACTGGTGAGTGCATGCATTTAATGTATGCAAATTATGATTCCATATCTGGTTGCCTCCCCGCCATGATAATGCAGAGCACATCTCTGTAGCTAGAGGAAGAGAATCAGAAACCATGGAAATAAAGTAATATTGTAGGCTTCTGCTACAAAAGTGAGAGCAGAGGGGTGCCTGGCTGGCTCAGTTGGTTAAACATCTCTTGATTTCCACTCAGGTTGATCTCAAGTTTGTGAGATCAAGCCCTCTGTCAGGGCTTGACTCTGTGCTCAGCATGGAGTCTGCTTGAGATTCTCTCTCTCTCCCTCTGCTCCCCCCCCAATAAATAAATAAATAAATAAATAAATAAATAAAATCTCTTTAAAAGGACATCTATTAAAAAAAAAGACCAGCTACAAAAAAAGATATAAAACTTTTCAGGAAAGATTGGCATTGAGAGTTTTAGAAAGAAAGAAGTTAGCAGAGACTTGATGTTCTAAGAACCAAGAAAGAATCAGCATGTGCCTTAAAGTTATTATAACTTTTAGCCATCTTATAGGCTAAGGTTAATATCTTTTAGGCTAAAGAGTGTATTAACATGTTCTGTGAAGACCTTCTCCTTTGAAACTTTCAGAGACTGTGTACACCTTTTGGTACTTAGACTTTTTCCTTTTTTTTAAATGTAATGTTGTTGTAGTTATGTTTGATAACTGAATCCACTAGAGATTTTTAAGTCTAATAGATATTATTCTCTCCTCTATAAACATTGGTGAAGTATCTCTCTGGGTTTTAGTTTTCCAGCACTTCAATTGCCCATGAAATAATTGTTTTGCTCATTACATTAGTCAAAAAGAAAGCAAGGCAAATCAGTTAATAGTTATAACTTGAGATGGGGGTGGGAGTAGGGCTCCTTTGGAGATATATTTCCCCCAAATTAAACATGGATGACAAATTACAAAAGAAAGAAAGAAGACAAAAAAAAATCATATACAATTATAGAATGTTTATGTTACTTAAGTAATACAAGTTCCAAGGTTGTGGGCCCACAGAAGCAAATGGCTTATAATGCCTAGGAAGTAATATGTATCCTCAAAACCCCAGTGGCTCTGGAAACTTCTTTTATGTTGCTACTCAGATGTCCAAAGGATTTGTGATCAAAACAGTTGATGCCATGGTTCTGTGCATATGCTGCCTCTGAAAATTGTTCATAATGACTTTCTGTTTGTTTTTTAGCTTTAAAAACAAAGATGTTTCCATTAGATTTGACCCACTGAGGAGAAAGAGAGATGTTAAGCTTCCTATATAGCTTCCTTCCAGGGTCCAGACGTCCTGTCTTAGGAGCAGACCATCATGGATGGCTCTTTCTGAAAGCTGCTTGTAAGCCAGAGACCAAAGACTCAATATTTATGTTCTCACCGAAGTTAATATTAAGGATTAGATACCAATTCCTGGGCAAGCCACACTGTCTTAAACATGGGCTCTGGATTTTCCTGATCAGCTGCACTTTCTTCCCTATCTATCTTGGTGTATGTGTAGGGAAAGGGACAGAAAACTAGGTTTGGGGCCAACATACAGAAATGTTATGTAGATACAAATGTAGGGGCGATTAGAAGAGCCGGCTCTCATTAAAAGGGATTTGCTCTCTTCCAACTGGACATGCACAGGAGTTGGTTTTTAAAAAAGTATTAACTTATTTTTTTTTCCCTTCAAGCTTAGCCAGAGACCTCATGGAGGTCTAACTCCAAGCCAAGCTTGATCTGTTTTAATTCAACCACTGTTGATTTATGGCTTAGCAAAAAATGTCTGAGAATTTTTTTAAGCTAAAAAAAAATTTTTTTTTACCCTAACTTGACTCTCTCACATCTCAAATACAGCTGAAGGGATATTTCTCAGACTTTCAAAAGACAAAGCCATCTTTGGAATGGAAGGGAGTTCTGAAAGTTTCAAATCCCAGTGAGAAATCCTTGATAGTTTATATACAAGTAAAAATAAATATATTGGAAGGCTATGTGACACTTTAAATATGTTCATTTGATTCTCCTTGAATAGAGACTAGAGTAGAATCAACCCCAAGTCAAAGGGGCGGCTGGGGGGTGGGAGGGGGGCACTCTGAGTTTGCCCCAGAGAACACAAAAGTCCTCTCTCTCCTTTCTTTTATTCCCCATCTCCCTCTTCTTACCAAACCCCATTCCATAAACAAAACAAAACAAAAATACCCCCAAACAAAAAAATCCCTCCTATTGTCCAGTCAAAAAACAACCTGTGGTGAGTCTTCATCTCTCTCTACCTGGCTCTGGAATGTATGTTTTTATGCAATATGAGTAAGAATTGGACTAATTAGTAATTACCAACCATGGGAAGAAAACCAATACTGAGTCCATCCTCCCTTCTAGTGCTAACATTTGATGGTTCTAACCCAGTTCCCAAGGAGAAATCCTTTGCCTCCAGCAGCACTCAGCCTGGGCTCTGTGATTTAACCATTCATTAGCTGTGTGTGCTGCTTTTGTTTTTTCCTGTGAGCATCCAGTAGGATTAAAAACTCAGTGAGGGCAGCAACTGATCATACACTTTGTCTCATTTCCCACAGCCGTGACCTCCAGCCGCTTCCCAAGCTTTCACACATCAGCCCAGTGACTGTTGGAGGAAGTCGCAGGCCTCAAAAGAGTGTGCACAAGGAACAAAGGTAAAGGTGTTTTCCTTCCTGATGCTGAAGAAAAACCAATCACATGATTCCTGATAATTGCATTGCGCCCTTCTTCCTGAGGGATCTCTGAGAGGCAGGGGGGCATTCTCTGCCATCATGTATTTGTGTCGCATTCGTTTCTCCTCTAAGAGCATCTCTTCGTGAGTAATTACTGCTTCTATGGCAGCTCTGCTCAAAAGTACTGATACACGTCTAATACTTAGACTGCCTTGGCCCAGACCTAGAATAACTGATTTTACTTCTAATGCTTTTATTTCATGATGTGGTTTTTCAATTTCACAACTATAATGAACTCCTCAGAGACTGAGGCCACATCCATGCTGTTCATTAGCTTTCTTGCCTTAGATGTCCTCCTGCTTGCCTGTCAGGTAATGGATTAATGGTCAAGAAATAGACCTGGCCCCGAAAACAAGTGGAATAATGGACTGGAATTGCATTTAGCTATAAAAAACAGGTCGGCGTATATATTTTTTGCCTAAATGTGACACCAGTGTTTATAAGTGAATTTATAAGAACAAAATAGCTGAATTTTCTCAAGTATTTACACTATTTCATGCACCCAGTTAAAGCACTTCATAGGTATGATTTCATTTAACCCCTGCAGCAAGGAGTCATTACTATTTACAGTTAGGCATTATTGCTGTTGAAAAGACCACCAGTACTCCATAGGACTCATTTAGTCCTTGCATGGGTTTATGATGTCTTTTGTGTATTTATTTTGTACTACGTGAAGATTTCTAGCGTTTATTATCTATCTCATCTGTGTTTGTTATGTTAGTTACTGTAGAAAAAGTTCCTTAGGACCAGTTGCAAAAACACTGAACTCTATTTCCTGTGAAAGTCCAGGCGGCAGGTTTCAGGTTGGCTGATAGCTGTACATGACGTGGTCGTTCAGGGACCTTGGTTCCTTCCATATTTTTCTCCATCATCTCCTAGGGATGGCCTAGTGTAAAGGCATTTAGGCTAGAAGTAGCATATATTATTTCTACTTACTCTGGAGGAAATGTAGTCACATGGTCACACCTAAGTTCAAAGGAGAGTAGGAAATGTATCTGCTGGCAACTATGCGTCTAGCTACAGTTCCACCACTATGAAAGGAGTGAATGGAATTCAGTGAGTAGCTCATTATACCCACTAGAGTCCTCAATAAATAGTCTGTGAACAGTTGGAGAGCCAGGCCTGTGTCATATTCACGTTTGTCCCCATCACAGGGTTGAACACTTGCCACAGAAATAACAAACATTTGACTCCCACGCCAGCACTCTCTGCTCTCCTGTTTATGGCAGACGTCACTAATCAACCATGGCAATCTTTCCTTCTGGACCCGAGTAAGACCTCAGAACAGTCTGCAACATAATACCCCTGGAAGCTTCTAGCAGTATGTGAGAAATGGCCCGGATTTGAATCCTATTAGCCTTCCCTGATTATAGGTATTCAAATATTGAATTAAGAATCGAAGGAACTATAGTCTTTCTCCCCTTATTCCCATGGAAATATTTCGTTGTTCTGGTAATTTAAAAATATGTCTGCAAATTCTTTGATGTGCCTTTCTTCAAAAGGTAGAGTTTAATTCCCCTCCCCTTAAATGTGGGCCATTGGTAACTCACTTCTAACGGACAGAATGTGGCAGAAGTAATGCTGTGTGGCTTTTGAGACTGTCAAAAAAAGATACAGCTTCTCCCTGGTACTCTCTTGCCTTTGAAATGCTTGCTATGGGAGAGAGCCTGTTTCCATGTCACAAGGACACTCAAGCAGTGCTGTAGAGAGGAACAGAGGTCTCTAACCTATAACCATTATCAGCTTGCCAATCATGTGAGCAAGCTACCTGGGAACTGGATCCTCTAGCCCCAGCTGAGCCTTCAGACAGTGCAGCTCCAGCCAGTGACTGACTAAAGCCTCATAAAGGACTCAAAGCCAGAACTGCCCAACTGAGGCACTCCAAATTTCCAACCAATAAAACCTATAAAAGATGATAAGTGGCTATTGCTGTTTCAAACCACAAATTTTGGGGGTGATTTAATATGCAACAAATAATTTAGACTAAAGATAAATGAAAGAATGCATGAATAAATAAATAAAAGAACTACAGACTGGGAACTCGTGGAATTTCAGGAATGCTAAGACCAAGAAGGGTGGGGCCTAAAAATTAGATCATGATAGGAATGAAGGTGAGAGTTGGCAGAGGACCCAGTTGCTGGTGGTTGATGGAGCCAAGACAGGAAGATAGAGCACCACCATCTACATCTAAGTTGGAAGGCAGGGGCAGTTGGGTCACCTGACAAGGGTAAGAGTTCATCTTCAAGGAGGCCTGTATATGGATAGGTAACCAAATAGAAAGAGCTATTTAAATATTATCTGTAGCATCTGACGGTGCTGAAAGGGGGAACAGAAGGATAAAGATTTTATACTTACTTTTTGGCTGTTGGACTGCTGTTTCAGTGACAGCAGCTCCTGGCTTGGTCTAGACCAGGAAGGAGCCCATCTCTATTAGGTCACACAAAGCTGACTTGATGTTTGAGGAAAAATCAAAAGGTTCACAAGAAATAGAAGCTAGTAGTTATTTTGTGGTTTTCCCCAGCCAGTTGGATCATGGGAACTGCAGTAGCTCAAAATTTCTCATTTTCATCCATAAGGAGACTTACAGACACCTCACAGTCGTAATCCTACCCACATTCCCACCTGGCCTTGTCACAGTCACCCTTAGGTGCTCCCCCCACCCAGTATCTGGTTCCCCCTAGTGCTCTTCTAAGAGCCTGTCTATCCCCATAATGCTGATGCAAAATGTTTCCCTCCTCTCCATTCTGCGTGATTTTTCTTCCCAGTCTAATTATGCCTTCTATTCTACCTGGGTAAATGGGGGTAAACCCGGTATAGCACCTACTCTGTGCCCTCCCTTATACTGGTGCAGGAGCTCTGCACATGTGAGACTGTGTTGCATTTGATTGTGTATTCATTCGTGCTCTTTTGGAGGGAAATAAGAGAAATACACTTGAACTTTAAAAGCAAAGGCAGATAATTTATTGTTGAGATTGAAGACTATCTTAACTAAATTAAAGAGAAGGAATGCACCAAGGTTCAAGTCAGGATGAAGCTGGGAATGAGAAATCTGCATAAACCTAGAGAGTTCTTGTTCTGCCTTTGTCTGGGCTTCTGTGACAGTCATGCTGCACACTGGCTCTCTCTACATTTGGCCTGTGGGGCAGAAGCAAAGTTACCCACTGTGTCAAAGTTCATATACAACAGTTCTAGACAGTCAGAGACTATAACTCTTTTTCCCTCCCAATTCCAAATTCTTAGGGTAAAGACGTTGATGGCTTCTGGGACCCCATCCTAATGGGTAGATGCGAGGCAGTTAAAGGGATCACTTCCATCTCTCATGCCCATAGGCCCCCCCACGTACCTGCTTCACCAGTACCAGAAAGGACCACATCTGTATAACATGGGTGGGGGACAAAGTTGGATCCTTGCTCTGGAACCTCTGTTTCTGGTATATCCATCAGGACTCATTTGGTTGAAAGTAACAGAAATCCAACTCACTTTGGAAAAAATGATTCCTCATTGTTTCCTGTAAGCATATCATAGAAAGTCAGGATGGAGTTAAATCTGGCACAATCAAATTTATTTAAACTGAACTCTAAATAAGAGTAATGCTCAGAGTTACTGTTCTCTAGGACTTAACATGTGGCTAACTCCGTGCTAGAGCTTTATGTATACTAGTGGTTCTCAAACTTCATTGGGTAGGAGAATCACCTGGAGGGCCTTTCAGAACACTGATTGCTGGGCTAAGCCCTGGAGTTTCTGGTTCAGTGGGCCTGGGCTGAGGCCTGGGAATTTGCATTTCTAACAGGTTGCCAGGTGATGCTGATTCTACTGATCTGGGGCCCCCACTTTGAAGGTCACTGATTTATATTAATTCATTTAAGATGTACAGAAACCCTGTATGATAACATAGTCCCAGTTGTTTAGATGGGGAAACTGATGCTCAAAATGTCACACAGATCGTGTTAGAGCTATGATTTAAACCCAAGACTGTTCGAACCAAAGTTCTTGGAATGACCGCTGAACATACTGCTTTCTTCTGAGGTTCCTACCCAACCTCAGCTTCCGGTTTCAAGTTTATAAACAACAAAACTCACACATCAAAGACCAAACCAAAGCTCTCCAGAAAATCCTGAGCATGAGCAGCTTCTTCCGCCTGTGGTGGGTCAGTGGGTGCTGAACCCAGAGCAGCCCTGAGAGGGGGCATGATGGACTGCAGAGCTGCCTGGCTGGAGCGGGGCTCCCCAAGGCATGGCAGCCTCATTATGGCATCCCCCACCCCCGCCCTGGAACTGACTTGAACTTTTCTTTCCCTTCTCCTACAGTTTATTTGGCATTCTCTGGGTCCTTAATCCACAGTCATTTGGGTGGCAAAAAGAAAAAAAAAAGGTGGAAATGAGCTTTCTGCAATGTTGATTTTTCTTTCAAATTCATGATGATGTGGTGTCCCCAGGAATGGTTATTTTCTGCCCTTTCTCCCTAGCGTGAATTCTCAAGTAAGTAGCAAATGATTTCAAATGCATGCCGACTGCAGTGGACAGCTGCCAGGAGAGAAGTGAAAATAAACTGGTGACAGGAAGTGTCACAGTTCACGGAAAGGGCAGCGAGGATATAGTGGCGCAAGCCCATGACACTTCTGGGTCCACATGCTGAAAGACTTACCCAAACGAGCTGGGCAGCCACAAATCTCCCAGTAATTCATTAAGTCAGGGGAAATGCTCCCAGAAACATTGCTCTCCTCTCCCAACACCCTTTGTCTTTTAATTTCCAAACTCTGGGTTCATTCCTATGTCAAGCAAGCCTGGGTGAGTCTCTCCAAACAACTCCTTCATTCGTGATAGAACACACTGCAGCCGACTAATGCTTTGACTCTAAGTGTTTTAACAGGCTGAGGAGGTTTCCAAGCTTTAGGATCACAAGATGGATATATGATCAGTATGAACTACAAAATAGCATCAAAAACAGCATGAAGGATGGTGGAAACAAAAGGGAATCATGTGGAACTTCGCCCAGGAAAGGGATTACAAACTTAGAAGGAAAGTTTCAGGGATAAAAAAATTGTATTAAAAGTTAGTCACAAGATAAAGTAAGGTGACAGAGTTGAGGTCAAACATATCAATCATATCAATCAATGTAAATGGCTTAACTTATATAAAAGAAAGATTTTCAGTCTTGCTAACAAAGCAAAATCTATCATTCTGCTGTTTGGAAGAGATATGCCTAAACCAAGAGGTCCCGAGGTTAAAAAATAAAAGGATGGACAGAAATATGAAGTGCAAATGAAAACATCTAGGTAGAGTTGCAGTCTCGATGTCTTACAGGATGAAATTCAAACCACACAGCATTATGGAGACAAAGGAGGCTGTAAGATGCTAGGGGCAACTGCTCACAAGGAAGCTCTATCAATTGTTAATATTTTTGCAACTAAAAAGTGGAGATGCAGGCATGTAGGGGACATAGAAACCCACTAGTAGTAGGTGATTTAAATACATCTTTCTTATTCCAGAAAGATCAAGTAAACAGAAAAGTTAGCAGAGACTGAAACTCATAACCAGTAAGGTAACTCATACAGATCTCTGTGGAAATCTGAACCTCAGTAGTAGAGAAAACAGATTCTTCTCAAGTGACCATACCTTGGGCCACAAAGAAAACCTAAATAAATTCAAAGAACAGAAAGAATACTCTTTGATTACAATATAACCAGAACTAATAATTATTAGCAAATAGAAACACAAAGACCAATTTATCTGAAAATTTTAAAAAAAAACCCAATCCTGTTAATAAACAGCTGTTGGTCAGAAGTAGAAGTATCACATGCAATTAAAGAATTTGTTGAAAATAATGATAATGAAAATACAAATAATCAGCTCTGTGGTATTCAGCTGAAGCAGTCAATAGAGGGAAAAGCTTAGCATTAAACACCCCTATCAACACAAATGAACACAAATGACTCAAGCACCCCACTAAAAAAGTTAGAACAACAAAGTAAACCAAAAGGATGTAGAAGAAAGGAATCAATAAAGATAAAAACAGAAATTGAGATAGAAAATAGGGGAAAAAACCCCTAATAATTAAGACCAGGTCTGAAATAATCAATATAATAGACAAACCACTAGTTAAACTAATTTAAAGAGTAAGTGATAGAAAGCATAGACACACTAAATTAGAAATGGTAGCAGGGAATGGTTGGGGAAAACCATCAAAGCAGAGGAGGGGTACCTGGGTGGCTCAGTGGGTTAAGCTGCTGCCTTCAGCTCAGGTCATGATCTCAGGGTCCTGGGATCGAACCCTGCCTCAGGCTCTTTGCTCAGCGGGGAGCCTGCTTCTCTCTCTCTCTCTGCCTGCCTCTCTGCCTACTTGTGATCTTTCTCTGTCAAATAAATAAATAAAATCTTTAAAAAAAGAGAAACTTTAAAAAAGCTTTTTAAAAAGGCAGAGGAAATCTAAAATAAAAACATAAGGGACTTTTTTTTCCAATTCTGTACAAAAATATTTGAAAATCTAGGTGAAATGGATAATTTTCTAGAAGAAAAATAACTTATGTAAATTAATCCCAGAAGAGATGGAGTCTTAACAGACCAGTTACCATAGAAAAAAATAGAAAAAATAAAGAGTTTCCCTATAAAATAGCACCAGGCCCAAATGGTTTCACAGGGAATCTCTGCTAAACCTTTTGATCAGGTAATACCTGTGCTACTTATGAGCAAAGAAAAAGAAGAAAAACTTCAGGTAATTTAAGCAGTTATGAGAATAATAACAGTAATGACTGAAAAAATGTAAAAATGCTCATTTCCTTGAGTTGGTAATATAGATACCTACCGGTAATGATACCAAAACAAAACCATAACAACAAACTTTGCTTCACCTTTGGAGGATATTAGAGATCTTTATTTTGAAAGCCAGCCATTACAGGGAAAGGGTCAAGCACTTATCTTTTTTTTCCTATGTAGACCGTTTATTGTGATGAAAGTAAGTTTCTTTTTATAAAAACATTCCAGCTGAAAAATACAAATACTGATGGGTTTACAATATCACTCTTTTGTAACCTCTAACAAAATCCATGGATCTAGGCTATGCTCATTAAAGTCTCCTCACTTCTCAAAAGATCAGATCAAGAGACATTACATGTTTTCCAGTGGAAGTCCGCTGCACCATCCATAATACATTCTGGGCACAAAATCAAACCCAAATCTGACCAAGCCTCTAGAACTACTAATTTACAAGGAACACACGGTCCAGAGGAACATGTGAAGTAATACCGCAGGGATACAATCAGCGAAACCCAAACTATGGGGACTGTACAGGACAAATGACTCAGTTTCCTGAACAAACAGATTGCAAGGAGAAGAAAAGATGGCAAGGAAATCTATAGATAAAAGAAATTGAAGAGGCATTAACCAATCCAACATGTGGATATAATTTGGATCCTGATTCAAACTGTGTAAAACTATGTGACAACTGGGGGAAATTTGTCTGCTGAGTGGTATATGATGATATTAAATATTTATTGTTAGTGTTTTAAGGTGTGATATTGGTATTACAACTTAAAAAAAATAGTTCATCTATTTCAGAGATATATTCTGAAATGTTTAAAGATGATGTTACATCATGTGCTATTTGCTCTAAGAGATTGAAGGTGGAAGGGCAAAGAATTAGATGAGGCTTTAAATAAGATTGGCCAGGGGCTGGTATTTAAGAAAACTGGATGAATGGACACAGAGGTTTACTAGAGTATTCTTTTTACTTTTGTGTATGTTTGGAATTTCCCAAAGTAAAAAAAGATTTTGTTGTTATTTTGACTAGTCACCATTCTGGATGATTGTTATATTTCCCTTACGCGTTTCTGTTTTTTCCAGAATTTCACAACGGTAGTGATCTACTTTAAATAGTGGGGAGAATGCTTTTTGGCAAGTAATAAAACTAAAAATTTAGTCACTTCCTGATTTCTTAATAGCTCACTGTGCAGAGTTTGGTAATACCCAATGTTTGTTGAGTGTTTATTATGTGGCAGGTGTAATCCAAGTATGTATATGGATTAACTTATTTATTCTTAAATACATTTTTATTTTCTTCTTGGAGATGAGAAATGGGAACCCAGAGACTTTAAGTAACTTACTCAAGATAGTATAGCTCAGGGGGCCTGGCTGGCTCAGTCAGAAGAGCATGTGACTCTTGACCTCTGGGTCATGAGTTTGAGCCCCACGTTGGGTGTAGAGATTACTAAAATAAACAAATATTAAAAAAAGATAATATAGCTGATAAGAGATTGAGCTTGGATTTAAACTCAGTCTGTCTGGCTCCAAGTCTTACTTTGTAAGCCATGATTTTATCCTTGTGACTTTAATAATTCCTTAGTAAAATGTTGGCATCCTTACCTTCTTCCTCCTCCCATAGGAACTGCCCATGTGTGTTCTGTGAACTATTACACTGTCACTAAGAATCTGGTTCTTGTTTGTGGCATTGTGGGTGACCTTGGGCACCAAGTCATTTCATTCTTTGAGCTTCAGTTTTATTACCTATAAAATGAGGAGGTTGGACTATGTGATGCTGAATCTTGCTGCTTACCAGCTGTGTAGCCTCGGCGAAGTTACACAACTTGATTTGGGTGCCCCGTTACTGAAAAGGGGATCATTATTCCTGCCTTATAGGGTGGTCGAGAGGAAGACAAGAGGGGATATGTGAAAAGTGGGGCACAGTGCTTGGCACATAATCATAATAGTGATGACTGCCATTCTACCCTTCTTAAGAGTCCCTGAGTCTGGAAGGGTTGGAAAGAAGGCTCCCTTGCCTAGGGAAATTCTACTGGGCCTTGCAAGGATGTGCTGGTAACTCTGTCTATTGAGAGGATTCCACACTAGCACAGGCAGAGAATAAAGAGGGGTGCAGGTCCTTGAGCTGAAAAGGAGCCTAAAAATTGTGCAAGTGCCATTTATTAAATCCCTACCATTCTCTGGATGCTTTACAAATATTCCCACATTCAGGCTTGGCTCAGCCTAGCAGGGTAGATATTAATAGCAGCCCCATAGCTAGTGAATGAGTGGGAGTTACTGAAAACCATGCCCTTTCTCCTTTATCATCTTGCTCTGGTTATACTTAATTAGGTTTCTCATCACGTGTGCATAGGGTCTTACTATTGTATTTAACATTAAGATGCCCAAGTCACCAAGTAGGGTTTTTTTTTTTTTCCAAGTGTAGAGTGAATACATGTTCAATATACCAAATACACAAGAAAAATCCAGAAAAGTAGAAAGAAAAGGCAATCCATTGGCAAATCTACTACCTAGCATTCAGAGACAACAATGATTGTTTTCTTCTAGTCGTTTTTTTCTTTGTTGGTTTTTCTTCTATAACTGTGATTAGGTAAATAGCTTTTTAAAATCCAAAATCATTGAAATAATAAAATTGCCTCAGATTGTGAGGACCTCAGATTAGAGAATGTCAAGGTTGGCCCACTTCAGGGAGTCTCAATTTTGGGTGATTTTGCCCCCCAGGGGCCATCTGGCAACATCTGGTGCTATGGTCTGAGTGCTTTCCTCCCCTACCCCCGAAATTTATACCTTGAAATTCCGATGCCCAGTGTGATGGTGTTAAAGGAGGGGCTTTGGGACATGCTTGTTAGTTCATGAGGGTAGAGTGCTCATGAATGGGATTAGTGCCCTTATAAGAGAGGCCCCAGAGAGCATGCTAGTGCCTTCTGCCACATGAGGACACAGAAGAAGGTGCCAGTTATGAATAGGAAGAGGGCCCTCACCAGAAGGTGACATTGCTGATGCCTTGATCTGTGACTCTCCAGCCCCTAGAACTATGAGAAATCAATTTCTGCATTTTATAAGGTACCTACCTAGTCTGTGGTATTTTGTTGTGGCAGCCGGAAGAGGGTAAGCCATCTGGAGATGTTTTTGGTTGTCACACTTGGGGAGTGGGGCTAGTGGCATTTAGTGGGTGTAGGCTACTCTGCCACTTCCTGCCATGCTTAGGACAGCCCCGCACCAAAGAATTATCCTGCCCAAGTGTCAGTTGTGCCGAGATCGAGAAACCTGGTCTATCTGATGCCTTGAATACTGTTGGAAACAGGCAGCTTTTTCTGCTCATCTCTATGGTGATACACCAAATGCAGAGGGTCCAGCCTGATTAAGTGCTAGGGGAAGACTGGTAGCTTTGGCTGCCTTGCTGAGAGGGTCAAGATCTTTGTCCTTGGGGTTGGCCTTCAGCACATACCTCTCAATGATGCCTTTCTGGCCAGTCAGCACTGCCAGCACCTTCCAGGCTCCTTTGTCGGAGTCTGTAATGAGCCCAGAGGGCTAGGAGGGAATCTGGGGGTACCATTCCTGTTCATCACGAGAGCCTGGAATATGACAGGCAGATGGTAGAGACACAGTGGAAATCAGGAAGACATAAACAGCCAGCCAGAGGAGGGTCCTGAGTCTATTTACATAGATGCCCCGGCTATCTTCTATCTCCTCCCTCTGCCCCTCCCCTCAGGAGTTAGGTCAGGAACGGGTGACTAGGGAATGAAGGTTAGGAGGAGACTTCTTCCCCATGTGTTAGTTTTGTAGGGCTGCCATAAAAAAGTACCACAGATGGAGTGGCTTAAGCAACAGAATTTGTTGTCTCACATTCTGGAGGCTACAAGTCTGCAGTCAAGGTGTCTGCGGGCAGTGCTCCCTCTGAAGGTGCTAAGGGAAGATCTGGTCCAAGCCTCTCTCCTGGCTTTTGGCCATTCCTTGGTCTGTGACAGCAGAACTCTAAACTTTACCTGGTGAGCTCCTATGTGCAGTCCTGTCTCCAAATTCCCCCCTCCCCTTTTTAAAAATAAAGATTTTATTTATTTATTTGACAGACAATGAGAGAGGGAACACAAGGAAGGGGAGTGGAAGAGGGAGAAGCAGGCCTCCTGCAGAGCAGGGAGCCCAATGCAAGACTTGATCCCTGGCCCCTGGGATCATGACCTGAGCCAAAGGCAGACGCTTAACAACTGAGCCACCCAGGTGCCCCTAAATTTCCCTTTTTTATAAGGCCACCAATCATATTGGATTAAGGACCCTCTGTATTCAGTATGACCTCAACTGCATATATCTGCAATGACCCTATTTCTCAGTAAAGTCAACGTTCTAAGCACTGGGGTTAGGACTTCAACCTATGAATTGGGGTGGGGATACAGTTCAACCCATGACAGACCCCATGTTTGGAAAGTGGTTTCAGTGTCTCTAGTGAAGCTAGAGGATGTGAAATATGCTGATGGCTTGTGGATGCTCACAGATGCTCATTGGCAATGGAGTCCTTCCTGTGTAGATGTCCATCCCCTGGAGGGCCTCTGCCCTGTTCTCCTGGAAGAGCTAGGGATGAAGAGGCTACCCAGAAGCTCAGCTTAACCACAGGAGACTTAGGCAAGAGGATATGTCAGGCCCATGATGGTGGGGACTTTAGCCCATGGCCAGGAATCCATGTGACCAAAGCCAAAATGGAGAAAGAACAAAAAGAAGAAAGGAGGTTGGAGATTGGGGTGGGTGTGAGATGTGGACAAAAAAGAACAGTTTTACCCGGAGCATTCTGCAATAGGAGTCCTGTGGGCTGGAGTACACATTTTTGCACACATACTGGTCAGATAGATGGGGATTTCCCAAAGTGAATCCTGTGGAATATTGACTTTATGGGATATTAAACAGACAGTACATGATGGAAAGTTTTCACGGCAAAATAAGTTTGGGGAACAATATTTACCTGAATTTTATTTCAGAAATTAAGATTTTGAAAATTTAATATACTTATATGGACTGTGCATTCTTAGGAAGAGTAAATGGCAATCAGCATTTATCAATTTGACTGGGTCAGAGACTCTTTTCTTGGGAAAATCTAGCAGGATGCATTTTGAAAAATGTTGAGCTAGATGATGGATGAGTCTATTGTGAACAAAACCACGGACTTGGTAGATGCAATAGATAACAATCTTGGAAAATTCCTAATTTACATTATTACCATTCTATATTCTTACGTCCCTAGGTTTTTCCTCTGTTGCTAGTATATTGGATTTCCTTGGTTTATAAAACATTTCTTGATGCTGATACAATTTCTTGGGCATGACTGATAAAATTCTCAACGTTGATTATACACTGGTTAACAAAATCATTTTACATGATGCCACCAACTTTTTTTTAAAGGTTTATTTATTTTAGAGAGAGAGAGAGAGAGGAGCACTGGGGAGGGACAAAGGGAAAGGGAGAAAGAGATTCCTCAAACACACTCCCCATAGAGTGCAGAGCCTGAATGGGGCCGAATCCTAGGATTCTGAGACAATGACCAGAGCTGAAACCTAGAGTTAGCTGCCTAACTGACTGAGCCACCACCATCTTTGGGCATATATCTCATGTCTCCTAATTCTAGTCCTTCCTACAGTGGGTCCTTTACAAAGTGTTTGCAGGCCCCAGATGTCTGCTTAAATCAATGTGGAACAGAAAGCTGTCATCTTAAGATTCTTAAAAAGTCTACTGGCTGCCTGAATGAGGCAGAGCATACTGAACAGACTTAGGGCCTGAGGTTAATTTTCTTTTTACACTCAACCTAAAGTAAGTCAATTACTTGGATTCTCCATAAAACAAACCTGGAGGCAGGTAGTTCCTCTGGGAGGTGACCCCAGAAAACCCAAATGAAGAAGTGGGGAAATTGAGACAGAGAAATGAGAAAAGCCAATAATGGCGACATTAATGAGAGGGTTCTTATGAGAAATGGAGACTCAGTCTTTTTGGGAAACCTCTGGGAAACCATATGGAGCACATCTCAGAATTGTGCCACCGAAGGATGGGGTGGCTGGAGCATTTGCTCACCTACTCACCTTCTCCATTGGTTGAAGTTTGGCCCCTGAAGTGGGTTGAAGAGTATATCCCCCACCTCCCCCAAATTCATGGTCTTCCCAGACCCTCAGAATGTGACCAGATTGGAAAGAAGGTTGTTGCAGATGTCATTAGTTAAGATGAGATTATATGCAGTAGGGTGGACCCTTAATTTAATATGACTTGTATTCTTAGAAGAAGGGGAGAAGAATCCCAAAGAGATGCAGGGAAGATGGCCATGTGAGGACAGAAACAGAGATTGGAGTTATGCTGCCACAAACCAAGGAACCTCCAGGATTTCTGGCAACCACCAAAAGCTAGGAAGAGGCAAGGAAAGATCCTCCCCTTTTATTTGTAAGATGGGCACGAGATCCTACTTCAGAGAGATGTTGTGAATATGAGTGCACTTTTATAAAGCATCTGTCATGTGCCCAGGCACATGACACCACTCACTAAATGTCCCTACTCTTACTAGGTATCACTAGTAGAAAGAGTGCGGGCTTTGGAGTCAAATAGGCTTGAGTCTGAATTTGAGCATGACCTTGGGCAAGTCATTTAACTTATTTGAGTTTCAGTTTTTGCATGAAGATAACAACACTATGTGTGAAGGCCTTGCTGGTGTTTTCTCCACAACTTTAGGATGCATAAAAGGGTCATCCTGCAAGTGTCTTTCAGGGCTTCTCCTTACTCAGGGCTCTGAGGTTCCAGGCAGTGCCCTGAAATCCGGAGACTGTCTCTGAATCCATGGAGAATGCAGAACCTGCGGTGGCTGTGTCCTCTTGACCTTACTTTCTGAAGCTAACACTTTACCTGCCTTCCACCCGGGGCCCCCACCATCCTACGTCTGACTTGTGCTAATAAAGCCCACATCCTTGATGTGACACGTAGAGTCTGGGCTGCAGCCCTGGGTGGTTGCCTGGTGAGCATTCCTTTGAGTGAGGAGAGGAAGCTCAGACGCCTGCCCGTACCTTTGCGTCTGAGCTGGAAACGTTGGCAGCAATTCCCTGGAAAGGAGCTGGAGACTGTTTCTGTGGGCGAGGTAGGTCGGCCCTTATTCTGGTTCTTTGGCGTGCATGCAGTGAGGTGGTGGGGCAGGTGTTGATGGAATGACCTTGGCTTGGGCTCCTTTCTACTCCCTGTCACTCTCAACTAGCAGTATGTCCAGTGCTCCAGGGGAACAGGGAGCAGAGGGGAGGCTACCCCACACTGGGCCTCCTGGCACACCCCCGTGACCCAGTCCCCACTACCCATCTGTGTGGTATGGTAGCCACCAGCCAGCTGCATGTTGCTAGGTTGTGCTTGAAAGGTGGCTAGTGCCACTGAGGACTGAAACCTTACATTTCATTTATTTTTAATTAAAAAACAGATGCTTGATTCAGGTATTGGAAACATTTAAAAATATGTTTGGAACAGCTTAGGTATGTGGATTATACCTTTTACTTTTACAACTGTACATTTTTATGAAACCTAAAAACAGATTCAGTATTTCCAGTGAAAATTTAGCATCTGAATGGAGATGTGTTGTGAATGTAAAATACATACCAGATTTTGGAGATTTAGTATGAGAAAAGAATGTAAAAGAAATCAATATAGTTATTTAAATATCAATTACTGGATAGATACCAATCATTTGATATTTTGGGTTAAATATAAAATACATTATGAAAATATTTTTACCTACTTTTTGGACTTTATTAATGTGGTGACTAGGAAATTTTAAATTATGTATATAACTTGTGTGATAGTTCTGTTGGACAGTGATGCTCTAGATGTGTAGAAGCATAAAACATTAAATCTGGAAGAGGCCTTGGGCATGATCTGGAGCCTTCCCTCATTTTTGAGGTGAGGAATTGGACACTCCAGGAGTTTAAATGGCCTTCCCAAGGACTGGAATCCAGACTTCTTTTTTCCTGGCCAAGAGTGCACAGAAGCTGAGACATTGTGAATAAGGTAGGTTGTATAAAATGAAGTAATGGATTGGAAGTCCATGGTTATAATAACCTGACAAGAATATCAGTAAGGTGTTTCACATGTGAATGGTATTTGTTATTATTTTTGCCCTGCTCTGAGGTGCTTATTGGAACCAGGAATTGTCCCTTGAGATTACTGAGAGGCAAATTTCTTTTTGCTCCAGACATCTACCTCATTCTAGAACCTGGATACCTAAGACTCTGTCCAAGAGCCAGACACCTGCTCTTGTAAGAATGTTCTCCTCTTCACAGGGTGATGTAGGACTCAGGCTCAGGGCAGAGGCCATCCTATTGCTTCGGCTGAATATCTCTTCTGTTTCTTTGTCTCTTTCCCTTTCTTCCTTTCCAACTAACCTCCCCCCACCCCCGCAACACACACACTTTTGAAGGGCAAAGACAACTTTATTGGAGGGCGGGAATGCCTGTCACAGAGTCTGTCCCTGGTCCCCACCTGACACTCTGGAGCTAGAGACAGGGATATGGTCCCTACCTGCTAGTCTTGCCCCAGCTACTGCATCTGGGTGTAAATTTGGCCAACCATAGTGTGATTCTGGGTAGAAAGAGGGTGGCTGTGAATGTGGTTAGAGAGGGATGGGGTTATTGGTTGTTTGGTCTGAGATCATCACATGTTTGACTTTGATTGTACATTGGGTGTGAGCATCGCCTTATCCCTGGGGATGTGGTTGTGTGTTTGAGGGTGTGACCTGAGTGTGGTATGGTGGTGGTAAGTGGGGATGGTCCATCCCAGTGTCTGGGTCAGTGAGGAGTGGAGAGGCGGTATTGAATGGATCCTTGTAGACCTATGGGGAATTTGGGGGGTTGAGACTATAGAGTGAGGTCTAGTGTTGGCCTAGGTGGATGTGGCTTTGGATAGCGTGGGTGTAGCTCTGTGCCTGAGGGTTGGGTAGGCCCCCAGGGTAAGGTGTTCTGTGGCCTTTTTATATCAGAACTCAGAGCATTTCCTGTTGGCACCAACGCATTATAAGCAATTGTCGTAAGGTCGCTGTTATCTAGTATGTTCCCCATACCTCTTCTCCTGTTCCCTTCTCCTCTTCCCCTTTCTTCTTTCCCTTTCTTCACCCCCCTCCCAAATTCCTTCTTTTCTTGTCTGTATTTCATTTCTAGCTTACGGAACCCTTGCTTTGTGCCAAGTACTATGTCAGGATTATTCGTCACTTATTTTTTCTCTCCATAAACTCGTCCCTCAAGGTGCTATGGTGACTGACCTCCTCTTAAGTAACTTCATTATGAAAGCTTCTCTGGCAAGGGTGAGGTCTCATTTGGCTCTTTGCCCCCCTCAGTAAGTCATTGTTGATGCTGATATGCCATAGTGCCTCCTCTTCAAGAACAAGGGGAATGTGGGAAAGGATTGGGGGACTCTGTGACCAAGTGGCTTGTTTTTGGTGGGGATAGGGCAGGAAGGGGATTTGAGCCCGATGACCTGTGTCTCTCCTGTTTGTTCTCCTGCAGGCCCATCACAGGCCCTGGAGATGCTGAGTCAGTTCTGCAGGGTCTCATAATGATGCATGCCATGTGTAGCCGCGTCAGCCCCAAGGCTTTGGGGTATAACTTGGTTGTCTTTGTCGCCAGCCTTTCCCTCTGGCACAGGCCTGTGCAGCCTCGCTGCCTGCAGGCTCTCATTGGGTCTCAGGATCTACCTGTAGGGCCTGGCTCCAGAGAAAAATCAAAGGACATGGCAGAGGTCCCATCCTCCCCTCAGGGCCAGCAGCCGTGGGACTGTTTCTTCCCCCATAGGCTGGGCTGTGGTTTACCTCATTTTCACCCTGGCACTGGCTCCCTGGAAGGGGCTTCCAGGTGCACGTGGGTCTTAGAACTTAGTGGAGCCTGCCATATGACACACTGAACCCTGGCTGTCGCTGCCTCCCAGGCTGGGCCCAGATGGGCTCAGTGTCTTTACCCAGGACCTCACTGGCACAGCTGCCTCGGTGCTCACAAATGGGTTTAAAAAACAAGAGGAATTGCTGTCTTTAAAGAAAATCCTTTTGCAGACCTAGAGCCCCGCCCCCATTCGCTTTACCTTTTTTGCTCACCCCATTTTCATACAGCAGATTGGAGAAAGGTAAGAGAATGGCATGGAATTTGAAAGGTCCAAGAGACAACCTTGGAGGGCCCTAGGAAATCTGCAATTCCAGCTTAACCCCAGCACGAACTCTTTTGTGAACTGTTTCCAAACCTCTCTGGGCCTCAGATGTCCAAATTTGCCAAATGAGAACGTCCTCTTAATCGCTGTATAGGGCTGTTCTTTGGGGGGAAATGAACTAGTTAATGTGAAAGTAGTTTGCAAAAGAGCAAAAGGGAGGAAGGAGACAAATGGTTATTTGGTGCTTACTGTATACCAGGAACTTCACAGAGTGCATCTTGTTCTGGAGCCAGGCTCTGGAGGCCGACAGTCTCCATGATTTCCACAAATGGCCTCTGTGTCTTATCTTCCCTCCTCCCTGGGCTTGAGCCCCATGATTCCCAACCAGGTGCTCCAACCATCCAGCAAGGACTTGTGCTAAAGTACCAACAGTGTGTAGACAGCTCCTAGGGGTCAGGAGTCCTGGGCTCCAGTTCTAACCCTGCTGCTCCCTGTGTGATTTGGGCAGGCCACCCAAATTGTCTAGCCTTTCCGGTCACAGGCATGTCCCTGACTCTGCAAGGTCCCCAAGACATCTCTAAGGATTCCTAAAGACTTTGGGTAAAACCAGGAATCTTGGGTTCTTCCAAGATGTCCATGGCAGGACAGACAAAAAAGAAAAAGGCGGGAAAGATGGTTCTGGATGTGTGGAAACACTCTAGGTTGTGCTAGACTATTATTGACCACCAAATGCAACATGTGATCCTTGAGTGGTTCCTAGATTAAAAAAAAAAAAGATATAAAGAATATCATAGAGACAATTAGAAATATTTGATTATAGTCTGTGTAGTAGTCTGCTAGGGCTGCCGTGATGAAATACTATGGCCTGGGTGGCTTAACAACAGACATGTATTTTCCACAGTTCTGGTAGCTGGAAGTTGAGGATCAAAGTGTCTGCAGATTTGGTTTTTTTCTTCTCCTTGGCTTGCAGATGACTTCCTTTTCACTGTGTCCTCACATGGCCTTTCCTTTATATACACACGTCTGTGTCCTAATCTCTTCTTTTTTTTTTTTTTTAAAGATTTTTTTTTAAATTTATTTGACAGAGACCACAAGTAGCCAGAGACCAGGCAGAGAGAGAGGGGAGGAAACAGACTCCCTGCTGAGCAGAGAGGCCGATGTGGGGCTCGATCCCAGGACCCTGGGATCATGACCCGAGCTGAAGGCAGAGGCTTTACCCACTGAGCCACCCAGGCGCCCCGTCCTAATCTCTTCTTATAAGAACATGGTCATATTGGACTAGGGCCCATGCATGTGACCTCATTTTACCTTAAGTACCACTCTTGAAGTTTTGCTTTGTCTCTGGGCACCTGGGTGGCTCAGTCAGTTGGGCATCTGCCTTCGGCTCGGGAACTCTAGGTCCCAGGGTTCTGGGATGGAGTTCTGCATCAGGCTCCCTGATGTGCAGGGAGTCTGCTTCTCCCTCTACCCCTGTTTGTGATCTCGCTCTTTCTCTCAAGCTCTCGCTCTCAAATAAATAAAATCTTTAAAAAAAAAAAAAGTTTGGCCTGTCTCCGCATAATAGTCATATTTGAGGTCCTGGGGGGTTAGGACATTAAATGTGAATTTTAGGGAGATACAATTTAGCTCATAACAGCCTGAATATTGATGCTACTAATCTTAAAATTAGTGGGTGGGACAAGACATCATGGTTATCTAGAATATCTTTGTTCTTAGAATATATATGTGGAAATGTTTAGGGGTAAAGAGTCATGATATCTACAACTTTCTCTCAAATGGTGCAGCAAAAAAAAAAAAAAAAAAAAGCATCTGTAGAGAGACCAAGTGTTTGGACAAAATGTTAATTGGTGAATCTAGATAAAGGGTATAAGGTCTTCCTTGTAATATTCTTTTTTTTTTTTTTAAAGATTTTATTTATTTATTTAACAGAGAGAGAGAGAGATCACAACTAGGCAGAGAGGCAGGCGGAGAGGGGGAAGCAGGCTTCCCGCGGAGCAGAGAGCCCGATGCGGGGCTCGATCCCAGAACCCTGAGATCATGACCTGAGCCTAAGGCAGCGGCTTAATCCACTGAGCCACCCAGGCACCCCCTGTAATATTCTTTTAAGTCTTCTATAGGTTTGAATTTTTCAAAACAAAAACTTGGGAGGAAGGAAACTTATCTCATCCTCAAAGCCCTAGGACTCCAAAATATGATGCCTGTTTACCCTATTATGTGTTCAGAGAGTGGCTGTTCTTTTCCCTCTGAGGATTTTTAGGACTTTTTATTTATTTGTATTTCATTTACATATTTGACTGTTGTCTGTCTAGACTCCACAAAGGCAGACATTGGCCTGCTTGGCTCATGTCTGCACCCCAACACTCTGCACGATTGTGGCACTCAATAATATTGATAAACAAGTGAATAAATGGGTGAACATAGTTGGGGCTGAACAGACACAGACCAGAAATGCGGGTGGGGATGTGAGGAGGAGTCTGGAGCCCAGAAAGTGTTTTAGGGTTAATGAGCCTGAGGCCATCCTTGCTCTCTTGTCTCCTTTCCCTCTTTTTCCCCCTTTATATCTCCTCTAATTCTTCCCTCCTTCTCTTTCTCCCTTCTCTCCCACTCCCACATTCTTTCCCTTCCGTTTTTGCTGTGGACTCCTGGGTGCTGTGCCTCCCTCCCCATGTCACTGTGTGTTGGGCTCCCTGGGAGTTGCAGTATCCTGGGGGTGGCAGGCAGCTGGGCCAGGAGACTCGGGGTGGGTGCATAGCCAAGGGACATCTCACAACCAGTCCTAACCTTTCATTTTCTGGGAAGGAAATCTCCTCTTCAAAGGGCTCCTAATTCTTCTCCTGCAAAAGTCAGAAATTCTCCTCCCTGAGGTACACAGACCAAAATCCTCTGTCCCGTGATACTTCTGACCAAGCGGTGGTTCAAGGACACCCAGACGGGCTGGGAGGATGGGCTATCCCTGGAAGCCTAGGTTTGCAGCAGACTGAGGCTGACCAGGCGCACTTGGTCCCTGGAGCCTGGGGAGGAAAAGGAACCTAGGTTTTGCATTGCCTCTTCATTTCACAGCTATGGCCTTGGGCCAGCGATAGACCCCCACCTAGGCCTCAGTTTACCCATTCCTGAAATGAAGCAATTGGATTGGAATAGGGACAAGCTGACAGTGCTGCCGATGGAGGGGCTGTCACCCTTTGACAGAATGCTAAATGGTGTGTGTGTGTGTGCATTTGTGTGTTTATTGTGTGTAGGAGTCCTTTTTGGTTCCAGAGAACCCATAGCCCCCATAGGATTTTCAGAGAGGTTTCTAACCCACCCCTCCCCTTTCCCTTTTCCTAGCACTGCAGCCTCTCAGTCTGAAGAGCCTGCTTTTAAGGTCTGACCTTTCCTACCTGGAGGACAGAGCTGCCATAGACCTTCCGGCAGCCAGTGCACTGCCCACTCAAATTCACATCATCCTCAGGGGCCAGGCTGCCAGTCCACTGTCATTCTGCATTTGCCTGGCAAACAGGGTGCTTTTTAAAAAAGTGAACAAAGGTTCTGTCTGGGTCTGCGGTTTCCTTAGGAGTCATCACCTTTCAGTCACTGCTTATAACTTGATGGCCCCAATCCTTCCAAGGCAAGATGAGGAAACTCTTCTTGAGCCCAGTTGGAGTTGGTGATAGACTAACTCCAGCTGGAAGAAACTGCAGAAATACTTCCGGTCCTGAATTCCATGGCAAATCTAACCTCTCCTCTCCAGCCACCCTCATACCTGCCTGGATGGTAGTACCAACCTGCGTGGGGTCTCCCCACTTCACCCCTAGTTGTCTTCCCACAGCAGCCAGGAAATGCTCTTAAATACGCAGATCAGCCCAGATCACGCTGCTCTCTTAAAACCCTCTTATTGTGGGGTGCCTGGGTGGCTCAGTGGGTTAAAGCCTCTGCCTTTGGCTCAGGTCATGATCTTAGGGTCCTGGGATTGAGCCCCATATTGGGCTCTCTGCTCAGCGGGGAGCTTGCTTCCCCCTCTCTCTGCCTGCTTCTCTGCCTACTTGTGATCTCTGTCTGTAAATAAATAATTAAAATCTTTAAAAAAAAAACAAAAACAAAAAAAAACCCTCTTATTGTCCTTTACATGGTCCTTTACTAGCACCCCTCATGGCATTTTGGATAAAACCCAAATTGCTTTTTCTCATCACTCAAACCTCAGCTCAGAAATCACCTCCTCAAAGAGGCCTTCCCTGACCATCTTATCTAATAAGTACCCCACACCCCACCCGCCGCCATTTTTTATTCCAACAAATTGAATTATGCATTTGCCCACTCTCTGGTTTCTTGTCTCCCCCACCAGACTGTAAACCACATGAGTGCAGAGCTTTTGTGAGTCTGGTTCATAGCTTAACTCCTGTGACCAGTAGGGATATGGGAGGTGATTGATAAACTTCCATGATTTGATGGCATGGTAATAAATTGTCTTGTGCCTTTCCCTGCTCTAGGGTTTTAGCATTGAGCAAACTGGAGCCCAGGGTGAAGGGTGGGGAGTGGAATGCGCTGTTTGAGTTCTCCCGACACTGTCAAGCTTGACTAGCACCCCTCTACTGTCTCTCAGCCCCCCGACTGTCCTGCAAGGGAGAGCTCAGGCTCACAAGGGTGTCTAATGCTCTCAGGGTGCCCTGAGCGGCGGGTGACGTTTAGATGTTCCCACCGCCTGAAGGAGACATGATCTGATGTCACATTCCAAGGCCTTGACTTCCCTCTGAACTTGAAACTTTAAGAAAAAAGAGGTAAAAGAGCAAAACCATTGGATGTCAACTTCTAACTTCCTGTCAAATGCCACACGGAAATCAGGTCCCATCTACTTACTCTAGCTAACAAATTTAAGATAATTTTAAAGTCACTAAAATTTTCAAATTAGCTTTTATCAAAATAATACTTGAACACAGTTTAAAAAGTCAAATAATGCTAACAAGCTTATAACTGAAAAAAAACCCCAAAACACTGTTAGTCTTGTTTAATGCTGAGCCAAGGTGTGTACTATTATGACATTTATTTTCTTGTATAAATTTTTAGTTTCCTGGGGCTAGTTACTGCTCATTTCTTTTCATTGTTTAGATTTCTTTGAACCTTTGGCTCAGTCTCCCCATATCCTCCAAGGCACCAATAGTGTTTCTCTGAACAGTTTTTCCCATTAGTAAACCTGTCAGCTCTTCTCCCAGTTTCATGTTTTTCCAGAGATGGTGCTTCTAGAAGCTTCCTTCCTCTTATTCTTCTCTAGGACCTGTGACTCTCTAGATCTCCTGGCCAGGGGTAAGAAAACCAGGAAAGCTCAGAGGATAGTGACAGCTGCATCTCCTCTCCACATTGGGTCTTGGTCCATACCATGTCTGGCCATCTTCTTTTACTTATCTCCATAAAAGAACAATGCCAACACTTTATTCTGTATCAAAGACCAAACATAAGTTGGATGGAGTGGCTGTAACACTCAACTTCACCTGGGCCCTACAAATGCTATGATTTCATGCTATGATTGGATGGAATACCTTAGGCAGAATTGTCTGAGATTTTGCTTGGTTGTTGCCGAAGTAAATTCTATGGGACCCCTTAAATTTACTCAGGCCCTCAAGCTTTATGGTAACTCAGAAGATCTAATTAGGAAGAAACAGAACTTTCCAAGTATCTCCCAAATCTTGTTCCATTCAGAGCCGGCTTTGTAAGTAGTCAGTGTCATGATTTGAAGGGAAACCGAAGGCTCCTATCCCTGAAAGTTATCTCTACTTGGAAAGCCTGTGTGACTTTCCATCATTATTGCTCTAGCCTCTACTACCTAAGGATCTGTTGTTGAAACTCATGTTTCTCTTGGAGGGATCACATTTTAAACCACATCTGGGTTTTACTTTTGGGGGAATATGTATTAACTGCTTTCCAGAGAGTGGAGAACACCTCCATGGCACTACAGCCTTCCACTCCCGTGTGGTGGGCCGTCCATGCGCAGGCTGGCCAGGGGAGAGCAGGGCCACGGAGGGTGGGAGAAGCCCATTTGCAGGAACAGCAGACCCCTCGCAATTCTTCATCTTCATTCCTCATCTAGATTTCTCACTCCCAAGTCAGGTCTGGAATTTTCTGGCTTCCTTTTGTGACATGACAGCACAGAGTAAGCATCAGAAGGATGAAAACAAAACAAAACAAAAAAAACATCAGAAGGATGGACTCAGGAGCACTTGGGGACTCATTCGGTTGAGCGTCCACCTCTTGATCTCAGCTCAGTTATTGATCTGAGGGTCATGAGTTCAAGCCCCTCATTGGGCTCCACACTTAAAAAAAGAGAAAGGAAGGAAGGAAGGAAGGACGGACTCAGCTCTTCTTCTTCCCTGCTCATGGCATGGCCCCTGGAAGTGAAGATCCCTAAATTGAACTGACTCACAGCCAGAAAACTAGGAAGAAAGTCTTACAAGGATGCCAGCACCCCCCTGTGGCACCCTGATAACAGGTATCTGCCCTACCACCCCGCAGCCATGGCTCCAGTTTCTCTGGTTCCCTTTGGCCACGGCTGGACCAGGGGCTTAGCCCATGGCCACAGCTGTGGAGCACCAGAGCGCTGCAAATCTCCCAACTTCAAATTAGCCCAGACAGGAGGACCGGTCCTCCAACTCAAACTCACCCCCTCTGTAAAGAGGGGGAAAGCTCAGGGAAAGCTCATTCAAGTCCAGTGCAGTTTGGGCTTTGTAGGACACTATACAGCCTTGGTTCCATGTTGGTGTCATCCTCCCTGTCTCTGTTGGCTCCTCTCTCTCCTCTGGCTCTCTCTCCCCATCTCTCTTAGTCCCTTCCCTGTCTCTCTTGTTTGTCTGTCTCTCATGTTCTTCATATACAACTTTCCTTTCCCAAAATCAAGGAAGCACCAGAACAATGAGACAAACCTCAATGCTGAAAGGTCTCTGCTGGGGAACTTGGCATTAGCTCTACAGATGTGTACATGTTCATTTTCTGATCATTTCATGTCATGTGGAGGAGCTTCAAGAGTCCTGGTCCATTATCCTGTGAGGATGTGGACCCTGTTACCCTTCTGTGCCCCTCTCCTCCATGACTGAGTGCATGAATTTGCTCTGAATTAACACCCTGGGGCTTTGCCCTCCAGGTTCTGTCTGTGACTATAACCTTGAGCTTTTCTTAATATTTATTAAAAGCTTAGTTGAGCCTAACTATAAATCAAAGTGACAATATAACCATGCAGAGGAAAACAAAGAACCCATCCAAAGAACTTGTGAATACAGTACTCTTACTGAACATCCTTGGTGGGATGTAGGCCAAGGATGACTGAACTGTAAAAATCTTCCCCTTAACTTAGGCAGTTTGTGGTCAGGAGAAATTGTGGTGAAGTAATTCCTAAACTATTTTGAGTATATCATAGTAAGTGAGTGAATAGATTGCTATTCAGGGGAGTCAGGATTTTATTGTTGGAGAAGGGAGGTATGACTATGGAACGGGGAAAGAGAGGAAGTAGTTTTGGTGTTAGATTAGATTTGGAAGTAATCGTACATTAAGAATAGGTATGTATTTTCTAGTTCTGTTCACTCCAAAGCCTGGAAGCAATGACACTCCAGTGGTAATGAGCTTGAAGGCTACCAGAACTCCTTGGGGCTAGAGAAGGGAGAATATAAGGTGGGTCTGGAATGTCTTGTCATGTCAGTAAGGAAGTGTTCAAAACCTTGAGGTGATGTCAATAAGACATAGGAGCCATCTCAAAGGAGCTCAGATTGGTGAAGCTTGGGTCATCTGGAGCATCAAAAAGAATGGTGAAAGTCATAAATAGTAACATCAAATAAAAGATCAATGAGTCCATTGAGCTAGTCAAATAATAATAATAATAATAAAATGTGGGGTGAGATGGGAAAGCTTTTCATAGAAAAACGCCACCAAAAAATGTAAAAGAAACAACAAAATTAGGACATGGGTCATTTTCCAGTCACCATTCAATAACTGAAACAAGTAAAGGTTCATCAATGGGTGTTCAACCACTGGATAAAACCATTAGGGCACAGGATGTTCAAATAGTCTCAAAATATCACTGTATTATTAGAGTCTACTTATTAGAGGAAAAAAAAAGTACTTTTGTGTCAAGAGTGATCAAACTTATCATCTAAAATGAGACAGACTGACCATGTGTGTCTTCTGATGTAAGGACAACATAGGTCACCTCTGTAGTATTTTTCCCAAACATTTAATTTGAACCTAATCATGAAGAGACAATAACGTTTGGAAAGAAATCCAAATTTGAGGGCCATTCTGCAAAATAATTCGCCTGTATGCTTAAAAATTATCACTATCATGGAAGACAGAAAAAGCTGTTATCACAACTAAATGCAATGTGTGATCGTAAATGGGATCATTAATATTTTTAAAAAGTTATAAAAGACACTTGGGCGATAATTTGGGACCTCTGAATATGGACCCTAGATTAGATAACAGTATGGTATTGATGTGAAATTTCCTGACTGTGATGGTTATATTGTGTTTAGGGAGCACAGTGTTCATATTCTGTGGAAGTAAATGCAGAGGTACTGAGCTCTGAAGTACTGTGATGCCTGTAGCATACTCCTAAGTGAAGAGAATGGAGGAAGAAAGCAAACAGTCGGGCACAAAAATGATAAAACGTTAGCCGAGTTTTCTAGATAAAGAGTATATAGATGTGCATTGCATTATTTTTTTCACCTTTTCTACAGACTTGAGAATTTTTAGGAAAAGAAGTATTTTGGGGGGAAGCAAGCTTAGGGCTACAAACAAATGCATAGGGCCCTGTTTGACACCGTCCTCTTCATCCACCTGAGCTCAGAGTCGAGGCTTGGTCAAGGTTGTTGCCTCAGACAGGCACACTTTCTGGGAACAGAAAAAGGAAAAGGGATTTAAACCTTCCAGGAGATCAGTTCCTGACTGCCAGGTGCCTCTGATGGACTCAGCTGACCTGCCTGGGACCTGGTGTTGGGAGGTGTCTCACCCTATGCCCCAGCCTCTGCCTTGGAATGGCTATTTCTGAGGAAATCGAAAATGTCTGAAACCTCTAAAACAAGTTCTCATAGATCAGCTCTCCAGAGCACTGCATTCCCACAGGAATATTCCAGAATTCTAAGCTGGGATCCATGGCAGTGTGCCCTAAACCCAGCTGCTCCTCATAATCACCCGAGAGCTTGTTAAGCCGCTGATTTCTGGGCTTTACCCTCCATGTTCCTGATTCCCCGTCAGTCTGAAGGGTGCCCCAGAATCAGTGTTTTTAAGAAAATGCCCAGTTACCTTGAATATGAAAATGGGGGTTGAAATCTCAGGGCAGGTGACCTCTGAGGAGCTTTCTGACTCTAGATGTATCTCTACCTAAAAATGGAGAATAAAAGTAAAGACACACTTAAGAAACTTCCTTGATTGATCTTGTCATCTGATGGTAAAAATCTCTGTCTGATTGAAAAACCTGCAATGAAAATAATAGTCTGTGCACGGGAGTAGATTGAATAGTTGACCCACAGCATGGGTCTCGAAGTTGGAAAGGTCACTTTCAAATGTCGCAGACACCAAGTGCTTGGATCAGGAACGTGGTCTGGGTGACTTCCGGATAGAGCCCGCCGCTGGCAGGTTCTCAGCAGGACCCAGCCCCTGTCGTCCCTGGCTTCTGAGAGCACAGTTTTTCTCTGACATGTGGGACAGAAACTGTCTCAGTCTAGAAATTCAGCAAAGTACTGACTATATCTGTGAAAGCGAGCAGTCTGGAATCAGGGACAGTTAGCACTCAAAGAAATGAGAGATTGTCGTGTTCCCTTCTCTGACCACTTTAGAGGTGGGAGAGCTGAGTGAGGTCTAAGCTCTGTCACATAGCTGGGAAGTGTCACATGGGTCTCTAACCATGACTCAGAGTTCAGGAGGCTGCAGTGCACTCCAGCCAGGGTCTTTCTAGCTTCTCTCACTTTGGCCCCAAAACCCCCCATTTTTAGGCATATATGAAGATAATAAAAGTCAAGCATTGGATGAAATGGAAAATACTGAGAGGGCAATTTAGGCCAATTTCTCTATAAGAAAAATGTGTCTAATAATTTGTGGAATTTCCCCCCCTTTATTTCTTCCTTGGAGCTTTCTCCACAAATTAACGCTTTTAGTGTCTGCTTGTCCTTAAAAGACCACAATGTTTAGGACCTTGTGATAATGGAGATGATTTCTTTTGCTATCAGATTTTGCCTGATTTGAGCATACTAAAATTAAAAAAAAAGAAACAAACTCATCTGGAAAATCCTTTAAGATTATTACTTTGTAACTCAATTTAAAAATGGTTATTTAGGGATGCTTGGGTGGCTCAGTCAGTTAAGCATCTGCCTTTGGCTCAGGTCATGACCCCAGGGTCCTGGGATTAAGTCCCACATTGGGCTCCCTGCTCAGTGGGGAGCCTGCTTCTCCCTTTGCCTGCCACTCCCCCTGCTTGTGCTCATGTGCTCTTTCTTTGACAAATAAATAAAATCTTAAAAAAAAAAAAGGATATTTAAAATTCTTTCAGCAAGTTTTTATGTGCTAGGTACTGGGAATAGGGATATAGCAGTGAACAAACACACTGAAAATCTACAAGCTCTTCCCTCTTGGAAAGTATAATCTAGTGGATAAAATATTAGAGGTGAATCTAATGGGCAAATTGTAGTTATTGTCTAAATACATATAACTTTAAATGTTAACCATAAAACACAATCATATTACGTGAAAACAATGTTACATATGTTTTCTTGTTTTTAAACAAGACTGTGGAGCTATAAGATACTAGATAAAATTATTGTGTATATTTGCATGTCTGTGTTGAATTTTTAAAAGCTAAAAACAGAAAAAAGTGAACCTGTTTAAGTCTTAAGTGTCCTAGCAATTTAATTTCTCTTCAGTGGGGCTTCCAGAATTTAAATGGATTAAGTGTTTGCTTTGGGCCAAAGTGGTGGGGCAGTAGACACTTCTCCTTTGAGTTGGGGGGAGTCTACTCAGAATCCTTTTGGTTTCCAAGAACATAGACCCACTTGAGTATGTTCCAGAAAAGGGGCCTTCGTTATAAGAATCTAAAAGGAAAACACAATAAAAATCTGTGGTAAACGGCCCCAAACAGCCACATTTCTCTAGGACTAGGATGGAAAACCCTAGAGCCATTAGAAAGGGGGCTTATCTCTTCAACAGTCTGTCTGTCTCTCTTCTTCCTCTCTAATGGCTTCTTGGCTTTTCTCAGCACATCTACTCTCCCTTTCTCTCCTTGGCTTTCCTGTGTGGTTTCAGTTTCTCCTTTCTCCCAAATATCACCTTGCACAAAACCATAATGACTAGCCCTGTGTTCATTCTCCTGGATTTTCAATGGTAGTGCTACCACTGCAGACACCTGACCGTTTCCCTTGGAGGCTCTTCATTTAAATTCTCAAGAGAGGAAACCTTATTCTCTTGAGCTGGGCCCTACAAGGTGTAGCTGGTTCATGGATGGTTGTTGGCTGGTTTATGGATGGTCCCCTCATTGGGTCAGATGTCATTCCTGGTCCAATTAGTATATGTGCTGCCGAAGCGAGCACATTCCCGGTCTAATTAGTCATGGCTAAAGTCAGATGGCGTTTAAGTGACTGTTGAGGGTTATCTTGAAGCCTGTGGAGGCCTGTTGGGAACAGGACTCCCAAAATGACAAATATGTTTGGAAAGCAGTCATCCAAGGTCATTTTTGTTGGCTATAATGCGGGGGGCGGGGTGTCTCTGGAACCAGAGGGAACACACAGCTTTTCTTAAAGTTGGAGGTGTTTATACTCAAGATGAAACTGAATTCTGTCTAGGCAAGAGATGTGCTTATGTGTACAAAGCAAAGAACAACACAGTGACTCCTGGTGGCAAACGGAACAAACCAGAGTAATCTGGGGAAAAGTAACTCAGGTTCATGGAAACAGTGGTTTGGTTTGTGCCAAATTCCAAAGCAACCTTCCTCCTAAAGCCATTGGGCACAGGATCCATGTAATACTGTACCCTTCAAGGATTTAAACTTAGTGAAAAGTAAATAAAGGTGTAGATTTGTTCTCTTGTATTTTTGTTTAAAAGAAAGAAATGACTGTTGAGGGCAGCGGCGCTTGTAAATGAAGCAGATTCATCCAGAAGGCAGTGTTTGTGAATAGGCACTCTGAAACCATTTTATTACTGTGGTAGTGTTTCTTCTCACATCAGAATTTTGGGGGACACCCATGGTTGTTCCTGAACCCCATGGGTGTTGTGACCTAGCCAAAGTCAGGGATGGAGGTTTGAGAAGCCAGAACTGGATCCAGGAACCCAGTCTTTTGTTGCTGTTGTTGTTTTTAAATCCTAGTTGTCTGTGAACACAAATGAAAGCAAAACCAAGAAGGGAGAGCTCCCTCCTTTGGATTCCCTGGCATCCCTGCTCTGGAATCCGTGTGTAACCCCAGATATCTGGGTTCAGGATAAGCTTGGGCCAGAGTGAACCCTTGGGGTGATTAAAAGAAAAAGTACTCTATGTGGGTAATTTTCAGGCTGACTGTCATGGTGAAACGTGAGTCTGGGAAGACTTGTTGGCAGATTTCTGTTTAGAATGGGATCATGATCTGGATCCACGAAGAACAGATAGATTTGGTTTAATCCTTCTAGAGAAGAGGGCTGGGGCCATAGAGAAATTGAAGAGGCCCCAAATTAAGCCCAGGGTGTTCTTGTCAGAGGTTAGCTGAGAATTACATCTTAGAAGCCCAGGTGGGTTTATGAGGAGATGGAACATTGAATATTTGAGGAAAACCAGGAAAGCCATTGAAAGCCTGCTGTGTTTTGATCAGGCGGAATCACAGATGGCAGGTTTCGTAAGGCCAGTAACTGACAAGGCCGATGCTGGCTGTGCAGGTGGGTGAACAAGGAGTTGAGTGTACAGACTTTGGGGTCAGACAGAACCTTCTGGAACAGACATTTTCTTCATCTGTAATATGCAGATGATATCTAATTCTCAGGGTTGTTAGGGAGCTAATATCATGTTATCTGTAAATTAGAAATGTTCACTATTATTATACAGTCCTTGTCATCAGAATATTTGTCCATGATATTGATAAAACACATTACCATGCAATATTTCACTTGGCTTTTGCCATTTGGAACTGCATTTTCTGACCATAGTAATGAGCAGAAGTTAGGGCAGAAGGAAATCACTTTCAGTACTTCCTTTGAAGTTACCTCTTTTTTTTGAAATTCACTTTAATCCAAGCTCAAAGCTTCTGTGCTGGAGTTGAGGGCTGAAACCCCAGGGGAAGACAAGACTTGACTAAAAGTTCACACTAGAGTTCTGAATCTCTGATATAAAATTTTTTCTTATGAGATATGTTTTTGGTGGGAAGGTTGGAGATGGGGAAGAGGAAGACAGAAGCCTAAAGGAAACAAAGTGAGTAAAAAGAAGTCAAGGGAACCACAGACCAAGTCCCCACTTTGTTCTTTTTTTTTTTAAGGGTTTTTTTTTTTTTTAATTCATATGACAGGTAGAGATCATAAGTAGGCAGAGAGGCAGGCAGGCAGGGAGAGAGGAGGAAGCAGGCTCCCTGCTGAGCAGAGAGCCCGATGTGGGGCTCGATCCCAGGACCCTGGGATCATGACCTGAGCCGAAGGCAGAGGCTTTAACCCACTGAGCCACCCAGGTGCACCCCCCTGACTTTGTTCTTAAGACTAGCTCAGCCTAAGAGTTTCTCAGAAGTTGCTCAGTTAGATTCTAGGACCTTTCTGAGAAATTTATAATGCAAACTCTGAGAAGTCCTGCAGCCAAGTTCTGAGAAGTCCTGCAGTCAAGAAAATGCCTACACTGCTGTTAGCCCAGCATTCCTGTGTTCATTGCCCACTGAGCTCCTTTTTATTTTTCTAAAGATTTTATTTATTTATTTGAGAGAGAAAGAGAGAGTACAAGCAGGGGTGAGGGGTAGAGGGAGAGGGAGAAGCAGACTCTCTGTTGAGCAGGGAGCCCAACATGGGACTTGATCCCAGGATCCTGGGATCATGACCTGAGCCGAAGGCAGATGCTTAACCGACTGAGCCATGTGCCCCTCACAGAGCTCCTTTTTAGACAAAGATCCCATCAGCCTCATAAGAAATTAGGGAATTCTGCTCTACATCTAGTCAAGGAGGGGTACATCCAATGCTAACTTCTGTTTTCTCCCCTTGACTTATCTAGACACCTTAGAGAAGACTGGGTTAGACAAAGAAGGTAATTATCTTCAAATGTGTGGAAGGCTGGCACTTCGGACAGTGGGATTTAGATTTGCTCTCTATAGCTCCAAAGAACAGAGCAGGGGTCAGTGGCTAGATTCTCGGACAGAAGACTTGACTTCTGAATGTGATGGAATTTTTTTAAATTGCCTTATTTTTTTTTTAAAGAGAATTTATTTTTAAGTAATCTCCACATGAAATGTGGGGATCAGACTTACAACCCCAAGATCGAGAGTCGCATGCTCTATTGACCAAGCCAGCTGGTACCCCCCCAAAATTTGCCTTATCTTTTGGAAAAAGCATCATAAGCACATTGTACAAAATATAAAAGTGTTAATGCCAAGTAAGCATGTGAATCAGTAGAAATGGTTGCACGTTGCTGGTGATCAGGAAAGGTACAGGTGCTCTTGGGAGCACCTTTCTTGGGAAAGGTGATCATTTCTGTACTCCTTGGCCTAGCCCTCCACCTTGTAGGATTTACCCCAGAGGAATTGTTATGCATCAGGAGATGTACACAAGAACGCTCTGGGAAGGAACATGGTGAGAGCATCAAAGTGGAAATGACCATGTCCACCAACAGGGGAGCGGATAAATAAATTATAGTATTTTCATAAAATGGAATAGTATATAGTGCTGGAAGTGAAAAACCTACAGATATATGCAACAATATGGAAAATCTTAGAGGCTTAATGTTGATATGAAAAGAGTAAGTTATAGAAGACTGCACAAAGCATGATGAAGTTTTTATAAACCCCAAATCAAGCCAAATGAAATAATATATTGCTTAAAGCTGTATCTGTATGGTAAAATTATTCTTAAAAGATAGTAAGAGACCACATTGTTCATAATGACCAAAAGAGAGAAACAGCCCAACAGTCTTTCAGCTCTGATAAGTGATAAATATGGTATATCCTTTCAGCTGATAAGTGATAAAATATGGCACATCCATACGATGGAATATTATTCAGTAATAAAAAGAAGCAAAGTATTGATACATGAAGCAACATGGATGAATTTTGAAAATACTATGCCAAGTAGAGGAAGCCAGTTGCAGGAATGCCATTTGTTTGAAATTAATGAATAAATCCAGAGAGATGGGAAGTAGACTGCTGGTTGCCTAAGGACTGGGGTGGGGGCTTTTGGAGGGAATGGGGAGTGACTGTTAATGGGTGTAGGGCTTTTTTGGGGAGTGATGAAAGTTTTTTAAAATCAAGTCTAAGAATATACAAAAGCCATCAAATTATAATTCACTTTAAATGGGTGAATCGTATGGTGTGTGAATTATAGCTCAGTAAAGTTATAAAAAGTAGTAAGAGAATAATCATGAAATTCAGGAAGATGTTACTTGTGAGGAAAGAGGAAATGTACCTAAGAATGGGGTAGAGGAAGAGCCCACAGGCAGCCTTAATGGTGCTGAAAATGTTCTAGTGGCGAAGTCCGCTTTCTGGGGGTATTTGTCTGCATTTTTTATTTTAAAAAACTATACTACACCACCTGCATATATGTTGCACATATTCTTCTGTAGATGTCAAACAATCCATAATAAAATTTTAATCTAAAATGTGCAGAAAGGCATCAGTAAAACTAGATCTTACTTCGCTTGCTAGTTTGGAGGCAGTCACTATTGTTTGTTTCTTCTGTGTCCTTCCAGAAAATAGGTGTGTTTACAAACATGACACATGGATACATCTCCAGAAGGGCCTGCATGCTCTTCACACTGCTCGCACAGTTTCAGAGAAAAACTTGCAGAACTTTCGAAACCTGCATACAGAGTGGCCTTTGTTGTGTGACTGGCTGGGAGGTGTTCAGTCCTACTGGGGAAACATGCATGTTCTGACTTCACACTAGCCCTGGTTAGCCTTGCAGCTGGGTCCTTTGTTGTGTTCAGGCCTGTGAAACAAAAAGGCCACCTCATCTAGAGCAGTACCCCTCCATCATCCTGTATCCCCTACCCTCCATTACTTTACTTCCTAGCACAACCTGATACAATATATATGGATTTGTTTTGTTGCTTGTCATTCATCTCCCCCATTAAAAACCAAGCTCTATGACAGCAGGGACTTTGTTCCAATAGAGCTGGATTGCAAAACTTTGTATATAACGCTGCTCTGCATCTGGGCAAGTCTAGTGGTTGGATGAATTTCTACAAGTGGAATTTCCAACTCTAAGGGTCCATACATTTTTGATTTGGAGAGATAATGCCAGCTTGGAGGGATCAGTAATGATGAGCAAAACTGAGCACTGTGGAAGAATCTGTTCCCTGACACTAGTCATGCCTATTCAGTCCCTAGGCATGTGTCTGGCTGTCAGGGTTGTGGCCGCTGTTCCTTCTGCAAGTGGCAGACTGGGCTGTGTGATCTGCCCGGTCCTTGCAGATTCAGAACATAATGGTAGATGCCATCCTGTTCTTGGCTAAATGCCAGACATGTTTGCAACATGAAAATATAAACCTTAAAATGTTCCATCTTAGCTCTTATTTTTAAATGAAGAGCCATTTTAAAAATTCACATTATAGTGTTTTGGGGAGACAGGAGGAAGGTTTGCTTTATATTTTTTGGAACTTCTTGAAGGTAGGTGGTATAAAACATTTAAAAAAGTGTCACAATTGTACCTTTTAAAAAATGTGTGGTCAATTATTTGAACTTAATTTACAGAAATTAGTTTTTATATAATGATTAGGGTGTAGGGGTGGGTCAAGAAATATTGTATAACTTATTTTTTTAGACTTTATTGGCTTCTTTTTTCCCCTTGTTGAGTCTAGTCAATAATCCACATTCTACAGCCACTCAAATGTCAAAATGTTTCAAAAACATTAAAAAAAATCAAGAAATGAATAGAAGCGTCCTTGTTCTTTAAATTATTTCTGTGTTACCCTGAACTGTACGTGAACCCTCCTTGCTTATAAAAGAAGCAGCTGTTCATGCAATTGAAACCATGGTTCATTACCAGCTGACCTCGGATTCAGGAGTAAAACTTCCTCTATTTTACTACGACTATTCAGACAGGGACTGGAGATAAACAATAATCAAAATCAGGATGGAACTTGACTGGGAAACCCTCTATGTTCTTTGGCAGAATTATAGCAGCTCTTGGATTGCCAGGAGTGAGGCAATGTGAAATGACCCTCAAGCATTCCCTTCTGAAATGCAGTGGGTCCAGGCTGCGAGCTCCAAGCAGACAAAGGCTGATTGTAACGACTTCTTAAGCATATACTTATAGAAACATTAATTATCACCAACCCTATTTTAAACATTTATAGAGAGTCGAGATGAAAGGGCCCTTTTATATCCATTTTTGTATTCCCCCGTACGAGAAAGTATGATTACAGAGTGTTGGTATTTTTTTCCCCCCTCTCCTTGGAATTCTTATTTCTGGGTCTTATTCTTAAAATACTGAGCTTGGTTTGAGGCTTATGTGCTCACCATAGGAGACATGAAGAGATAGGAGGGAAAACCAGTGGGTAAGTGGATGGGATCATGGAGGAGACATGATATGGGGTGGAGGGGGTGGGCACCTGATGCGTGGAAATGACCCATTTTTGAAAGGTAGAATGCCAGTCCTAGGCTGAAGTGGCTAAGTTCTAAAGCAGTGGTTCTCGAACATTAGAGCTCTTCAGAGCTGGGGTAGGGCTGCTTTGACAATGAACCTTAAGGGGTCCCACCCCCAGGGAATTTGATTCAGTATATCTGAGTAGCGTGTTAACCAGCGCTCCTGCTGCTTTGGGTGCAAGGGGCTTGTGACCACACTTGGAGAGGAAACTGGCTTGAAGGTTAATTGTTCCCAGCATGTTCCTCAGAAGACCTGCAGTCATGGGTCTACTCAGCCTACATTTATATACTCTCTTTCTGGAATCCAGCCCTACTGTTTTCCTCCCCTTTCTCCTCCATGGCATAGTGCATCATATGCTAAAAAGTTGGCTCCAAAAATGGTCTGCAGCACGCTATGTGTAAGGGGGTCTTGGCTGAAGCCATCCATGAAGAATGCTTTGACCTCTTGAAGTTAGTCATAATTCTTTATGGTCATTAAATTAAAAAAAAAAAAAGAGAAAAGGAAATTTTAGGCCAAACTATTCACTGACGGGGAGCAGATATCCTTGGCTGTGGAAGGCTAGACTGAACATGGTTGGGTAACAGAAGGACTGGACTTGCCTGGCTGGGCTGTTGTTTAGTGGGTACAGCATAGAGAGGGGAGCCTGTAGAAAGAACCAGGCTGTTTGTCGGAAGAAGTCAGGAGGCTGCCCAGGAGCCTACAGAATGAGACTGAACTCTGCTCCAGTTTCCCAGTGCCCCCTCTGTCCTCCTCCTCACCAGGCCAGGAGCACACATGGCTGTCAGTACTTCACCTTCTCATCCTCTGCTCTGGAAACGTGAACACGGATGACTGGAAATCCCAAACAGGGTGTCAGGAGCCCAGGAATTAGCCATCCATTGGGTCCAGTCTCTCTTCTGTTCAGTTCCATAGTGTCTCAAAAGAGCCCCTGGACCAAGGCCAGCAGACACTTGCTCTTCTCCCACTTTTAGCCTCCAGCTTTCTGGTGCTGATGGGGGCTTTTCCACCAGATAGGAACCTGTGATCTTTACTCTGAAACAGAGTTCTTTCCTGAGATTGCCAAAGCCGGGGGGCTCCAACTGAGGACTGAGAGAAGGGATTGTTATTTATTAGGTACCTACTGTGTGCCAGGTGTTTTGGATCTGTACCGCATTGGCCCCTAACAGTAACCCTGAAGGGTAAGCAGCAGCATCTCTAGTTATAAGTGGGGACCCAGAGGCTGAGGATTCTGTGGCTTGCCCAAGATTATGTATATAATCTTGTATATAATGTGTGAGGTAGAGAGAGGGCTTTATGCTTTCTCTTTCCTGTTGTTTTGTTGTTTTTGACTTTTGTTGTTTATGACTCGTCTCATTCTGAAGAATTTACTGTAGCTGCATTTTATGTCCATTTAGGAATCAATGTAGTGGAGAGGTTAGGAATTGGGCTCTGGAGACTGGCTCCCTAGGGTTCTGCCACTCATTAGCCGTGTTGTTTCTCAGTGTTCTTGCGATAATGAGAATAATGATAATATACTACTTACCTCTTAGAGTTTCTCACCCTCCAAGAGGGGAATCGTAACACCGCTTAGCTCACCTCATAGGATGTGAAGTCCAGGAGTGATATCTTTGGACAAATAATTTGTAAACGATGTTTCTCTGTCCTCATCTGTGTATCCAGTATTTATTACGAGCCTGTCAGGCTGATCAATCATTATTACCATGTCTAAGGTTCTGTAGGGGAACACATTTTTGATCTATGCCCCAAAGGTATTTATTGTCCAAGATTAGTAAGAATAATATTTCTTAATATCTGTTCTGTACCAGCCATTTTATGTTTATTATCTCACTGGATTGGTATAATAGTTGTAATGAAGTGACTTATCAGCCTATTTCATACTTTATAAACCTCCTCAGGGAGGCCAAGTAGCTTGTTCTCCATCCAGGACAGACAACTGTGGGTCAGTGCCAAAGCCAAGTCACACCCAGACTCTAATGCCAAAGCCATTGCTCTTGATTGCAGGTCAAGGAAAGGAATGTATTTAACTGTGAAAGATCACCCACTAATTGAAGATGGATGTGGAGCCATTGCTCCATCCGGAATGATCGAAGAGGACTTTGTGGGGGCGCCTGGGTGGCTCAGTTGGTTAAGCATCTGCCTTTGGCTCAGATCATGGTCCCAGGGTTCTAGGATCAAGCCCTGCATTGTAGGGCTCTCTACTCAGCGGGGAGCCTGCTTCTCTCTCTCTCCCTCTGCCCCCAATGCACCCCCAGGCTCGCTCACATACTCTCTTGCTCTCAAATAAACAAAATCTTTTTTTTACAAAAGATGACTTTGTGGAAGGGCAGGATGTAGGAAGGTTCTGCAGACTGAGGGGAGAGGGAAGCAGTTCATGGTTGGGGGGGTATCAGTGAGGAAGGTCAAGGACAAGGTAGACAGTGAGGACACTCACAGATGCCACTACCTCCCCTGATCTTCCCCACAGCTCCATGAAGGAGGAGAGACAGGGATGATCTTTTCCATTTTGAAACAAAGGAAGCTGAGAGAGGTTAGGTGACTTGCTCACCGTCACCCACTTCCTAAGTGATAGAAATAGGTCCTTAGGCCCCTGGACTCCTTCCATTTTACAAGCAGCAGGGGAGCACAGAATTTTTACGGGTAGAGTATGGGAGATGGGGCATAGACCCTCTTGTATGAGAATATGTGTCATTTTCATTATTTGTTTAAGAGCAGCATTCTTAACCTTTTCATGTGCCACAAGCTCCTTTGGCAGTCTGGTAAAGTCTGTGGATTACTTTGTCAATGATTTAAAAAAATTTTTTTAATTATGGCAAATACACTTAAGATAAAGCTTATCACCTTAACTATAAGGGCACAGTACAGTGCCTTCATGTACGTTCACACTGCTGTGTAGCTATCCACAGAACTCTTTTTATCTTGCAAAACTGAAACTCTATATACATTAAACACTAACTCCCTAATCCTTTCCCAGTCCCTGATAACCACCATTCTACTTTCTATCTCTGTGAATTGGTCTACTCTAGGTACCTCATATAAATGGAAACATACAGTATTTGTCCTTTTGTGACTATTTTTTCACTTGGCATAGTGTCCTCAGGGTTCATCCATGATGTAGCATGTGTCAGACATTGCTTCTTTTTCAAGGCTGAATAATATTTTGTTGTATGTATATACCACGTTGTGTTTATTCATTTGTCAGTGGACATTTGGGTTACCTCTACCTTTTGACTGTTGCAAATAATGTGCCAAATAATGTTTTAAAATGCATGAAATTATATATGTGTGTGTGTATTAGATATAACATGATCACAAAGGAAACCAATTATATTGATATAAAATTATCAGTGTATATATATTTTTTAAAGATCTTATTTATTTTTTGACAGACAGAGATCACAAGTTGGCAGAGAGGCAGGCAGAGAGAGAGGAGGAAGCAGGATCCCTGCTGAGCAGAGAGCCCGATGCGGAGCTCGATCCCAGGACCCCGGGATCATGACCTGAGCTGAAAGCAGAGGCTTTAACCTACTGAGCCACCCAGGCGCCCCTATCAGTGTATATTTTAAAAGCAAATTGTGACATAGAAATACATGAGCTCCTTTACTAATACAGTAAATAAGATATAGAAGCATGGCCCGATAACTGCCTTAATTCTGAAATGGCTATGAGTGTAAATAATATTTTGATACATGTATAGTAACTAGAATATGATATGACAGTATCTGTGATTTTAGTTACAAAGTCCCAGGCTCTACCAACATTGACGATCAAAGGAAATGCTAAATTGCAGTTAGAGATTTGTGAAAAGGAAGAAGGGATTATTTCCTGTACAGGTCCGGGAGCCCCTGGAGTTCTCACAAGTCCTGGGAAGTGGGAGTAGCCTGGGGCCGAGAAGAAATCACAGCTTTGGGGGTTGGAGGAAAAGTTCTTTGGCCATCCTGGCCTGAAGTGAGGGCTCCACCTTCTAATTTCTTGGTTTGGGGCTGTCTTTCCCTGGCTTAGCCGAGTTCTGTGAACTTGGCCAGGTTGTTTAGCCTCTCTGAGCATCAGTTTCCCCACTTGTGATTAGACACCAACATGCATCCCTCAGAAATGGAGGCTTGCTATGAGTCCTGGGGCTCCTTTAAAAAGGATGGATAAAACCAGGTGAGCATCTTGATCCAGGTTTATCTAAATCTCAAAATCCCGTCCTCCATCCATAATGGATGACAGGATGGCAGGCTCTTTACATCCATGCTTTCCAGAACCTCATTTTCTTCCTGCCGGCCAAGGTAAACAAAACAAGGCCAGACCCTGACTTTTCCTACCATCCTAGCCTTTTGGGAGCCAAGATTGGCATCTGTTTTCACAGACCCTAAATTGTCTAAAACTTTTACATACCAAGGGGTGGTCTGGCATCCTATCAGGGGTCATAAAAGACCATAGCCCGCAAAGATAGGGGATCAGCAGGGTTATCCTTGAACAATTAACTGGAAAAAGGAAGCCACAAAGGGAAGTTTATATGCAGGTGTCCAGGCATTCCAGCAATGTGCCTTAAGATAACCAAATCCCTGGCCAAGGATGATGGATGGGAATTCACCAAATTTGTGGCTTGCTGCATTGGCTTGGCCTGTTTGATATTGAACATCTCTTACTATGATACTTTTCCACAGTCTGTGAAATGGGATAAAGTTAGCGAGTTCACAAGATTGCGGACTGTTTGAGACTGTTGGTGAAAGTTGCTATCCACGCTGAGCTGAGGTGTCCCTGGGAGGGGATGGGCCGGCTCTGCACCCCAAGGCCTGCTTGCATGAGTTGCTGTGCATAGCAGTTTGGTCGTTGGTTGAGGGAGGAGGGTGCAGGGTTTCTTTGTCATTGTTATTTCTCTCAGGAGTGCCTGCGGAAGGAGGAAGAACGGAGGAAGTGGTCACTGTTTTTGTCCCCCTGTCATAGAGATGGCCCTCTGCCAGGGAGACTTTTTGAGACTGTGCCCAAGTGCTGTTGGTCCACAGCCCAAGGGACAAAATGTCACACTGAGCAGGGAGAAGACAAGTTGCCCCCACTCCCCTCCCATTCTGCTGAGACTGAACGGCAGCCCTGCAGGTCCAAGGAGATCACTGTAGAGTCCCTGCAGAGGGCAGTGGTCTAGTGGGGACAGAGCATGGGCTTCCAGGTGGGGAAGAAGACCATGAGCAGAGTCCTTTGGAATTCTGAAAAAATAAGTGTTGGGAGAGAGGGGACCTAAGGCCTAATTTGATGAGCAGGTGGGGCTGGGAGCTGGTAAGAGTCAACTATTAACTAACCCAACATTACCTCATTTGCACCACTTCTGCTTGGAGACTGGGACATAATAAGTAAAGCCTCAGCCTCATTTAAAAAAAAAAGAAAAAGAAGAAATTCCTCCTCTTTTTCTGAGTCTGGGGTATAATGAAGTATTACATACATAACTGCTTACTAGTAATGCTGTGATTGTTTAGGGCTTGCTCTTCCATCAGCTGTGTCAGAGAAAGGTTAATAGGGTCAACTTGCTGCCTGTCAGAGAGCTGAGACTCGGGCAGGTTTCTCTGGTCTCAAAGCTCGTACTGCCTATTCTAAGATAGCTCTTCCCTAGATTTGCCTTTGATAAGAAGAAAAGATCTTTAATAAAATAAACAGAACTACCATATGCCCCAGAAATTTTACTCCTAGGTATATACCAAGAAGAACCAAAGAGTGATGATCAAACAACAATGTGTACACAAATGTTCATAATAGCAGTGTTCACAATAGCCGGAATGTGGAAATAACCCACATATCCACAAACTGATGAATGGTTAAGCAAAATGTGGTCTGTCCACACAATGGAATATTATTCAGTCATTAGAAGGAATGAAGTACTGATACATGATAGAATATAGGTGAACTTTGGAAACATGATGCTCAATTAAAGAAGCTGGTCACAAAAGACCACACATTACATGATTCCAAAATTATGCTATGTCCAGAATAGGCAAATCCATGGAGACAAAAAGCAGGTTACTGACATAACACCCTCTAAGTCCATCCATATGATCACAAATGGCACAGTCTCTTTTTATGGCTGTGTAATATTCCCATAATAAACCACATATTCCTTATCCATTTGTCTATTGATGAACTCATAGGTTGCTTTCATATCTTGGCTATTGTAAGTAATGCTGTAAGAAACATGTAAGTGCATATATCTTTTTGAATTAGTGTTTTCATTTTCTTTGGATAAATACCCACTAGTGGAATTATGGATCATGTGCAAAAAACAAAAAAACAAAACAAAACAAAAATCAGACCTAGAAATACAGAGAACGAGCTGATGGTTGTCAGAGGGGAAGAGGGTGGGAAGATGAGAAAAATGAGTGAAGAGGAGTGGGAGGTACATGCTTTCAGTTATGGAATGAGTAAGTCATAGGAATAAAAGTATGGCATAAGGAATATAGTCGATGGTATTGTAGTAGTGTATGGTGACAGATAGTGGCTGCACTTGTGAGCATAGCATAATGCATAGACTTGTAGAATCACTGTGTTGTATACTTGAAACTAATGTAAGATTGTGCTACTAATGTAACTAATGTAACTGGGTTACTAATGTAACATTGCATTAACCATAGTCACCCCCCACCCCCAAAAAAACAGATTAGTTATTGCCATTGGCTGGGAGGTGGCAGATGGGAAGTGACTGCTAATGGGTACAGGGTTTCTTTTGGGGCGTGATGAAAATATTCTGGATCAGACAGCAGCGATAGCTGCACAACATTGTGAGTGTACTAAATGCCATGGAATTGCACACTTTAAAATGGTTCAAGTGGTGAATTTTATGTTATGTTTATTTTATCACAATGAAAAAGAGAAACAGCAAGGAGCAAATGTTTCAATAGAAAATATTAAGCACATTTCAGGGGCTTTTTTTCTCAACAGCCTATTTTCTCAATATTTAGTACAATAATGTGTTCCCCATCTTGGAACTGGTTAGGCAACCTCACCTCAGTTGAGCACCGGTGGGAATCAGGAAGAAAACATGGCTGGGAGCGCCTCCTTCAGTGCCTGTGAGGGGAAGAGCTGGAGGGCCAGCCAGAGCTAAGTCCATTTGTGTATTAGTGCATGCCTGGCTCCTCAAGATTCTCAAGAGTTACCAAGACAAGGGTAATTCTACTCTGGGTCTCTAGAACACCAGTTTAGGCCTCTTGATTTGCTTTCTGCCTTGTTATGTTGCAAGTCACATGTTCCTTGATTCCTTCCTAGAACTTGGAAGATTTTAAAGGAGTTTTGGAGGGCAGACCCAGTTTCATGATATAAACTCCCATTCTCCAGTGTGCCTGCTTATGAACCTAGGACCACATGTTGAAGGACAAGGGATCCACCGAACAGCCACAACATCAAATATGACCAGATAGGACACTGGCCCTCAGGTTTTTCAACTGTGGCTATTATGAAAGTCAAATATGATAATGTGTGAAAAAGCATTTTATGAATGAAGATTTTCTGTGTAAATGTTAGCCACTAATTATTGTGTTGGTTGCAAGAATTCCTTGTGCTAGCTCAATGCTCATAATAGCAGCTAACATGTATTACACATACATACCAGGGACTAGGCTGGCACTCCATACAACGTCCTTGTACACAGAGGAGGTAGGTGTATTTTAGTCCCAACTAACAAGGGAAGCAGCTGAGGGACAGAGATGGTCAAGAGCTTATCCACATCTAAGGCCCTGGAGCCAGCATGTGATGGAGCCATGGTGTGACCCCAGCAGGCTGGTACAGTCTGCAGCACTGCCTCTTGGGTAGGGTACATCTCATTCTTCGTCTAACGGCCGGGAATAAATCAAGCCGAACTGAGGGGTGTGATCAACACTTTTGAAGTGAGTATCCTCAGATGAAATGACACCCACAATCACTGGCGTCAGTGGAAAGCTGGTTGTTAGCATCTCTTTACAAACTCACAGCCAATGCCATCCATTTCAGTAGCTTAAAACCAACTGTAGTGGGACTATTTATACCAGGGACATTAGCAAATCCTTCCAATCAGGGTTTTCTCCTTTTCTTCCTCCTCCTCCCCTCTCCCCCTAACCCCCTTCTTTTCCTCCTTCATTAGAGAGCCTGTTAACATTTACTAGTGTACTGCTGGCTGCAGTGTACTTCTTTTCTTTTCCCCTTCCTTTCCCATCCCTTCCCTTCCCTTTCTTTCAAGAGAAAGGCAAGGGAGGGGCAGAGGGAGAGAGAAAAATCTTAAGCAGTCTCCTCATCCAGCGTGGAGCCTGATGCCGGGCTTGATCTTAGGACCCTGAAATCATGACCTGAGCCGAAATCAAGAGTCACATGCTTAACTGCTGGAGCCACCCAGGCCCCCCGGCAACATTTCTATTAGCAGATAGAATTACTAATCATATCTGACAATGATAATAAAAGCATTTTTCCTTTATTTGCAAACTTGCAAATGCAAAAGGACTCTTCTTGGTGAGTGTCAGTTTTGGAAGGACTGAAGGAAAATCCTAACAGAAAGAAAACTGAGGGCAGCCCCTGGATTTGTGGTTTCCTGGGCTGCTGCTGTGATCTCTGAACCAGACACAGGACACCTAAGTTGTGTTGTCCCACCCTTCGAACAAGGTAGGTAGGTTGTGCTATTCTTGTCTGAGTTTTAAGCCAGAGGAAACCGAGCCATAGAGAAGTAATCTGCCTGAGCTAGACAGTGGCAGAGCCGGAATTGGAGTCCAGAACTCACCCTCTCAGCCACCAGGCTTTATGACGTCAGTATCTTTGTTTTCACTATTTCCCTTAAGTACTACTGTCAAGGATCTTCTCCAATATCCTGGCAAAAACTTAAGGTCGTGGGAAAAGCCACCAAAACCAAACCATGTCAGTGATTTGCTCACAGATTTAAAAAGCCCCCCTATTTTCAGTCTTGTCCTAAGATGTCAGAGACCCCCGACCTAGCAGGAGCTAAGAGAGGAGCTGGCCCAGAGCAGGAGAAGAAAAGGGACCAAGGACTCTTGGATAATAAATTCATCACCTGTATTTTGAGCACCTACTATGTGTCACGCATCATTCGTTCAGGGCGCTGAGGATAAAGAAAAGCCAAAGCGGTTAAGTCTTTGCGCTGAATGGAGTTTCTCCCCTGCAACAGCAATAATGCACATTTACTGAGTCACGGACGTACTAAGCTAAGCACTCTGCTGAGCATCAATACTCACCATTTCACCTCGTCCTTGAAGCAGGATGCTGGGCTAAGAGCGTGACCAGCTGGTAGCCTTTACAAGTTACTTGACCACTCTGTGGTCATTTCTCAGGTGTGTCAAATGGGGATAGCATTATAACTACTTCACCAGTTGTTTGAGAATGAAATGAAATGATAATATGTTTAAAGGTGCTTAGCATAGTTTTTTATATGTGATCAACCATTTGTGCTAGCTTTCATTGTTAATAACTTTATAAGATAAATACTATGATTAAAAATTTTTATTATTTCGTACATTTTCTCAATGAATTTAAACTAAAAAAAAAAAAAAAGCAGAACAGTTCACACATTTCTTCACTCCCCCATCCTCCAGCTGTGGCAGTCGCTAATCTGTTCTCTATATTTATGAGCCTGGTTTTTTACATTTTATTGTATCTTTTAGATTCCACATATAAGTGAGGTTATACAGTATTTGCCTTTCTCTTTCTGACTTATTTCATATAGCATGATATCCTCAAGGTCATCCATGTTGCAAATGGCAACATTTTATTCTTTTTTATGGCTGAGTAATATTCTAGAACCTACATATATTTATATATATTTATATATATATATAGGAATCCATTCATTCATCAGTAGGTACTTAGGTTGTTTCCATATCTTGACTATCGTAAATAATGCTGCGATGAACATGGGGCTACAGGCATCTTTTTGAGTTAATGTTTTCATTTTCTTCAGATAAATACCTAGAATTGGAATTGCTGGATTATATGATAGCTCCATTTTTAATTCCCTCTGTACTACTTTCCATAGTGGCTGTACTACTTTACATTCCCACCAACAATGCATTCTCCACATCCTTGACAACATTTGTTATTTCAAGTCTTTTTTTTTAAAGATTTTATTTATTTATTTGACAGAGAGAGAGAGAGAGAGAAAGATCACAAGTAGGCAGAGCTGCAGGCAGAGAGAGAGAGGGAAGCAGGCTCCCTGCCGAGCAGAGAGCCCAATGTGGGGCATGGTCCCAGGACCCCGAAATCATGACCTGAGCCTAAGGCAGAGGCTTAACCCACTGAGCCACACAGGTGCCCCTCTAGTCTTTTTTATTTTATTCATTCTAACAAGTGTGAGGTGATATCTCATTGTGGTTTTGTCTTGCATTTCCCTGGTGATTAGTGATGTTGAGCATCTTTTCATGTACCTGTTAGCCATCTGTATTTTTTCTTGGGAAAAATGTCTATTCAAACCTTCAGCCCATTTCTTAATCAGATTTTTAACATGTTCTTTAAGATTTGGATATTAGTCCCTTATCAGTCATATGTTTTGTAAATATTTCTCCCCTTCAGTAGGTTGTCTTTTCATGTTGTTGACGATTTCCTTTGCTGCGCAGAAGTTTTTTAGTTTGGTGTAGTCCCACTTGTTTACTTTTGTTTGTATTGTTTGTGTTGCTTGGAAACCGTGGTCAGTGCCATTTCACAGATGTGGAAGCTAAGGTTCAAGTCTCACAATTAACATTGCACACCTAGCCACACTGTCCTGGGAGTATCCAAATGAGAAGCACAGAGGAACGAAGTGGAATAGGCTGGGTGTCTCTTGCTGAGCTGGGAGAGAAAAGAGGGGAACGAGGAAGGCAGAGAGAGAGAAGTCTTTTGCAGGACTATGGAATGTAAGGTGAAGCAGTTTGGGCACCGACTGCCAAGTATGAATGATCCTGGAAAGGCCAAGGCCTGATCTCTAATTGGCCTGAGCTCTGGGCCATCTCCTTTGAGAAACCTTTCTTCACTGCCCCCACTCCTCCATCTCCACCTCCTATCCCCACTGTCCCCTGCCAGCCTGGTTAGGTTGATCCTCAACCTCAAATCCCACATTCCCACAGCTTCATAAGGCTATCCCTTTCATAGCAGACACACACACTGCACTATGACTATCTGTTTGGGTCTCTTTGTGCCTTTGGATGTCAGAAGTCCAGTCATCTCTCTAGTCCCAGCACTCAGCACTCCTGGTAGAGGCGCATTAGATGTCAGTTAATCTGGACAGAGTTGCATTTATCAGGAAGAGAGTAAAAGTCTGATCTTTCACCTCTAGGAGAAGTTTATAGGCACACTTATTTACAAAAAGGAGTAGAGCATCATGGCCTTTCCCTACTAATATCTAAACGATATTAGTAGGAAGCTCATGTTTCTGCACTATACAAAGAAAATTGTTATAGAGTTTATGTCCTTTAACGGGACCTTTGAACAAGGTGTCCAAATTGCTCAGTGTTCTAGAAACATCACGGAGCCCAAATGGACTGCCTGTTGCTTGGATGTACCATGATTTTTCTAACCGTCACAGAGCACTTAGATTGTTTCCATTTTGACCCTTCCAAGCAGTGCCCTGAGGTCATTTCTGAACCTACAGCCTTGCACTCTGGTGAAGTGCATTCCTAGAGGGGAGTTGCGGGGTCAAAAGCATTCTCATAAAGGTTCTATTTTAAAAACTCAAATATTAGAAAGTGCTTATGTGAAACCTTGGCTACTGACAGTTACCTCAGAGGCAAATACCTCAAGTACCTTTTCCCCGGACGTGCTGTTTATCTGTTCTCACTCAACATCGGGGTTCACAACTCTTCACCCGGTTATCTCTGTGGTTGACATTGCAGCAAACAGCAGGAATGCCCAGGAGAATGTGTCAAGAGAAAGGAAAGACAAATCAATGGCGACAAGAACAATAACATTGAAGAAGCTGAAAGAGCAAACGTGGCTTGGGGCCTAAAGGAATGTATGGCTGAGCCAAAGGAAGAGGGAGAATTAAGCTAGTTTCTACCCGAAATAAGGATCTTCTAAGAGTTTTCCTCTGAAAAAGCCAGAATATTAGTAAATAGCAAGATCCTAGTGGGAAAAGCAAGGTTCTGAAGTAGGGAGAGATCCTCAGGATCCATTCCCTTTTGTTGTAGGGGAAGAGATGAAGGCTGAGGGGTTCCCTGCCCTGCTGGAGGCTGCGTGGCCGGCAGGCAGTGTTGGGAGGCTGGGCGCATTGTGAGCACTCATTTTGCCGTCTGGGCTGTGTCGCAGCCTCTCGCCTTCCTTCCTTTGGTCTCCACTTATCCCTTTATAATTACTCTACTTAGGCAATATGGATTATTCATTCAGAGCTGGAACTTCGTTTTCTCATTTCACTGAGTTTAAATAGAGATGACAGGGCCTATTCTTCATGTGTAACAATCAGAACCAATTATGACTCTTTTTTTCCCTCACGCGAAGAAACACACCATACTTTTCAGAATGCAGTGTTTTCATTCTATGGCATAAACAGGCCAGTGAGAACAATAATATGACAATAAAACCTCCAGAGAAGACATATGCTGAATGTAATCAAGTAAGCCCAGTTATTCAGGGTTGGAGAAATAATGCTATGGATACAAAATAAAGAATAAAAATAGCTCAGAGGACACTGAACTCATGGGTACGAGTCAGGGCACACTCATGTGTTTTCAGCCCAGCGGCATGATCAGCTCCAACAAGCTTGATCTCTTTCTGTCTTTGGAGGTCCAGATAGCAAGTGCCTAGATACTTCCTTGGTATTGAACCCAAATTTACAAAACTGCCCAAATTTTTCCTCGCCAGACCAGAAAATCTTCCCACTTTCCCTCTCTAGCAGAGAAAACCCAAGTCAAGAGCTACTATAAGCATTTGTTCGATTAATTACCCACCCATCCGCCCATCCATCTGTTGAGTTCCTACTATGTAGGCGTTCAGTTGGTGAGTTTGGAAATAGCTTCTTAATTGGAAATAATGGCCAAGTCCTGACTTCTGTCTTTACAATATCCCTGTGTATTTGTTCCTTGTTTATAGAGGAGAGCAGTCCTCTGAGGTTTTTCCCCATCTGTGGAATTAAATGGATGTAGTTGCTCTAGAGGAATGAAGCAAGAAAAAAAATCGAATATAGAAGGGAATCCCATTCTTCTTGTACTGCATCTTTAAAAAGTCCTTTTTTTTTTTTTTTTAAATCCAAGAAGGAATATTTGCCAGTAAGCCTTTCGGTGAAGCAGAAAGAATTCCAGTGGAGTGAACTGCCCAGGAAGACCTTCCTTATTTAGGAAAGAAATACTCTTGGAGGGCCATTTCTCATGTATTGATGATCCTGGCTTGATTCAGTCCTGGAGGCAGCTGACAGCAGTGCCACCGGGAAACGGTATCCTCAGGCACCTGAGGCGCGCTGGCCGCGGCCCTGCCATTGACCTCTCTTGGCAAAACTGTCCATGTTTCAGGTTTTAGAGACCAAGGAACCCAGACAGAGTGTTTACCTGAGATCCTAGAATGAGTTTAGAGCATGTTACTATCTGAAACTGAAAGAAAGAGAAATGACACAAAATGTGTAAGATTAACAACCTCCTTGTCTGTAAGGTCTGCAAGGACAGGGATTGTATTCATCGCTTTAGATCTAGTGACTACCAACATGAAGTTGAGTGCTCAACACCTATTTGTTTAATTAATAAATACCACCGCTGCAGTCATCCCAGGAAGTAACCCTAGCGTCGAAACCGCTAAGCAATGGCAAGCACATCAGACTTGGAGTGAGAAAGTCCAAGTTTGATTTCTGGCATTTCTACTTACAAGCTGCGAGCATCAGTTTTCACATCTGTAAAATGGGGTCAGTAGCATCTAGCTCACAGAGCAAACAGGAGGATTAAAATCATATAGCATATTCAAGAAGCCTGAGCACAGTGCCTGGCACAGTGATGTGTGCTTCATAACTGTGGGGTCTGTTAAATAAAATTGGAGGACTGCATAAATCTTAGCTGGAGGCTACAGTGACTCTGAAAAGGAATCACCAATTCAAAATGTAACCAGTGAGAGGACCTGGGTGGCTCAGTCAGTTAAGCATCGGACTCTTATTTCTGCTCAGCTCATAAGCTCAGGGTCATGAGATCAAGCCCCTTCTCAGGCTCCATGCCCAGCAGGGAGTCTGCTTGAGATTCTTTCCCCCACCCCTCCCTTTGCTCACACTCACAAATGTTCTCTCTAAAGTAATAAATAAATCTTTAAAAAATGAAGTAAAATAAAATGTAACCAGTGAAAAAGAAGCTAAAATCATGAAAATTCCAGCCTTTCCTAAGGAAGCATAATGGCAGACACATTTGGTAAGGATACAAAGACTATTTTAACAAGAGAACCTGTGGATAAAATTTCCTAGTATTCATTTTTTCAGTTTTCAGGGCAAACTTTTATTTTCATCTGAACACAACAGCTTTCCTGAGTTATCAGATGATGGCTCGTGAAGATTTTCTTTCAATGTTCTTGTTAAGAAAAATTTTCCAAAACTTAGAAATAAGACAAACAAGTTATTGCATGCTTTGTTTCAATGTCAGAGAACTGTCTGACAAAGTAACTTTATGACTCTCTGATGCTCTAAGGAATTATCATTTTGTTTGACTTACTATTTATTATCTGCTGGAGTCTAAATGTTTGTGTCTCTCCAAAATTCATATGCTGAAGTCCTAACCCCACTGTAGCTATCTTTTGAGATGGGGTCTCTAAAGAAGGGCTTAAGGCTAATGAGAGTGAGGTCCTGATTCGACAGGCTTAATGTCTTTATAAGAAGAGACACCAGAGAGCTCTCTCTCCCCATCACCCCACATGCATGCATCCAAGAAGGTCATGTGAGGACATAACAAGAAAACGGGCATCTATAAGCCGGAAAGAGAGCCCTCACTGGAAACTGAAGTGGCCGGGATCTTGATCTTGAACTTTAAGCCTCCAGACTTGTGAGAAAATAAATTTCTGTTGTTTCAGCCACCCATTTGTTGGTATTTTGTTATGTCAGCCTGAGCTGACTGAGACAACTATTGCTTAAAGTCCAGACTCTGTAATTTTGAATATTAACTTGTAGAAGACTGATAAGTTGTTTTTTCAGTAGGGATGTAAATGATTTCTGTTTATAGAAAGGAGAGCCCCCAGGGTTACAGTTTTATTAACTTGTAGGACATTAACCACTTTTATGTAATGTTGTAATCTGAGCCTCAATTTTCCTGTTCTGTAAAATGCCACTAATAGCTTCTCTTTCATAGTGTTGCTGTAGGATTAAATATAAGCACCTTGTATTTGTAGGGCACTGCCTAACACACAGTAAGCTCTCCGTTAAATTACTCTCACTATGATTGTTGAGATCAGAGGTCCACAGCCATTTTGTTAGGTTTGTACACTGTTTAAAAATATTAGTGGCAGGGCCGCCTGGGTGGTTCTGTTGGTTTAGCGTCTGCCTCTTTGTTTCAACTCAGGTCATGATCTCGGGGTTGTGAGATTGAGCCCCATGTTGGGCTCCGTGCTCAGTAGGGAGTCTGCTTGAGATTCTTTCTCTCCTTCTCCCTCTGCCCCTCCCTTGCCTTCTTCCCCACACCCCATATAAATAAATTAAAACAAAACTAGTGGCCACCAGGTAAAGGCCAGGATATCTCACATATTTCAGATTTTGACTCCTTGTAAAGGATCAGGCAGCACAAGGCTTAAATACCCACATGAAAGTCAGTGACTCTAAGTGGGTGGCATCTTCCCTTTGGGTTGGGCAGGGATTGTTCCACTTGCCATAGGCCACACCCAAGTCTTTTGTCCTTTGCGTTACCGGTCTTGACCTTAAGGTTTCAGTGTCTGGGTTAGAACATCATCCCCGTTATTCCCTAATTAAAATAACCTTCACAGTTTCCAGAGGCTTCTGAATCTGGACTCCTACCCAGTAGAACTCTAATGGTACTTTAAGGAAGCTTATAAAGGCCTCATGGTTTAGACTGGTGGTATGGGAGGTTTTCATGGGACATTACCCCCTTCTCCTGTGTTCCTCAGCCCTGCAGGAAGGGCATGGTATGCTTGAGCTGAATGCTAGGATAGGATATCTTCCTGAGGGTCTCTGAGATTGTCATATCCTGGCCAGACATTCTCCATGACTTAACAGCTTGTGCTTGAGCACTGGACCAGCTGCTGAGAACAGCTAACTTTAATATCGAGCTCCCACCTATGCCAGCCACTTGAGGGGGACCATCCTGTAGAACCTGATGCAGACCATCTGAAGTAGACATCACAGGTCCATAATCTGAAATTTCAGAGCTCTAGAAACCAAAATTCTTTTTATTAAAATTTCAGGTTAGCAGGTTAGCAAAGTCTGACCTGAACTAGCACAAAACTATTTGCAGTCTTTATTTCTCTCAGTAATGTAAACACTCACATTTTGCTGTAGAAATACTGATGTGTTTGATACTGGGTTCGGCCCAATACCCGCTGGAGACTGGCATTCACATTGAACTAACTTACCTCCTTCCTTTCTTTCTTCCTTCTTTTTTATTAAGATTTTACTTATTTCAGAGGGGAGGTGGGGAGACGGAAAGAGAGAGAGAGAAGCAGAAGGAGAGGGACAAACAGATTCTGTGCTGAGCATAGAGCCCAACCTGGGGCTTGATCCCATGACCCTGAGCTCATGACACGAGTGGAAATCAAGAATTTATGGATTAAGAGACTGAGCTATCCAGGCACCCCTCATATTAAACTTTCTAAGCTTAGAGCACACCTGGCTCCAAGGTTTTGGATAAAGTATTGAGAATATATTTTAGTAAAACAAACCCACACCATTTTACAGAAGAGGGAACCATTGAGAACATTAAAAAAAAATCCAAATAAGTGTTTTACTCTAATGATCACCCATCAGGCAGTCTGATCAGCCCCAGTCTGCATGACCTGGGGCATGTCATCTCTCAGAACCTCAGTGACTCCATTCATAAAAGGAAGGTAGAAATACTAACTAGCTGTTGCCATGCGCTTCATATGCAACATATGCTTCAGGTTATTTCATTCTCTCTAAACCATCCTATAACATAGGCAATACTCTTGTTGCTCTGCCCTATTTTGTTGATGAAAACCCAGAAATTCAGAGACCCCGTCTCATGGGGTTCAAGAGTCCTTGCAGCTCTAGAAGGAGTCTATCTCTTTTGTATTCCTATTAGATTGCTTACTGAATAAAGTGTCTGGCCCATTGCACCTCTGGGTCCCCACATTCCAGCAGTCATCAGCTAGACAGGCTGGGATATCTTTGAAAACGGTGTTTAGAGTTCCCTACCTCTCACCCCCCAGGGGAGCGTTCCAGCCATTCACAGATGTCTACTTTCGAACTATTGCAGGCATTTTCTAAAACCTCATTTTCCAGGACTCAGTGGTCTGTCTCTTCTTCTTCCTGCTGTAAAGGTTTCTGCAAGTAGGTGCAACATTTCTCTAGGGGCTTTCAGCTCCAACAGGTCTGACCCAACAGGCCCAGTTCCTCAGCTCCTGTTAATGAGTCTGTCCCTCCTCCTTCCTTCCATCTTTTCTAGGTGATTGCTCTTCCTCTCAGGACGCAAGAGAAATGATAAGAGCTTCAGGGTTGGCTGGGTGTGGGAACCCCGACCTCACTGAAAGAGTGTTGAGGGCCATGCTGGAGGAGCTATCACCCTCCAGCCAGTTGAAGTGACCAGGAAAGTTGTGGCTCATTCCCATAATATCATGTTTTTCACTCTCACTGCTGGAAGGAAATGTCTCTTGGCAAGAAATGCAGTGGTTTGATTTGAGAGGTCATCTGCCTGTAATCCACCAATGGACAGATGCTACATGGGGGAAAACAGCACCAGGGTTTGATATCTCTCTTCCCATTCTGTACCTTTCTGACTTTGGACAAGACAGTTGAACTCACAGAAACTGTTTTATTGTCTGGAAAATGGTGATAAAAATCCCTAGTTCTGCCTATCTCAAAGGACTGTAGGGAGAATCACAGTAGTAATGGATGTGATAACCTTTGCGAACATCACATAACAATTACAAGGTAAGCCTGAGGGCAGTGGGTGAGTTAAAGCCAAGGATGAGAAAGAAAGGAAGTAAGCTTTTATAGGAAGTAAGCGTCCTTCATAGGAAGTAAGCTTTTCAAGGAGATGATATCAAAAGCTCAGTAGACTGAATTCTAACAGACAGGTGATCCTGGGCTTACACATATATTTCCAACACATATCCCTTTTCCTGCATCAAGATGATTGTGAATTACTGGGTTTAAGAATGATTGGGGAATTTTGTTTCTGTGTATCATTTAAAGTGTCTTCATCCCTGAAGATTGTGGTTTGCATAAGAAATGCAACAGGAGTGAAAAACAATAGAAACAACAGATAGTAGAAACAAACCTGCACCTACCTTCAGTAGTGAAATTATCAGAGACAAATTATAAGACAAGTTTATTTATTATATAAGTTATAAACTTGAACATATTTGTAGGGAATAATAAGCTCTAAAAAAAAAAATATAGCAGATATGAGAAAGAACCAAATAGAACTTCCAGAAATAGAAGATATAGGAACTAAAGTTAAACACACCATAGGTTCATAGACAAGTTTGGGGACTAATCTAGCTGGGAGAAGGTGAGAGACAATGCCTGTCATGGAAGGAGACCCTAGGCTTGGTGTAATTGGAGCTGTAGGTGGTAGGGGAAGGGACATATAAAAGAGCTCTGGAAACTGGACTTCTTAGAGCTTCAGGGATCTCAAAGGTGTTGACTTCTTTGATAACTATGGTAACATCAGCATCAGAGCCAGATTCTCAGAAGCCAGAACTTCTCTGGGCAAAATGGAAGAGAGGTAGCACAGGGAGGCATCATGAGCTCTCACTAAGTCATTGAGAAGTAGGGCACTGTCCATATGTCATAAATTACAACTATGATGTGGAACAAGAAAGAATAATTAGCAAACTCAAGAATCACTCTTAAAAATCAGCTCTAATTAAATGAAGGCCATTTTGTGTTTTACAAGTCCCCAAACTTGTCTATGAACCTATGGTGTCTTAAAATTTTTAAAGCCAGGAATCCAGATTCATGAAGTCTTTTCAGGAGGTGAAAAGGAAAGGCCTTGTGAAAGGAAGGGCCTTTCTTGTGAAAGGAAGGAAAAGGAAAGGCCTTCCTTATCAAAAGGAAAGGCCTTGTGAAAAGAATGGAAACATATATCCAAGCCTGGAATCATACAACTTGGCACTTGGGAGAAACCACAGAATGACTGTAGGGCAACCCCTTCATTTACAAAAGAGAAAACCAACCAAGAGAGAAAAAGTATGGCAGATCACACGGGCGGTCTCCTAACCTCCACTCTGAGACTGAAGCAGTACAACCCACCAGAGCAGTTTCCCTTGGCTCAGATTGCCAACATAAAAAAATGTATAAACTGTGAGTGGGGTTGGTAATGCTGGCCCATCTGGTCAATGATTGGCAAAAACTAAAAAACAGAGAAATGAGGGCTGGTCTGAGTAAGGAGAAGTGAGCCTTCCAGGAAAGGCTTGGAGGAGATGAGCTTTGAAGCAAGCCCTAAGCATGGACACTGTGTATGGAAGGCAAGGGTGCTGCAGACAGGGAAAGTGTTATAAGCAAAGGTCAGGAGGAGGGTGCAAGCACATTGGCTTAGTTGATTCATTTATTCAATGGATATTTATAGGGAGCCAGTCATGTGTTGGGCACAGCACAGAGACAGGAGATGGTCTCTGGTTCATGCACCTTATGGTCCAGCTGGCTGGGAAGGAGAGGGAAGAGATTGTTGAAGAATTTGTGATATGTTTCCTGGGGAGAAAGAAGAAACTAGCAAAAGGGTTGATAGAAGAGTAAGGGCAGCAGCCTTTCCTGCAGGAAGTGAGCAGTGCCAGCACCATGGCCCCGCACTTGTGTCCTGGTGCACACCCGGAAGTAGTTTAGCACTGAGGACTGTGGGTGACGCGCTCTGCAGCACCAGATTCCTGCTAGGGCTCACTTCCTACTTGCCATCAGTACTGGCACAGCAGGACCCCCCAGCTCCTCGGCTCTCTGGCCCTCCAGAAGCAGGCAAAGTGGGGAACTGTGGGTATTTCAGGGTGCTGGCATTGTGGGTCTTCTGTTTCCTTCTGTATATGTCTGCGTGCTTTCCAAGTTTTCTCCCTTAAATAGGCACTGTTTGAGAGTCAGAAGAATAATGAAAACAACTTCTTATAAGGTATTTATTTAAATAACTGGTATCAACCACAGGGATCAAACGCATTGATATGAAAAAGATAGCCACAATATATTATTGAGTGGGAAAAAAGAGCAAGCCACAGGACAAAACCTAGAATGTGGTCTCATTATTGTAAAAGTTTCTCCATATGTACTTGGTTATATATACATAGAAAGTTCTGGAAAAACCTACACTAAACTCTAGTCTGGAGAGGGGGAGTTTTACTTTTATACTCTCCTGTAATGTTTGAATAAGTGTGTGTTACTCCTGCCATTTTTAAGCCAAAAAATATAGATACTGGGTATCATTTATTGGGTTGATCAGCTCTGGGTACCTCCCTAGCGTGTTCCTCTGTTCTCTTGGTGGCTTCCCCTCAGTTGTCCTACTCTGGGCAACAGGGAACAAGACCCTTCAAGTCACTCAGGTCTGTGTGCAGCCCACCCAGACAGAGGACTTTACGGATGGTACCTATCTTGGGCTCCTGGGAGGTCTGCACCTCCTTCAGGGGTGGTCAGGTGGTTATTTCTTAGGTTCCTTTGTGGCTCTGCCCAGCTTTCCTAGTCTAGAGAAGTGCTTCTGAGAGAGATGGTGATGGGGAAGGGGAAGGGAGCCCCTCTGGCTAGTTCTGCTCCATGTGGGGAGGGGTGACTAGTGAGCCCCACCCCGTCGCCGCCAACCCCCGGGGCCCATGTGTGAGGGGCGCACTTGGGTGAGGGGGGGTCCACACAGGCTTCCTTCCCCCCCTTCCCCTCTCCCACTCCCTCCTTTCCCTCCTCAGCTTCTGCCCAGCCCAGGAAGGAGGTGGAAATAATTAACACCTAAGTGGAAACTCTTTCACAAGGGTTTGTGAGCTCCTCCATGATTTTGCATTTTAAACCTTCTGTTGCTAATTGTGGAATGCAAGCCTTTGTCTTCTCTGACAGGAAGGGCTGACAATAGAAATCAGGTGAAGAGAGGTGGGGGTCCTGTTTGTGTCCAGGCCCCCCAAGTGTCTACCTTCCCAGCAAGCCTGGTGCAGATTAAAAAAACCCAAAAAAACAAAAAAAGAGTTTGGGGTGAGTGTCACCCTTAACAGTTGGTTTCTGGAAGTGAACTGTCTGTGACCTGGGGTCCAGCTGTCTCCTCCCTCAGCAGGCCCAGCCTGGCACTCCTGACCTTAAGACAGCTGGCCTGTGTGCGGCAGGGGCTGGGGGCCTGGAGATGGGTCTCAATCCCTTAAAAGGGGCAGAGGACTTCAGAGAGCAATGAGCAGCATTTGCTGGGAGAAACTTATAATTCTGTTTTCAAAAGGTTCAGAAGTGAAGAGCAAGTATCCCTCTTACTGCCTGTTCCCAAGTCCCCCCACCCCACATATCTGTGTGTGTGTGTGTGTGTGTGTGTGTGTGTGTGTGCGTGCGCGTGCATGTGTACATGCTTACATTTAATGGTAGTCTGTAGGACACACTTGTTCATGGTTTTTTTTCACAAAGCAGTACTTTTCTGGCCCACTTCCTTGCTGTGAGACATGTTAATGTCATTAATTTCCTTGTGCTCTGTCTCCTCATCTGGAAAATGGGGGATAGTCGTGGGGATTAAATGAGTCAGTTTGTGTGAAGTCATGAGACCAGGGCCCAGCATACAGATAGGACAGCTGTTACTATTATTGGGAGCATTGGAAACAAGCGAAGGATTTTAACCTCTGTTCGCCCAAGGAAAACCCCAAGATACAGAATCTTTGTTTGAGGGTGTGTAGGGAGGTTGAGGGTGTGGGTGGGATGGGTGAGAGAGAGGGAGAAAAAGGGAGAGGACGACCTCTTGTTATAAGGAAAAATGATGATTGATTTTGGGACTCTGGTTCCTGGAGACTGAGAAGTTGACCCAAAGAAAACACACAAGGACAATAACAACGAAGCTCCTGTTATTATCTCTCTGCCTCCTGCCAGGTGCCAGCAAGGCCCATGACATACCCGATTGGAGGGTGGCCACAAAGCCTTGCGGGCAGGTGTTGTGATGTCCAATGTATAGTGGGTTAACTGGTCACAGGAAAACACTTGAGGTGACATAAACTTGATCCTTGGAGTTTCCTGTTTATGCCGAACACGCCTCGTCGGTTCCCATGCAGGTCAAGGCTGTACGTTTCATTTGATTCCACACTGTTCTCTGTGGGCGGCTTCTTGGTTCTCACGTTGCTCCCACCACTCGGTCTGTGCTTAAAACAAAACCCAAGTAGGAGAGTTACCTCCAGCATCATCACTACCTCATTTATTGATGTTCCACAGGGATTTTTAAGGCTGATTCTTTCTGGGGGTAAAACGTTTTATTTCTCAGCTGGATGACACACTGCCTCGGCTTCTTAAACACGGCATGGCTAACTTCATTTGATCTCTTAATCTATCCCTGAGGCATCACCACTGTGCTGCCATCCTCTTTCTGTGCCTTCGATCAGCCTTTCTGCCCTCCGTGGGTTTACTGTGGCAGGCTCCAGTAAATGTCCTTAACACACCGCGCTCTGAGATTTCAGCGGACGGCCAGCCTTGATGGAACTGTGCGTAAAGCCAGAACTGACAAGGGATGATGGATCCTCTGAGGGAAGGAGTGACTACTGTTTTGTTTTGTTTTGTTTTTTAAAGATTTTATTTATTTATTTTAACAGAGATCATAAGTAGGCGGAGAGGCAGGCAGAGAGAGAGGAGGAAGCAGGCTCCCTGCCTAGCAGAGAGCCCCGATGCAATGCGGGGCTCCATCCCAGGACCCTGAGATCATGACCTGAGCCAAAGGCAGAGGCTTAACCCACTGAGCCACCCAGGCGCCCCAAGAGTGACTACTGTTAAGAGGCTTTTTTTTTTTAAGTTCAATTCTGGGTTCTTTGCACAGGTAGCTGGAGGTGCAGGAAACCTAAGCCCATGGTGAGTGTTAGCCATCCATTCTGCCCTTTTAGCTGGTTTGGGAGCGGGCAGCAGTGAGGCAGGTGTTAGCAGGAGGTGACATGAATGGCTGGTGACACCCAAAAGGTGTGTTCCTTTTCTGGAACATGCAAAAGGGTTTTTGTTCCTTTCCTGGAGGGCAGGAGGGCAATATGGTACCTGCCCGGGAACCTGGCCTCCCTGCAGGAGGGTTGGTGGTGGTTTGGGGGACTGGCAGGCAGGGAAGGTGGCCCCTGGGGATGTTCTGGCTCTGCCGGCTGCTCCTGAGACTCTTCCCACTCCCACCCAGAGCAGGCTCAGGGAGAACAAACCGACAGTGACGATCTTGAGCAAATACACAACTAAAAATTCCACGGATGGGTTTTCTGATGAAAATAAGCCATAGGAGAGATTGTTTAAGGAGTGGGAGTGGTGCCGTTGTAAATTTCACCAGGTTACCCTGGATCTTTTGTTCTGTGACCTGGGTGTTCACCTCCTTTGCTTGTTCTTCTTTTGAGTTGTACTAGCAGATCTTGGTGATTCAGGTACACTCTGTAAAGCAGGAAACTAACCTTTTATGCTCACAAATGGCAAACACTTGCTTTATTTCTCTCCTGCTTAGTTTATGGCACTTATTTTGGCCCTACAGAAATTGTACATTTTTTTATAGCCACATATATCAGTTGTTCCCTTTTGGTTTCTGGGTTTCATACTCTGCTTAGGAAGTTCTTCTCTACTCTTAGATTATACATTTTGCATGTTTTCTTTGAGACATTATATGGCTTCCTTTTTACAGTTTAAATCCTGCATCCAACTAAAATTTTTTTGGGGTGTGAAGGATTGAGGTAGGGGTCTGACTTCATGATTCTGCCCAGCTGATTGGCAATGACCCCAAATCATTGACTGAATGATCTCTCTTTGTTTACGGAACGAAAGTGTCTCTTTTATCATAAATGAAACTTCCATGTGTACGTCAGTCTATTTATGGTCCCTTCCTATTCTGTTATACTATTTTTTTCTCCACCATAAACTGTTTTAATTATTGTCATTTCATGATGTATTTTAATAACTAGTAGGACTAGTGCTGCCTCATTGTTCTTCTTTAGCTTTTCCGCAGATATTCTCCCATGTTTATTTTTCCAGATAAATTTTAATACCACTTTAGAACCCCCCCCCCCCCGCCCGCCCGCCCCCAATCCTTTTGGTATTCTAACTGGAAATGCATGGAGCATATACATTAATTTAGGGAGAATGACAACCATTTCCTCTGATTTTCTTTTATGAATCTCACTAGAACCATAAAGTTTTCTTCCAATAGATCTACAGACTCTGGTTAAATTTGTCCCTTTGAATTTTATCTTTTCAGCCACCATAGCAAATGAAATGTGTGCTTTTCAGGTTTTCTAACTGGCTGTGTGACTTCAGGCAAACCTCTCACCCTTGCTGGGCCTCAGTTTCCTTGTGCACAGAGGTGGGAGTGTGTGTCTGGGATCCCTTAGTCTGAGGATCCCTTAGTCTGAGGCTGGTTGAGGGTGTGAAGTGGTCCTCCAGGCTCTGTGCAACATGCTGGTATTTTCAGGGGCAGCTCTGCCCTCATTGCATTTTCATGAGAAAGACCCAGGGTCAGTTCAGTTTCTCTGGTCCCAGCTGTGCAAACAAATACCTGGGTCAACCCTAATTGGAGTCTCTGTGAGTTCCCTTCCCCCTCCAGGGGTTCACCAAGATTCAACTGTGCCCCATTACACTCTCCCTGCAGGCTGGGTATGCCAGCGGGAGGGCCGGAGCTGTCCCCCACACCCAGCCACCCTTTACTGGGCACCTACCAGGTGCTAGACACAGTGCTAGCCTCTGGATGGGGCCATTGGCTGTTTATCTGATCGGGATGGACCACTGTGGATAATTCACACTTCCAAACACAATTTGTGTTTCGGGCTTGATTCTGAGTTTATATTGGCCTCCTGTGTTCCCTGAGCCAATGAACTGGCCAAAGGTCTTTTCTCCAGGGTGCCATAGTGACACAGCCAGGGTATGCAGCAGAGATGCTAAGTGTTATTTGGAGAGAGAGGGTGCTCAGAAAGGCACTTCTTAGGGAGACAAGATTCTTCCAGAGACTCAGGTCAGGGCTGGCAGCCTGGGGAAAGCCTCCCACTGGGCAGAATGTTGTCCCCACTTTCCCGCCAGAGCGCACCCTGCTGTGTTGAGGGCTAGGTGACAGGCTCACACTCCTGGCTAATTCCGGGAGGGACACATTGACGCCATTTAGCCTAATTGTTTCTTTAATTGAAAGTCAGCAAGATAAGCACAGGTTTCTTTCCCATGCAAAAGAGGCTTGAACTAGAAGAAACAAGCCAGAGGCATAAGAAAACAGATGCTAGCTTTAGCTTGGCTTTGGGGAAGGAGAGCTTTGTGCCTCTGTGCTCTTGCATCATAATGTATCTGAGTTAATTTGACTGGTGGGGTGCTTCGTTAGCCAAACACTTTAATAGGATTGAAGGAGGCTACTTTCAAGCCTTGCCTGGATAAGAATGGACAAGCTAAGCCCTCTTTTCTTTAAGGAAATAGCCCCCACACTTGTGCAGGCCAAAATAATTAAGTAATTAGCAAAGGCATTTGTCAAAATGCCCAGTGAGGCTGACGAAAATGACAGCTTTGAGAAGGATGAAGAGCTTGCAAATAGCATTTTCTCCCAGCTCCGGGCTGAGGTCAGGCCTGGAGCCTTCAAGAAAAAACGCCTGCCTGGGACTCCAGGGTCCCAGCTCAACCTTTAGGGTTCAAGTTCACTTCCCTGTGGCAAAAACCAAGGTCCTATTACTAAAGAGGCTTTCTTGAAAGAACTTTGGAACATCAAAGGGCTCTAACACCAGAAAGTGAGTGAAAAATAAGGGAGTCATTTTCCTTTTCAAAGGATTGAAACCGTTAAACAGCCAAGTCCGTGATAGAAAAAGCATTTTGTGGTTTACTGAAATTGAAAGACTGGGGAAGTAGCTCAAGGTTATAAGGCAGTCATCACCATCAACAGAGAGCTTACTCTGCACCTACTGTGTGCAAGGCAGATTTCTGGGTTTTCTTAGGGCAGGAAGGATCTCTACCCCTCCCCCTTAAAGATCTTTATTTGTTTATTTTGACAGAGAGAGATAGCGAGAGAAGGAACACAAGCAGAGGGAACACAAGGAGAGGGAGAAGCAGGCTTCTGGCTGAACAGGGAGCCGGATGCAGATGGGGGGTTTGATCCCAGGACCCTGGGATCGTGACTTGAGCCAAAAGCCATCCAGTGCCCCTGGATCTCTGCCTATGGCCAGGAGCCCATGGGACTTACAGTGTTTGCTGTTGTGGGGTAGCATAAAGATTGGTAAATCAAGGGAGATTCTCCCAACCTAAGAGAAAAGCAACACTGGTGGTAATAACCAGTTTGGGCCCCTTCAGCCTGTTAGGCACGTGGTCTCTTGGGTCAGTGCCTGCAACAGCCCCATGATGCTGGTGTTCATTTCCCTCTTTTAGTGGTTGGGAAACTGAGGCTCAGGGAAGTCAGGAAACAGAGCTGAAAGGCGATGTGAAGGAGAAGGTGAGAGCCATGGAGTCCCGAGGATCCAGGTTGACAGCAGATTCTGCTTCTCCAGGAATAAGCACTGAGGAAAGGTCGTTGGATTTAGAGGCTGCAGCTGGCATTGTCTGGAGGGCCGCACAGGGGAGTGAAATGGATGCTCAGACCATGTCGCGAGAACAGGGTATGAAGAGTGGGCCTTCCAAAAATAGCCAAGGGGAGAAACCTCGTCTTTGGTCCAGTTGGAGGTGTTTCCCAAGCCGGGACTGAGGAGAGCTGTGCAAAGAGAGGAAGAGTTTGAAGATGCCAGAGGGAAGGAAATATTTGAGAAAGACAGGTCCTTGCTGGAGGAGGTGGTACAGCTTAGAGTGGAAGTCCTTGCTGTGGTGGGAAGACGAGGAGGAAAAACTGAAGGAGGGACCATGTTAAGCTGCTGTGGTGTTTGAAGTTAGGAGGGAATCAATTTGGAGGTACTTTGAGGGGTGGCGAGGAGGAGGGCCAAGAGGACTTAGGTGCAGGGGAAGTGGCCGACATGGGTTCTGTCTGTAGAATAAGTCACGTTAGGCCAGGAACGCATGGGGCTGGGTGAGGGAGGTGATGGGGCGGTGGTTGTGGCTGGGAGCTTGGAGCTCAAGATCTTGAAGGCTGAGTATTGCCACAGGTATACTTGGCATCCAGGCCAGGGCTGGGGTGCCTAGACTGGGGATACCGGATCTGAGAAGGCCAGAGTCCAGGGGCCCTCTTCATGAGTACTGCCTGAATGATGGCGGGGCAAGAGCACGTCATCAACTACCGGCGTCTCCCAGAAAAGAGACCAAGGCGGCTGGGAGAAGATGAAAGCAAGGACAAGGGGAGATCCGTGTAAGGGGGAATGGTCAGGGCAGTGGTGGTAGCTAAGGACCCAGAGGACAAAGTGAAACTTTGCCTCTTCTTTTCAGAGGTGGTGAGAAATATCAGGGCTTTCGGGTGTAGGCCAGCCTGGCTTCTAAATCCTGGTACTCAACTTACTAGTTGTGTGACCTTGGAAAATCACCTGGTATACCGTTGCTTTTTATCTACAAAATGGGAGTGCTACACTCACTCATGGGGTGTGCATGAGGATTCCATAAGGTAATGATTGTAAGCATCTGGAGCAGCACCGGGGGTGTAGATGGTGCTCAGCAAATGGTAGCCATCAGAAATGTTTGAACTGGAAGAGATCTCGGGTCGTCTGTCCAACAAATGAGGAAAAGGAGGCCCAGAAAGGTTAGGGAAGATGACGGAGTTCCCATGAGGTCACACAGTACAGGACTCGAGTGGAAGCTGCATGTGGGACTGGGTGCAGGATGGGAAAGATTCCGGAATCTTCAAGGGCCCAGACAGGCACTGGCTCTGGGTACAGAGTTTGGGGGAGTTGCGTGTTGAGGGGTGGAGGCAGGTCATAGCTCTTTCCAGGGTGACGAGTGCTCCCAGGGACATGAAGTTCTCCTTCTAGGAGTCATTGAAGATGACTTGTGGGTTTGCTCTTGATCTAAACCACAGGCATTGGCCTCCCTCTTCGGTCTGTTTGCCTCTGGTCTCCAACCTTGAACCCGTTGTGGCAGCACTTTCTCTGCATGGAGATGAATCTGCGGTTGACAGTGCTCACTTTTGTATGCCTAGTGTCTGATACAAATACTTACTGAATCGATGAATGAATAACCTCTTCCTTGTTTTTGGTGGCAACACATTTCTCTGTTCCCCTCTACATTTGGTTGGCTCTGCGTAGGCGAAGTATCCAGGTTCAGGAGTTTGACAAAAGAGGATTTAAATCCCACCTTTGTCACTTAAGGCTGGTGACTTTCTCCAAACTGCTTCACTTCTCAGAGCCTCAAATTCCTCATCTGTAAATGAGGATGATAATATTTCACCTTCTCTGATGATTCAGGGAAGCGTGGCTGGAATGTCCTTAGCATCACGACTGCAGGGCACTCTCCATAACGCTGGCTGTGTTTTGTTGTCATCATAGCACTGAGTATGGCAGCACACATAAATTTACCTTTTCTTTGTTTTTTCTTTTTAAACCGAGAGTCATTCTTGTCCCACACTCTAGAAAGTACTACAAAGAACTGAAGACACATCTGTCCCTGTTTCCCACCTCCAGGCCTGGCTTCACGCCCACTTGGTTTAGTGCTGCAGTGAGAGAAGAGCCAAGCAAACCATCCTCTGATTACGCCCCCGAGGCTCCTTCTGCTCAGGTTGGTTTTGCCCTGGTCGGCCGGCCAGATAAAGGCTTGCTGCAGACAGCCCTGGGGTTTTGGGGTGCTCAGCGGCAGCAGGAGAAACCCTCTGCATGGAAATTACTTTAATTTGCAGTTGACAAAAGGCAAATTGCTGGCATTTTTTTGCTCAGAGCCTGGAATGTAACCTTGTACCACTGCCCCAGACATTCCAGGTGACAGCTTCCGTTAGCCTGGCCCAGATTTCTAGTTGAAAGAGGGGGGAAAAAAGAACATAAGTAATTTCACAGGGGGCAAAATCCCCAATCATGATTTCATCCTACCAACTTCTGTTACTTTGAATTCCCTCTCACCTTTGTCAGCATACAAAGCAGAGCCCCCGGAGGACTTTTCTTTGCTTGACCTCCAACTGTGTGTTGCCACACTCCACCAGCCTATCATTTTTGGCTTGATGGGAGACATCTTATGATCTACCCCGGTCTGATTTGTGTGTGATTGGCCAGGAGGTCATGAGGCCGGGCCTTCTCGGCTATATTCCTTTGCACGGTGTCTGGGATGTTGTAGGGTCTCCACATATTTGTTGAAGGAATGAAGGGGTAAATGAATGGACGGGTAGTTTCCAGTTTTTCCCAAGGCCAGAGCATCGCTGTCTGTCTAGTCAGACTTCTATAGCATTCCAGAAGGAAGGGCATCCTTTAGTTGCGGTGCTGGTCACCATCCACTTAAAATACGTCCCAGAGATGCCTGTCTGGGGCGGGGTTGGGTGGAATGCAGCCTGAATGGAATGCCTTCTGAGCCAAGTGAGAACGTGAGGCCGCTGCTGCCATCTTGTGGACAGTATTTGAAATACAGCAGTGACCCAAGTGGCCTTTGCACCCTTCCATTTCTCCCAAAGAAATCTTGGCTGATTTCCGATGGAATATTCTCTTTTGCAATGCATCAGACCATATTTCCAGATGCATGATAAATCTATTTATATTCATCTGTTGAAATTATCATCATCATCACTATAATAATAATAACACATTTATTGAATTCTAAGCACTATGCTAAGTGCTTTATTATCAAAAAACTTTCTTAAGGTCTGAGCTATTATTACCGTCTGTATGGCAGAGAAAGGAAATTGAGACTCAGAGTGGCTGCATGACTTGTTCTTGGCTAGGAAGCGGGACGAGGGAACCAGAACTTGACCCCAGCCTTTCTGGCTGTGGACATCCAGTCATATCATGTTTTAATGGTTTGTTTGTGTGTTTGCTTCCCCAACAAGACACAGAGCACCATGAGAACTGGCCAGAGCTATTGAGTGTGGGGATCTGATGTATCTCTGTGTACCAACTATGCACCAGGACTGTGCTAGACAAGGAGAATGTAAAGATCTGTTTAACTGGGGGAAGGCATTCCTCGTCTGTTTGTGCCACGGGGTTGCAAAGCCATGGGAAAGACTGTTCTTGGAGTATACTTTGTAATAAAGATTGACAGAGATGGTGAGTGTGTGTGTGTTGGGGGATTAGCAATTTAACTAGCTATTTACAACTTTATTTTTTTATGAACTCACCTCCCTAGCACTGCTCAGGTAAACCATAATTGTTATTAAATCCATCCATCTATATGTTTCTTTGCTCTTTACCCTGGAGCACTTTATGCAGAGACCATGTGAGAAGCAGTTCACTGGCAGCTGGGGGTTGGAGAGGGGAGAATGGTAGCCTCTCTCTTTGAGGTTCTCCAGGATGGAAGGGACCCACAGAGTCTATATTTAGAGTTGGACTACCCCAAGTAAGTCCTTGTGTTTGATGAAAATGTATAGGCATTGTGCATTGGTGTTATACTAGACAAAGCACCAAAATCTGATTAAAATAAAAAGATTGTGAAATGGAATGCCCAAATTGGAATAAATGTGTCAATTAAGGCAAGATCTTTACAGAGCTTCACACTTGCACGTAAATCCCAGGCTTTAAGTCCATTTCCATGTGTATTAAGGTACTTGGGGTAAAAGTTCATCGCATGCCCATGCATCATTCCTACCTACAGAGGCAGTGTCACACAGGGTGACCGAACTCAGCACAGCTGTCCTTCCTATTTTATTCAAGGACTCAGTAAGGAGCATTCATTGGTGGCCAGGCACAAGACCAGGTGCTTCAAGAACACAGAGATAGGAGGACAGGGGCTCTGTTGCTGTTGGCTGGCAGATGGCTCAGCTCTAAGTACCAGCCTCTGTGAAATAACACCTGTAGGAGCTACAGACTAACGTGGCGAGGCGGGAGAGGCAGAGAGGAAAGGAGAACGTAAGAAAGAGAAAGGGAGAGGGGACAAGAGAAGGAGCAAAGAGAAGATAGAGGCTCTAGACAAGGTGATGGAGATAGCCCCCAAAGGCCGTGGAGGCCCCCCTGAAATGTCCATCCTAGGGGCTTGGACTCCACTTGAACAAGCAAGTGCCTTCTTTGGGTTGTTCCTAAATGCCTGGTGGCAGCCATCTCCCCACAAGTACCATAAAGATAGCCTGCCAGCTTCCTTGTGTCCCCGCACTGGTAACTTCGTCCTGAGGTCAAGACTGTTGGGAAGGAAGTATTATCACCATTATTAGTATTTTTATGCCATCATGGGTGCTGAATGTGCCAGTCTTCCCAGGCAGCAGAGGCCGGGCATGTAGTCAGGTCTGGAATGATAAAGTAGACGCCGATGGTGGCATCCTTTGTTGAGAGAAAATGTCTGAAAGAGGTAAGACTGGGCAGTGCGGGGGTGGGGGTACTGACAGAGTCCAGAACCACGGCATTGGCCTGGACCCACTCCTGTGTTGAGAAGACATGGCTTCCAACTAGCATAAGGGACTCCCAGATGCGTCCATCTGCAGGTGGGCCTCACAGGCTTGGTGCACCCCCAGTCTGTGAGGCCAGACCTCCCGCAAGAGCATCACCATCCAGCTGGTGATCAAACATCTGGTGGGCCGGAAAAATACCTGGGAAAGGATTTAAAAGCTGTGCTCTTTCCTGAGTAGTTACATGTGACGGCCGAAACAACATAGTCCTTGAAAGGAATGTGCTTTCCTATCATGCTCTGGCTTTTATGAAAAGCTGTTAAAAAAGGTATTTCTCTACTTTATAAATAATAACACCACCACCAACTTAACATTTATTGTGGACGTAGTAAATGTGAGGAACTGGATGAAGATCCTGCAGAGACATTTTTATCACCTCTTGTTTTAAGAAATCACTTTGCTTTTTCTGAGGATCTGGTGCATTTTTTTACCAACCAGCTAAGACCTGCCATATGATATTGTTTCCTTCACCTTAGCGTCCTGGACGTTCCAAGTAATTTTTTACACCGAAATAAGAGCAACCACGCTGACTTTTAGAATTGATGTACTTGTCTTTCTTCTCTTACCCTTGTTTTAACATCATGAAAGCTCTGTCTTCTTCTAGGGATTTACTTACAGAACTAATGGGAAACTCTTTCATGCGTTCATCCATTCATTTATTCATTCAATGACGTTGGGCGAGCAGGGCAAACACCATCTTGCCTTTATAATGTTAACAGCTTAATACACCTAGAGGCCCCAGAATGCAGGCAAAGAACTTGGTGCATGGATGTTTAAAGCAGCATTACTTAAAATAGCAAAGAACTGGGAACAACACACGTCCAGTGAGAGGGGATTAATTCAAGCATAGTAGATGTGTATGATGGAATTTTAAATGGGTTATAAATTAGTTTTTTGGGCTGCCTGGGTGGCCCAGTGGGTTAAAGCCTCTGCCTAAGGGCTCAGGTCATGATCCCAGGGTTCTGGGATCGAACCCTGCATCAGGCTCTCTGCTCAGCAGGGAGCAGAGAGCTTCCTCTCTCTCTCTGCCTGCCTCTCTGCCTACTCTCTGTCAAATAAATATAATCTCTAAAAAAAATTAGTTTTTTTTCCACTATGTGGAAAAATGTTTAAGGAAAAAGGGGGAAGAACAGCAAACTATAAAATTAGACAGTTGTGAAGGCAAGGGCAGGGAAATTCTGGGGGCAGGATCCTAACTATATATCTTTTAAAAAGACTAGAAGGAAGTATTATATAATACTAACAGTAGTTCTCTCATAATCATGATGTTGTAGATATATTTAATTTTCATTTTCTTCTTCTTTTTTTTTTTTTTTTTGCATTTTCCAATGCTTCTATCATGAATATGAATTAATTCTAAAATCTTAAAAGCAATGATGAGAAAAAAGAGGAATTTCCTAGGCCACGTGTTTGGGCCTTGTAGGTTGTAGGTATAAAGGGAGAAGTGTCCCTCAGATTTCCTGTCTGCAGCACCCATCTTCCCCGTGCTCACTGTGAGCCTGTGGGAGCCGGGAGGGGAGGCTCACCGAGGCACACGTGGAATTAGTGTGACTAGGAAGGTCAGCTGGTTTTACTCTGGAAGCCCTCCTCTCTTCCCCGAGACAAATGTAGCATAGGGTTGATTAAGCGTCCTGGAATGAAAATTACAGTACAAATGTGGCCCTGTGGGGGGAAAGACAGTCATTAAATAGTTGAATTTAATCCTTCAGTTTTTGATCCCCCGGGTTGATTTTGTTACTGTTTCATCTGACCTAAGTCATGTTGGCAGAGACGAGGAAGTGGCATCCGCTGATGGAGTGGCTCAGGGCTCCGATGGTCCAGGTCTGTCCTGACTCCACCACTCAATTGCTTGATGGTCTTGGGCCTCTCTGAACCATACCCTTACTGAGAAGAGCACCAGCACAGAACCTACTCAGTCGAGGGGCCGCGGTGATGAAATGAGAGAAAGCAGGCCCAGGAGCCGGCCGCTGCAACTTAGCTGTGGCCTCCCTATCCCACCTGCCGCCTCCGCTCAGCTCCTCTGTAGGCACTATGCAAACTTGCATTTCTCAGGTTATGGCTGGCCCACCGGAGGCCTTTCTGGGAGGCGGAGGGCAGGAGGAATAAAGAGACAGGGCACTTCTCCCTCTCTGGCTCTGCTTTCGGCGACAGCGCTCTGCCTCCTCGTCCCCCCTTCCTAGGGGAGGTACCTCTACTAAAATCCCTGATGTGGACTCTGTTTCCTGACTAGACTCTGGTATTTTTCTGTCCTATTTAAGATTAAAAAAAATATTTAAGTAATCTCTACACCCAGTGTGGGGCTCAAACCCACAACCCCAAGATCAAGAGTCACACTTAGTTAGCCAGCCAAAAACCCCAGACTCCGACACTCTTTTGACCTTTTTACCTGAGGTTTTTGAATGACTGTGATAAACAGCTTTTACAGGACTTACTGTGTGTGTGTTCCCAGATCCACCCTGCCATGAGTGTGAGGGCTTCAAAAGCCACTTGTCATATTTAACCCCAACAATGACCCGATCATTTTGGGAGAAGCAGCAACTTTTAAGTTTTTTGAGAAATTACATATTGATTCCAAAAAAGTGTCTCTATAAGATGTACAAAATATAAATAATAATGATTCCACAAACAGGCATCTCTTTATCCACCACCCAGTTAAACATTTACCATTATCTTTGCCCCCCGCCCCCGGGGGGGGGGAACCCCCTCCCTGTTTCCATCTCTTCCCCTCCCCAAAGATCTCCATCTTCTGGGGCTGACAACCCTTTGCTTATCTTTGTAGATTTACCATGTCTTAGCCCGCTAAAAAATATGTTTGGTGTTACACATGTTTTTAAATTGTCTATAAAAGAAAGAATGCTGTAGGGATTCTTCTCTGACTTGTTCTCCCACCCAACACTGTTACTAAGCATGACCTGGGTGGCTGTGATTCATTCCCAGTTCATTCATTCAGAGCTTTATAATATGTTGTTATAGAACTAAAGATCACCGTGTTACGCGATTGCTGTTAATGGACATGGGGGTCTCTCCAGGGTTCTGCTCTTTCAAACCTGGTATCCGTCTGCAGGTGCCTGGTGTCGATGTTTCTCTAGGGTAGAAGCTGAGGCGTGGAGTTGCTGGGTCACAGAGCAGGGAATGCCACTGTTAGCAGATAAAGCCACATTGTTTTCCACAGTGGTTTTAACCAATTTATACTCCACCAGCTGTGTAGAAAAATATATGTTGTTCAATCCCTCATGAGTCTTTGAAGTCAGACTTTTAAGTTTTTTGCCCATCGGAGGGGTGGGGAAAGATACCTCATTGGGCTTTACCTTTGTATTTTCCTCCTTAGTCATCAGAGTGAGCTTCTTTCCATATTGGCTGTCCACATGTTCTTTTCTGACAGGGGTCTGTTTGAAAAATGCTAATTGTACTTTCCTGGAACCTGGGGTTGTGGCTGATTTGGGGCATCTGGGGAGGGTGAGAAGGATCCAGGAGGGAGGGAGGTGCTACCCTGAAGTCCAGAGCAGGGCAGGGGCATGGCTGTGATGGGGGAGATTGTGAGAGAGCTACCCAGCCTGGGAGCTTCCAGATGATTTTTTTTTTTTTTTTTGCATTGTGAAATATTAACAGGCCTTATAATTTTTTTTTTTAAAGATTTTATTTATTTGTGAGAGAGAGAGAGAGAGAGAGAGAGCAAGCGCGAGCACAGGCAGACAGAGTGGCAGGCAGAGGCAGAGGGAGAAGCAGGCTTCCCGCCGAGCAAGGAGCCCAATGTGGGACTCGACCCCAGGACACTGGGATCATGACCTGAGCCGAAGGCAGCTGCTTAACCAACTGAGCCACCCAGGCGTCCCACAGGCCTTATAATTTCTTAAGAAAAGCTCAAAACAGGGGCACCTGGGTGGCTCAGTGGGTTAAACCATTCTTCAGCTCAGGTCATGATCTCAGGGTCCTGGGATCGAGCCCCACATCGGGCTCTCTGCTCAGCGGGGAGCCTGCTTCCCCCCCCCCACCCCCGTTTGCCTCTCTGCCTACTTATGACCTGTCTCTCTCTGTTAAATAAATCAATAAAATTTAAAAAAAGAAAAGCTCAAAACATTTTTAATATAAATTTTTCTTATTTTTAAAGTATGGACACCTAATTCAAAAAAGGCAGTTTAGGCCAAACAAATCTGATCTGCGAGTGCTGCATTTAGCTAATCGAAGACCCTTGTGTGACCTGCACTTGGGTTCTGAGACAGGAATCACTCCATGGTCAGTCAGCAAGTATTACTGGCCTCTTGGATCCACGGGGAGTAGGAAAAGAGCAGGCCCCCTGAGTCCATGGAAGGGTCTATCTGAAGGGACCTTTCATTCTCTGCCTGTTGTTTTTAGGGCGGTAAAATAGATGTGACATAAACTTAGCATTTCTCGGTGCGCGGCTCAGCGGCACCAGGTGCGTTCCCGTCGCCGTGGCACCATCACTGTTCTCACTGAGGCTTTTCATCTGGCAAAGCTGAAGCCGTCTGTATTAAACAAGAAGCTCCCCCTCCACCCCGTGTCGCCCCTCCTCAGCCCGCTGGTGACCACCAGTCTGCTCCTGTCTCCCGAGTTTGGTAGTCGGGGCACCCGTGTCGGTGGGATAGTGCAGCATCTGGCTTACTTCACCGGGCACAGTGCCCTCCTGTGCGTCTCAAGGCGTCTCAAGTCTCATGCGGTCCTCAGCCAAGTTGCAGCATGGCTCACAGTTTCTTTCCTTGCGAAGGCTGGAGAATATCTCGTGGTATCCCCATGCCCCATCTGCTTTACCCACTTGTCTTTCGGTGGGCACTGGGCTGCTTTTACCTTTCGGCTTGTGTGCATGCTTCCGCCTCAGGTTTCTCTGTTCAAGCAGGTTGGAGTCTCTGCTCTCAGTTCTGTGAGGGAATATGCCCAGCAGTGGAATTGCTGGAACATACGGTCATTCTGTTGGATAAGCCAGGGGGACTGGCTTATTCTCTTAGCACTTTTGCCTGCTTTCTCTACTTAACGTACAGTTAGAGTTTGGGGGGAAAACAGCATCATTTGGGATAGCGGCGGTTCGCATCCTTTCTCAGGCTACACTTTTCAAAAGCAGAACACGGATGAAACCCTTGGGCCCATGTCTGTTTGGCTGTTCTTGTCCTGTGGCAAGAGGGCGATGATGAAGATACTGACTCAAATACATTGCCTGCTCGCTTTGTCCCAGCACCATTCTAAACACTTCTGGATATTTTAAATAATGTCATGTCCATAATCATTCCGCGAGAATTATCGTCCCAGTTTTACAGGTGAGGAAACCAAGCCCAGGGCAGTAGAACCATAAACTATGCTGGGACAGACAGGCTCATTGAATTCAGCATCTACTTTCACAAAGGAGGGAAAAGAGGCTGAAGACAGGATACCCCAAGTCACAGTGTTATGCTGCGATCCCCCCGGCTGAGCTCACAGGCTTCCAGACGTCTGGAAAGCCCTGGCCCCACACTCTCGCCGCCTCGAAGACAGGATTCCATCCATTCATTTTGTTTATCCTCTTGACCCAAGCGAAACCCCTTCTGAGAGGCTGCCGTGCGGCATTGGGATCCAGCTGGATATTCCTGGTCCTCTTCCTGATAATTACCGGGGCAGGACTTAGCTGAAATATGACGGGGAGAGGATTACGGGTTTGGCTCTAGGATTTTGTAAAAACACATGGAAGTAGTGCATTAATATTAGTCAGGGGCTGAATGGGCCTTTTTAAGAAGTTGAGATAAACTTTGGCAAAATCAGGTTGCCCTGAGAAACATTCAATTTACTGTGCTCAAAAAATTATAATTTTTCTTTCTGTTAAGTTTATTTAGATAGTAAAAATCTGGAGTCTGTATCCCCTACGAAGTTGCACCCCTGAAGTTATGAGCCTGACCATACACATGGCAGGCCTGTGTTTTTCATTACATTCCCTCACTTGTTAGGTCTTGCAGTTAGTCCGTGTTACACGTTTCTCTTGTGTTTTTCTTGAACTTCATGAACTCTGGCATTTCATTTCAGGGATGTATATCCAAGGGAAAAGCAGCCTTCCTTTGATCTTCCTTGGGACACCATTATGTTTAACCTAAGAAAGATTAGGGAGTTGCCATTCAACCCTGAACAAACACAAAACTCGGCTACAAAGATGGCGGGTGCTTAATCTATTTACAACGTCGACTCCATTATGAACTAATTCCACAGCAAGCAGACTCTGAAAAGCATTCTTTGGAATGGAATTCCCATCTACTTTGGGAGGCTACGTGCATATGGTCCAGAGTACTGAACGTATTGGCCTCACAAAGAAATGTATTTAGCATGAAATATTTAAACTGTAGAGGGTTTTTAAACTTTGAAATCATTGTCACTGTTGGTTCCCCACATGGCTGTCAAGTTGTACTTTCTCTGAACTGAACAGCAGTTTCTGGAAAGCACCCTTGCCTTCTACTTGTATTTGTAATAACATCTGCTCAACAGTGGTGAAACAAGTCCGTTCCAGTCTTTGGACAAACAATCCCCTGAGCCGGGGTGAACTCAGAGGGGTAAAGAGCTACCACTTGGCCAGCAGCTGGAAAACCAGACTGCTTAGCTCCCTTCCGCTCCTTTTCCAAAATAGGCTTCAGAACTCAGCCCACTTTTAAATAGCTCTTTAAAGCAATGTGCAGGTCTAATTGTGACATATATATATAATACATTTATACACATATACATTATATATATAAATGTATTATATATATATGTATACATATAAATACATATACTTTTTTCCCCCTAGTCCTGAAATGAGAAAGGAAGAACAAAACAAAATCAAATGTTAGCCTGTCAGGATTTTCAGTTCCCTGTCACCCCCAAGACATTGATGGAGATTTATTTTCCTAATGAAGGCTCCAACGGTAATGGTGGCACTTGCTAGAATCAGTTAGGACTAAGTGGTATTTAATTCACAGCGAAGCGACAATCTGACTGGACTGTGATTAGTTCCAGCTTTTAGCTATCATTTATAGGTCACCAGGCGGCTAACAACCTCAAATGAGGGACCATTATCTTTTGACAAGATGAAGCATTTTTCTGGGGGGATGGGAGGAGGGGGAGGGGTGCTACACAGAAAGCCAGTTTAATACTCTCTCTGGGAATTATGTCGTTCCTAATAGAGCTCCATAGACAGTTACTAAAAGGCACCATGCTCGCGCATTCCAGTTAGGTCTGTCGAAGGCAAGGGAGGAAAAGACTTTCCTTACAGCTGTCCGTTGAGCTACTCAGTAGTAGAGGTGAGGGTCCTCTTACTGCCTTCTGCTTTATTGCGCTTCACGGGCATGCGTTCTTTACAAATTGAAGGTTTGTGGCAACCCTGCGTTGAGCAAGTCTGTTGGTACCATTTTTCCAACTTCATTTGCTCTCTTTGTGTCATCACATTTTGGTAGTTTAAAACTTTTTCATTTTTTAAAATTCTATTTCTTATGGTAATCTACGATCAGGGTTCTTTGATGTTACTATTATAACTGGTTGGAGGTGCCATGATTTGCATCCATATGGCTGTTCTCCCATCTCTGTCCCTCTCCTCAGAGCTCCCTATTCCCTGAGACACAATATTGAATCAGGCCAGTTAATAACCCTATAGTGGCCTCCAAGTGGAAGGAAGAGTCGCACATCTCTTACTTTAAATCAACAGCTTGAAATGATCAAGCATAGTGCGGAAGACATGTCGATAGCTGAGAGAGGCCGAAGGCTAGGCCTCTTGAGCCAGTCAGTCATGTTGTAAATGCAAAGGAAAAATTCCTGAAGGAAATTCAAAGTGCTACTCCAGTGAACACGTGTTGAGAAAGCAGAACAGCCTTATTGCTGATACAGAGAAAGTTCTAGGAATCTGGATAGAAGCTCCAACCAGCCACAACATTTCTTTAAAGCCTAATCTAGAGCAAGGCCCTAACTTTTTTTCAATTCTGTGAAGGCTGGGAGAGGTGAGGGAGCTACAGAACAAAAGTTTGAAGCCAGCAGAGGTTGTGTTGTGAGTTTAAGAAGCCATCTCCATAATAAGATCTAGCCAAGATAGTGAAGAGAGCTGCATTCAACAACAGATTTTTCCATGTAGAGGAAACAGTCTTATTTCAGAAGAAGATGCCATCTAGGACTTTCATAGCTAGAGTGAAGTTAGTGCCGGCTCCACATCTTCCAAGGACAGGTTCCCTCTCTCGTCAGACTAATGCCGCTGGTGACTTAAAGTTGAAGCCCATTTACTCTACCCAAAATCCTAGAGCTCTTAAGAATTATGCTAGATCTGTATTCACCAAGCCCTCAGTATCTCCGAGGTATGCCTGTATTCCTTGGGGGAGGCACTATGGGAGAGTGTATTGGTGGGGTTCCCTGGAAGGAAGGCTAACATTCAGCCTTCACATACTGGTGTGGCAGTTCTAGGTTGGTAATAGCCATTCTCCACTGTGATGGGGTAAAGCCTCTCCTCTGATTGGCTCGTGTCAGGGCCGTACTGATAGTTAAATATTCAAAATAACAACCTTGCCTGGAGCAAAGGTTTTTTGGGGAGCCTATTTTTTTTTCCCTCTAAGAAAATCCCGTTTTAAGTGAAATTGTCTCCCTTACATCATTAGAGTCTCCCCTAAATTAGCTGAAAGCTGTTGACTGTTAATTATAAACAAGATGATGTAATGTTCTAAGAAAGTAGTGGTTTGAGGGTAGGTCTGGTGTGACTCCAGAGGGTTAGGAGTTGAGCTTGTCAATAGCTGAGGCCATGATGACACCTGTCAACCCCGTAACAGGGAGGGCCCGGAGTCCCCAAACTGGAGCCGTCAGAAAGCACTAGAAGAAAGCAGGTGTCGCTGCCACCAGCTGCACATACCAGCTTTGACACTTGCTGCCTGAAATGGTAGGAATGAACCTGTTTTCCTCCCTCCTGATTTTGAGACCCCCCACCTTCTTTCTCGGACTTGAGGAGTTGGAAGGCAGTCTTCTAGCTTGCTTTTCTCCGATTTAGTGAGTCTTAAGAAGGAACGGTCTGCTTTTATCTGCTTTTTGGAACCAAAACTTCAGATGTACTAGTCTGATGTAATAGTGGAAGCTTCCCTGAGTTGAGTACCGGCCAGGCCTCAGATACTATAAAGGAGCTTTCCATACAGGATTCCATTCAGCCCTCACCTTAATCCAGTGAGGAGGGCATTATTGTTCCCAGGATGCGGATGAGCCTGAGGCATGACCAGGGATACAGATATAGGCCTGCTGCTCTGGGGCACCGTGGGGTGATCTCACAGGTGTCACCTCTGTCCTAAAGGAGCTTACAGTCTGTTGTGAAAACAAGCCACACCTAGATCGTTACAAGGTGAAACTAAGTATAGCATATTCCTCAAACTCAATCTTTCAGTTTATGGTTATGAACCCCCAATGTTGATTTATTTTTGTAAATTATTTCAACATGCATAAATACAAATCTTGCATAAGTTCCTTACACTGCTAATATTTGGGTGCATTTCTTTATAGACATCCATATACTTGGGGGCTTATTCTATATAGATTTGTATTATGATTTTTGGGGTTGTGTCTCACATATTAGCATTTTCTGATGTCAGTAACAAAATTTTAAAAACAGATATACTTTCATCCTTGCACCGATATAGAGATTTTACCATATATTTAACCATTCCCCTCTAGTTGGACATTTAGGTTGTCTCTGGTTTGTACCATTAAGAAGCATACTATCACATCCATTTTTGTACATGAACCTCTGGCTGCCTTTCTGGTCATTTCCTTCGAATTAATACTTAGGAGAGAAATTATTGGGTCAAAGGGCATAAACCTTTTTTTAAGGCTTTTAATATATCTCTCCAGGAAGGTTGTATTAATATGTTTGCATCTGGCATTGAAGGATCACATTGGGACCTAAGGGGTGTCAGGAGAAAGCGGCATCTGAACCAGAACTTCAAGGGTGGGCAGGGCTGCTACCAGAGCAGGCAGGTGGAGGCATCTCGGGTGGGTGATAACATGCCCAGACTCAGGGAGGAGAGTACAAGATGCCTGGGGGAAATGGCGAGCATTCTGATTTAGGTATGCTGTGGCTCTCAACCATTTTAATGTGTCGAGCCCACTTAGAATGTTAAAATTTGGGGGAGAACATAAAATGTTCAAAATAGGAAACAACTCGGCAATAATGCAAAGACAGTCACCACTGTGGTATAATGTTATCTAAATGCCCAGAAGCATCACCATGATGGTACAATTTCTTGCTCCCCCTGGTTCTGTGTTTAGAATAGAATGGTTTGTTGATCTCACCATGGTCTCATGTAGTATCTGGACGATGTTCTGGAAGGCACGCTGACTGGTTTGCTGTTGGCATGAAGCCATACTGGTTGCTACTGTCATTCTTTACTTGACCATTCAGCTCCATGCCCCTCTTGACAGTCTTCCCACTGGTGGCATAGTGTGGTGGTGAAGAGAAGAAGGAAAGAACCCAGACTGCCTGGGTTCAAATTCCAGCTCTACCATTTATTGGTCGTGTGGTCTTATGCAAATTACTTCACCTTTGTGCCTTCATTTCTTCAACTGTAAAATGGGGTTGATGTTACCTCCCTTTATAGGATTATCTTGAGGATTAAATGAGTTAATATACATAAAGCATTTGAAACAATGCTGTGCATAGAATAAGTACTTTTAATAAGCATTAGCTTTTATTTAAATAAAAACATTTATTGTATTTCTTCAGTTTGGCCCACTGGCTAAGATTTGGCAGCACACATATGAAAGCTTTATGGCCTAGTGGTCTGTTGTGGCATTCCATTTCGGAGACCCAGAGGACGGGGAACTGCCTCCTTCCCAGCTCAGCGCGCAGCTACAATGAATGGCTATGTGTCAAAGGTGAGATGTTTTTATTTGGGTTCATCACAGAGATTGAATAGAGTCTCATGACATTCATCCATATAAAATATCATAAAAATAGTTGCAGGCATAAATAAGAATGACTATTCTATTTTATAACGCACAGTCCTTTTTGTTGATTACAAATAAGTATATGAAGTTAAGATGCAGAAATTGTCTAATTTGATTTCAGCAATTTCTAAAAATTGAATTATAAAATTACAGACCCATAAAAAAGATGCTTTTTAAATGGAACCAGCCACCTTGAAAAATATCCTGAAAAATGTGGTTAAAACTTAATACTTCAAAGACAGATAACAAAAATGTTGCCTGTTGGCCTTTTGAGGACCTGGACCCTCCAGGAACTCCTGGCCTTGGTGAAGTGACCTGACAAGCCTCTTGTTGGGATCCGTGTCAGATGCAAACAAAATCGCTCTTGATTTTGGTCCATAAACGGAGACAGGATTCCCTCATTGCTGAATGACTTGAAAAGAAGCTTTGCTTTCACTATGCATTTGGCTTCACAATCTTCATTGACAAATAATTCTAAAAAGAAAACAGAAAGAATGTTAAAAAAAAAAATAAGTTAGGGTTTCTCAGCCTAGGCACTACTGACATCTAGAACCACGTGACTCTTTGTCATCAGGGACTGGCCCGTGCACTGTGGCATGTGCGGCGTTCTTGGCCTCTACCTGCCCCCTGTCAGCTGCAGCCCTCAGGGTGCCAACCCAAATGTCTCCAGACATTGCCACCCATCCTTCTGAGTGCAAAACTGTCCCCAGTGGAGAACCACTGGTTTAAATCAAAAGAATCTCAATCAGCAAGAAGAGATTACTGTTTTTTAAATGGTCAAGACCGATCAGACCACTGGCAAGTAGAAACCAGTGTGCGTGGGCATCAACAAAGTATGATACTGGGGGCAAAGAGAACTTACATCTCTGCAGTTGTAGTTGTGACTCTGTTACCCTAACAAAAACAGCTGTTCTATTACCGATACGAGTCGAAGGAAGTCTTTAAATGCCTGGAGTGTCCCTTTTCTGCTTGGCAAAATGGGCTTTACCTCCTTGATGAAGACCATCCTCAGCCATAGGATCCTATGCTCACCTGTTCCTATCTATAAAAGCTTGCCTTTCATAGTAATTTACTTATCCATATGTCTGTTGTCCCTAGGCCATGAACTGCTCGTGGGTAAGAAATCATGCCTCGGTCACCTCAACATCCCAATTCCGAGCATGTAATAGATGCTCAATAAATCCCCTGAATGAAAGAATGAAGGTATGAGTTCTGGACACACCAGCAAACCTCCCATCTAGACTCGCATTTATGACTGAGGTGACTGAGGAAAATTTAAGAGGGAGAGTATGTGATGGAGGCCGTAAAGAGCAAAGTTTTGATAGACACAACATGGTCAAGGGAACAGCATTAGCAAAGGCATACTGGCAGGTAAGGGCCCCTGTGGGGGTCTGGGGGACTCGCTAGTTTGGGTGATGTTCAGGGTTAATGTAGACCTATACCGAGCCCAGATTTGGGGATCTGTGGATGCTAGGGTAAGGAGTTAGCTTGCAGGATGGTTTGGGACAAGAAAGTGTTAAGGTAGGGAGATCAGTCAGAAATGCTGGCTATTATCCTGACCCACATTGCTAAAAGTCTGAGGGATTTCTCCTAGAATTCCTGAAACCAATTTTTTTTCCCAAACAAGGAAGTTCTGCCTATAATCTGTGACACCCTAAGAATGTCATTTCCATCACCACACACATCACTAAATTTCCCACAGGCTGAAGGATTGCAACACCACAACTGCTAAGTAGGTCAGTCTACTGAACAGCAACCAAGGCAAGAACCAAGCTGGACGGCCGACCGTAGTTCACGAGGCCGCGGGCCTTACCGGTAAGGAGTACAGGAGCACGGCCACGAAGAGCAGCAGGATGAGCAGGATCAGCAGGCCGATGATGACCCACTTAAAGCGGCGCCACACGATGAACTTCATGGTCTTACACGGGTTGGTGAACCAGAGGAAGGAGGTTTCTGGTCGGCTGCATTGTAAAGAAATGGTTTTTACCCACCCAACTCGGTATTCTACTTCAGAACCTAACACAGTTTAAAAGAACACTTAATAACATTGATAAAGTCAAGAAAAGACATTATTCCCCTTAGTTGGCTGAGAAAGATTCTTTAACATTTTATGGCCCCCTAAGATGCTGAAGATACTCTGGACTTTGGTTTATGGGAAAGGGGAGAAGTTAAAATGAAGCTAGATCACCAAGCTCTCCACCCCCCGCCCTCCCACCCCCATTAAGTGCAAAATTAAGACAACACTGAATCCATTCCATTAAGCGTATTGCAAGGGAGGGCTTTCAGACTGCAGGTGTTTGGGGATCAGACATCATGGAGAACAAAGAGGGCCTCTCACTTTGGTGGGTCCAGCTTGGGGTTCATGTTGGGTTCGTCACGTCCCTTCCCGGCTGGCCTCTCGTCTGCCTCCTTCTCATTGAGGATTTCCAACGTCATCTCCACTTTCCCCTTCAGTAAAGCAGAACAGGTTAAACACATGACATCACGTTTCACAAATATTTTCATTTCAACCCAAGGAGTATTCCCTGAGCAATGATTTTTATTCTTGTAAAATAATCCTTAGATTGCCCTAAATTTTCCTCAAGAGATTTCATCGCATTTCCTCTTCCATGTGTTTCTGAAGCAACCCCATGTGGGAAACTGAGAGGACAAATTGCTTTCCCTCTCTCTGCTCCCTACTTTTCATTCTCTGTACCCCGTCCTCTAACTTTCTCATATCCATCTCTTTGCCTTCTCACGCACCATCCTTTGTAACTTTATTTGTTAAAGATTAACCTAAATCCTGCTAATGACAACATGCAGCTCCATACTTCCTGCTTAACCATGCTCGCACCACACCGCTGTATGGAGCGGGGAGGGCACTCCGTGGGTACTTGATGTACTGAGCTGAATATATGAATGAACGAATGAATGCTGCCTCTGTGTTCATACAGGTTCCTAAGTGACACATGGGACACCGTTTAAGGCTTCTACGTGGATAATCCCGTGTGACGCTCACAGCAACGCTATAAACCAGGTACTGTGATGACCCTCATATGCACTTGAGGACGCTGAGGCCTAAGGAGGTCTAAAAGTTGCCCACTTTTGTGGCCAGGCTTGTCACAGGCTTTCTGGACCCCAGAATGCCCACTAGGTCACCAACAGTCTGAGGCTGCCTCGGTGGTGGAGCCAGAGGACTTCCTCTGCTGACGAGTCCGACAAAGTGAGGGGTCTGACTCTGGCAAGTTGCTACATCTCTCCCAGTCTGTTTTGGGGGTTGGGTTTTTATTTTACCTAGTTCAGTAGTAGTTTTATTTTTTAAGTAAAAAAATTATATGTTGGGGCACCTGGGTGGCTCAGTGGATTAAAGCCTCTGCCTTCAGCTCAGGTCATGATCCCAGAGACCTGGGATCGAGCCCCGCATCGGGCTCTCTGCTCAGCAGGGAGCCTGCTTTCCTTCCTCTCTCTCTCTCTCTCTCTCTCTCTGCCTCTCTGCATGCTTGTGATCTCTGTCTGCCAAATAAATAAATAAAATCTTTAAAAAAATTATACGTTAAGCATGCTTCAGTTAAAATATTTTTTAATGTTCTACCTCAGCCTGTTTCTTGAATCTACAAACTGGAGATAATGTCTTCTTTCTGGAATTGTCAGTACAACTAAATGAGTTTATTATGTGTAAACTACTCTGTAGTGGTAGAAAACAGATAAATGGTTTTCTGGGTCAGAAGTGGAGAGAAGAGTAGACTGCAAGGGGCACAAGGAAACTTCTGGAGCAATGGGAATGTTCTGGATCTTGGTTCTGGTGGTGGTCTCAGGAGTGTATCAGTCAAAAGTCATGGAATTGTGCACTTTAAGTGGATGTAGTTTATTCTGTGTAAATTATACCTCAAAGTTGTTTTCAAAACCATGATTATGAATACGAGTCACTTAGCATGTTGCTGGGCTCCTAATGAGTGCTCTAGGATGTTAGCTGTTAGCAGTAGCAGCAGTATATGATGAATGAGGTCCTCTTCTCTGACCTGGCATGGTGACCCGAACTTCTGCTTCTCTATCACAGTCTTCCTGGGAGTTCTCTCAACTTGCTTATAAGTTTCGGCCTTTGTGTCCAGTGGATGTCAGGGCTCCCTGCTTCCTCCACTTTCTTAAATTTATTGTTTTCAACAGGAAGAGTTTGAATTTGAAGTTCCTTTTTCTGTACCGAATTGTACCAAAAACTCAGGGTAACTCAGCCTTCCGGTGACGGAGGGTCCTAAGGAAATACCATGTAGCCGCCTGGGCTCCCAGCTTTTCCACCATTCCAATCTCTCCACCTTCCATACGAACCCACACAAATGCTCACAGCACCCGCCACTGTCCCCTGTGATCCCAGTACAAACCATTCCTGTAACTTAAGATCTCTCCAATTTAACACTTCCTTATCTGGCATCAGCTGAGAGAGGGCAGAGCCTAAACAACAAAAGGAATGAATGACCCAAACTGGGAAACAGTCCTACCGCCATCACACGGGAGCCATCTTTATCTGCATAGCACGGCCACCAGCCTTTCATGGACTTCTGCTCAAACAGTGAGGCGGTTTTTGCCTTCAGGGGGTTCATGGCTTTGAGGTCTGGAATCATGTCCAAACTGCATTTCTCTGATGATTTTGCTGGAATGATGGTACGATGCAAGTCAAGTTCCAGGAAACCTAGCCAAGGAGACAGACCCAAATAAGCTTCAATGGATCAGCCATTGTTCACAAGTGAACAGAATGTTCTTGTCAGGAGAGAGGCAGTGATTTCAAGCAGGTGATGGGTGAGTTAGAGAATGAGTTAGAGAATGATCCTGGTAGACATTTAAAATTCCTTCTAGATAGTATGGAAAGTGGTAGAAGAAATGTCTGTCCGCTGCTCTGCATCTCAGAGGGTGATGTGGTTTATTTCTCAAAGATACAAATATAAACAGAGCTCTTCTACAGGCTCAAAAGAATTAAACATCTATAGACTAGACATCTGCCAAAGGCAGATTTGGAATGTGCTCAGAGCAGTCTCAAGCTACCCTGAACAGAGGCACTGTGAGCGCTCTGGCTACCTGTGCTCATCTAGGAGTCATATCTTGGTGAAAGGTGAACAATGAAGCTTTTTTACCTTCCATTGAGGAGGGTGGTAGACTGATGAGGGGACATTGGGGGAGAGCCAGGGAACTCTAGGGAAGGCAAAGACCTGCATCTAAAGAGTGGGAGGGAAAAACAGAGCAGGTCAATGAGGCAGACCCAGGGCCTGGGAGAGGGGAATTCAGAAGAGCATTATGTTATTGTGATGTGGGGCGTGCATACCAAGAAAGGGAAGGGCCCCAGGTAGGGGGTGTTTAATAAGTGCCTTTAACCACCGAGGAGGATGGACCCCAGGGAAAGAACAAGGGCTGGTGACATTAGGGGATTGAGAGCAGCGCAGAGGAGGAGGAAGCCAATTCTGATGTGCTGAGGAGGCAGCGTGGGTAGTCTGGCTGTGGAGTCAAGGCTGAGGCATTCCCTTGTGGATATAGACTTTGAGTGTTCAAGGCAAGACAGGGGCTGGTGTAAGAGCCTCCTTGGGGGCCCGTGAATGTGGATGGGGCCTGCTGAAGAGTGACGTTCACTGCGCAGTTTTCAGAGGGCTTGAGACAGTGAGCAGGCAGGCCACACTGCCCAGAGGACATGGGGGCAGTGAGTGTAGCCCAACCCTTAATTACCCACGGTACTGGTGATTTAAATCACTGACTCAGATTTTAATTGATTTCACTGATTCCGAGTAAAATTTCTTAGAGAAAAGTATCCAAATGTAAGCCCTACCCAAATAGTCATCCAGAGAAAACTTGTCATTATCCCATATCTGAATGATGAGTTTGGGTGGGACCCGGAATTCGGTTTGGTCAATACTCCAGAAATGCTCCTAAAATGACAAGAGAAAGAAAAACCAAGTGAGACGGATTACTAGACTCTCAAACCTTACCCTCGGGTCCCTTGAAACCCTAGCATTAGGGCACAGGGCCTTCGTTCTCTTCTACAACTCCCCTCTAACAACCCCTCCCCCTTACCCTCAACCCTTCAGCCCATGAGATGGAGGGTAGCCAGGCTGCCCAGGAAATCTCAAGGCCACCAGCTGGGTGACAAAAAGGTTGTCCCAGGCAATTCCCAAACAGAGGGTTTCCGGCCTGCCATGTTCCTATCAGTGTGACTCCCTGCTGCCACTCCTGTGGTTTGGGGAGTTATATCTGTGGGTCCCCCACCCTGGACCACTAGGGCCAGCTCAGACTAACCTCCCCAAGCCAAGCTGCTCTAGGCCAGCCCACCCACACTAACACCTGCTGGGGTGTCACATTTGCTCAGTGACCTTCCACACCCCTGCCATGGATGTTTGAGCACACTCCTTTCACATGGGGGTGAGGAGACTGGGGATCAGCTTTCACTCATCAGATTTAAAATGTCCTGATATTTTTGGCTTTTGAAAATATTGCTGTGTTTTACATGCTCTGGCCAACCCAGACCCACCGATTCCTCATTCTGAAGTTAGGTGGAGGGAGGACTGGGTTAAGGGTCCTCCAAGTTCTCACCTCTGGTCTTTGCCTCTGAACAATATTAGCCAGAGTAACACCTCCACAGCCTAATTACTCCTGCATGCCTCAGGCCCCAGCAGAATGGGATTCCCCCAGTGTTTCATGAATTCAAAGAAGAATGGTTGGGTTGTTTCTTGCTTTTCTTTCTTTCTTTTTTTTTTTTTTTGGAGGAAGGGGAGAGAGAATCCAAGCAGGCTCCTTGCCCAGAGCAAGCCTGACTTGGGGCTTGATTTCACCACCCTGAGATCATGACCTGAGCCAAAATTGAGTCAGATGTTTAACCAACTGAGCCACCCAGGTGCTTTGTTTCTTGTTTTTCAGATGAGATCCCAGAAATATTGGCTCTGAGGGACTAGACAGCCCATTCTGGTGTTGGTTGGCCTCATTGACTGTCCTGTGTGGGGTCATGCTCCCGGTGGCACACAGGGCACTGAGACATCCAACACTAAATGTGAGTAGAAAGGAAAGGCCGTCCCCTTCTTGCCAGTCTGCCTCACCATCTGGAAGTGTGCGTGATTTGACATCAGGTTGGGCCTCTGTGTTCTAGAAAGTGCCCTCTAAAGGCATTTATCTCACTTGGCACGGAAAAGCACTCCCTACACCATCAGCACTGAGTAGCACCAGCAGAGGGTAGGGTCTGGCTAGGTGGGACATAAGGCAGGTGAATGAGGTCTAGGGAGGACTAGGTCTAGGGAGATGAGGGGAGCAGGCATAGCTAGGAAAAGTTTACAGAATGTGGGGAGCAGGAATGGGATAGAGGATCTATAAAAGGCATCTCTCATTATTGTCTGCTGAGATTCAGGCCCCCCTTTTGGGGAAAAAGCATCAGATTTTCCCTGGGGACTCTCCTCCTATGCACTTTGGGAAGAACTGAGTCTGTTTCGAACTCCAGAGCTGGGTCAGTCCTAGTACTGCATCCCCAGGCCACGTTGGTTGGTTCCAGAATGGGAACGTGACCCCAAACAGAGAGAGACACAGAGGCCCAATTCCAGAACTCTGACTGGCACCATTGGGGGTTGGTTCTTCTATTTCTGCTGAGGATGCTGGGAGGGCAAGAGGTGGGCTGGGCTGCGGGGAGCCATCTTGCCTCACCAGGGAATGAGGTCCATGGGAGAGGGCAGAGAGAGGGGTGGAGAAAATGAGAGCAATTCCTAACGACGACAGTTCAATCTTAAACCTGCCAACCCTGAACTTTTTAGTAATGTGAACCAATAAATCACTTTTTTTGGTATAAGCCAATTTCAGTCGAGTTCTGTAACTAGAGTCTTACTAATTAAGACAATGAGAACTTTGACCCTTGATGAAAGTGCTTCTGAAGGAGGTAAAGGAGATGCTGAGGCTTAATAAAGAAGGTGAAAGGGAAACTTCACCTAAATATCTTGCCTCTATTTGGTTAATGAGTCAAACAGTGCTGCTTATGGGAAGAAATGTCTCCCTGTGACATAAAAACACACTTGGGTATTTGCATGTATGAACACAGGATCCTCAGGTCGACCCTTTATTAGGTCCTTTACCCCGCTGCCCACTTGTTAGGCAGTGGCAGTTGTGTTTCTGATCCTTCTAAATTGCACAAAGAGCTGTCTTAGCTTTGTGACCCTAGGCAAGTATCTGCACGTCTGTGGGTCTCAGATTCCCCATCTCCTCAAGGGGGAGCCAGGCTCATGACCTTGGAGGTGCTGGCAGCTCCTACTTTTCCCATATCTTTTAAGGCAGACCCATGACACCCACTTCCCGTGGGCATAGATCAGAACTCACTTTTTTAGCAACAATACAGAGTTGTTCCGCTGGGAGGTAGTCAAATGGGAAAACAAATCTCCAGTTAAAATTCCCTTCACCATCCAAGGACCTGTAGTGGACATCTGTTTTCTGTTTGTTTTCTTCATTGCCAGGAATCCAGCTGAAAAGCAGAAGCAAACAGACTTTAGCTTCATGTGATTGACAAGTAATCTAGCCGCAAAATTGTGCAGTGATTAGGGGAGTGAAGGGCAGGAGAATTAATGCACTTTTCTTGGGCAGGCTCCAGTTATGTAGGGAGCTGGGGGTGATTTATGAAGGGGGGGGGGTGCTCTGTTGCATCCAACACAGGTTGTAGCCAAATAAAATATAATCCTTCTAAAGCCAAAGCAGGAAACCCTTTAGACTTCAGTTAGCAGGGATAAGGTGACATTTTCTGGAAAATATCAACAACTTAACTTCTATTCTGGGAACGCTGAAGCTTGCTGGCTATGATGCTAGTCTTCCTACCTATAACTCATCAGTGGTTGTCATCACTGCTGATAGGCTTAATGAATATGAGTTAGTTCAAAAATATAGCATTTCCTCTTCCATGTTTTACTTAAGCAAACAAAACAGGCATGACTCAAGTCATCCTACGACTTCCTTTTTTTTATGATTCTTAAATTCACTATGATCACATTAATGAGACTAGCAAGGGAGATGTAAGCTGTTATTTCCATGTGCATATCAATGAAAATTCATTTCCATAAACAATTTAACATCTTAACTTTTGACATTTGAAAAGTTTCTTGTGGCTTGTGCCTGGCAGGTAGTAGGCCTATTGAAAGAATGAATGAACGAAAGTGTGGGGGAAGTTGCTGGTGTCACATCTGCCTACTATTGGGAAGGGTTCTGTTTAGGAACTAAGAGACCGCTTGATTTTAGACTGGGCAGAGGGCATGAAAATCCCATTACAATCAACCGTGGAGTTTTTAAGAAGGACTGATACCTGGACACCCCCCTCCCCGCCCCCGAAAGAGATTCTCAGTAGGAGGCAGGCCTGGCTATGAACACACCCTGCCACTTACCATTCTGGGCTTCCTCTCCCACCTGTAGACGAAGCTAACGATATGTGCTCCCTTCCCCTCGTCAACATGAGGACAGAGTGGAAGACTGTGGCTTAGAAGGGCCAGAATGGAAAGGGCAAAATCCCTGGCCGTGTTACTGATCATCTGCCATACTTAGCATGCCTTGTTTTATTCTTCCCAATAACTATATAACTTGCTCCATTTTACAGATGTGGAAACTGAGGTCCAGACAGAATAACCTCTACAAGGGCACACAGCCATTAATGGACAGAATTAAGTATTAAGAATTCTGAAGCCCTGGTTGGTCTGACTCCAAAGTCCCGGGCTATTCTTCTGCCTCAAGGGACCACAGAGAGTACCAGAAAGTCACATGCTAACATTAGATCCTATTGTTAATAGTGGTATCAATACCAATTAACTACAATAGTTGTCCTTCTTGCTAGTTAATTGATTAGCTAACTTAGTTGAAAGATTCATCTAGTCACTTGTAAGCTTTTAAATTAACTTGAGGAAGAGAGTTTATACTCTTTGGGTAGGACCTTGGTGACTTCACCTCCTTAACAAGGTCCCCAAAGTGCCACCATCCTTCTTCCCCAGACCGCTCACCCCTTGAAGCTCTTTCCTCTTTTTCCTGAATCTTTCTTACGTAATTCTAAATATCAATCTTTTCACATTATTTTAAGACAAGTTAACTTTCTGTATTTACATAGGCACATGTAAAACTTTGTATACATCCCACACGTGAAGTGTCTTAGATGCCCGTTACCATTACTGTGGCAGACGGTGAGCACCGTGTGTATTAGGGTTAGGAACACACTGTGTGTATCAGCATGCGGTGGTGCTCGGAATACTACTGATGCGCGACTCATCTTTTCACATACAGTATTTAGATTTTATTTTATTTTTATTTTTTATTTTTTAAAAGATTTTATTTATTTGACAGAGATCACATAGGCAGAGAGGCAGGTAGAGAGAGAGAGAGAGGTAAGCAGGCTCCCTGCTGAGCAGAGAGCCCAACGCGGGGCTTCATCCCAGGACCCTGAGATCATGACCTGAGCTGAAGGCAGAGGCTTAACCCACTGAGCCACCCAGGCACCCCCAGTATTTAGATTTTAATTCCAAACAGGACATGGTACTTTAGGTTGTGCTTTTATTCTTTGATTAGAGTTTTCTCTCAGTCCAGTATTCCTTGAGTTTCTCTGATTTGAAAAAAAAAAAAATAATGCTTATGACAGTCAAATAAATTTGCATATATATAATTAGCTAGGATTAGTTTTCCTTGGGGAATGGTAATAAGATCCTGAAATGAGAAAGAATAATGAACTTGATGAAACATTCCCTGTTTACAGTGAACCCAAATGATAGTAATTATGTCTTCAACAAAGTTTTGATTGAAGGCCACTTGGGATCAAAAGTGAAACTTTGTTAACACTTTATGAATATATTAAATTTCAACAAATCTTATCTTTTACATATCAAAGAACCAAAGTTGGTCTCTGGAATAGTAATCCTACTAGCTAACACATACACAGTGGGATAGTTCATGTTCAGTGTTAGAGTGACTGGCCATAGGCTGCCCAGATGACACATCATTCTGAGTATGTCTGTGAGGGTGCTTCTAGATGGAATTAGAATCTGAATTGGTGGACTGGGTGAAGTAGACTGCCCTCCCCAGTGTGGGTGGGTGGGCCTCATCCAATCTGTTGAAGGCCTGAATAGAACAAAAGGCAGAGGAAGGAGGAGTCAGCCTCCACTACACCTCTCGCTTTCCTGAGCCTCCAGCTTCCGGAGGGCAGAACCAGGAAGATTTCTCAGCCTCCAGAATCCTGTGCGCCAAATCCTTAAAATACACACTCGCTCTCTTGCTCTCTCGCTCTCTCTCTACACACACACACTCTACGTGTTGTTTCCCTAGAGAACCCTGATACACATAGTGTTTACTGTCTGCCAGGCACTGCCCCAAATGCTTTGAGTTACTCAATATTCTGAATATCCCAGAGCAGCAGGTACTATCTGCAGATGGGAAACTGCGAGCTCACTGGCCCAGCTGGTAGGGAAAGTTATCAGGATTTCAACCCAGGCAGTCTGGCTCCAGAGACCGGCATTTTAATCTGTACACAACCTCTTTGATGGGGACAGAATGTGAAACGAACACCAACATGGATTACTGGTAATCGATGATACAAGTAAGAGGATGATGAACGGCTCGGACACTTCACACGTGGGATGCAGGCGTTCCAAAAATGGTGGAATCAAAGTGTTTTGTTTTGTTTTTTAAAATATGCTCATGTTTCCTCTTTTCCATGGACATTAGCTGCTGGTAGTAAAATATACAGAAACTGAAATATAAAAAGCCTTCCTTGTGTTTCTAGGACTAGTTACTCAAGGTATCATAAAGGAATAAAATGAACTGCATGACTAAAAAGAAATAACAAGGCTGATAATAAACTGAACCCACTTTACAAGAGATGTAGAAATATTTATTGGTGCTAATAGTCATTTGATACGTCTCCTTATAAACAAGATCCATACAGATTTCTCTGTATGTCGCTGGAGCTCCCTAAGCAGATTGCATGAAAGAAACAGCTTCCCCTGACCAAGGATCCTAGAGAGGACACCTCGAATAATGCTGATGCCCATTCCTTTTCTGTCAAGGGCAAGTAAGCATGCTAACCTTACCCTTTGACATAGATGTCACTCATTTCCTCTCCTGTGATGCTTTTCTCATCCAAGAGAACGTCCTTGGTATTCCAGATGATCACACGCAGGTAGTATCTGCAAAGAGCACGTTTTGAAGGTGCTTTTTCCTCTGGTCTTGCACCAAGTCCCCAGTCCAATGTGGCAGGCTCTCAAGACTACTTACTTTTTGGCTTTCCTGGGGGTGATATTGAAAGGAGGGCCTGGTGGTCCCAAACTCTTAGGGAAAACATCTACCCACATCTGAAGTTTCCCCTGAATCGTTCAAAAATGAAAAAAGAAATTAAGTTGTATTATGAGTAGCAGATACTATAACTTTCTTTCAGATTTTCTAGGTGACATGGTTTCTTCAGGCCCACCTATGTCCTATCCATATGGAAATTTAAAAAGGAGAGCAGAGGAGCAAACCGAGAAAAATCATCTGTCTTCACTGTCCTTTAGGCTACCCACTTCCCACTCTTACCAGTCTCTGACGGCTGCATATGCCCGCCTCTATCATAGTCTGAATGTCTACTGCTAACACAACCCCCAACACACACACACACACACACACACACACACACACACACACGCACCCTCTTACAATGACTTGAAACTTGGATCCTTCACTCAGAACTCTATCACATTGCCTACCTATTATCAGTCCCGATTTTGTGACACCCAAGGGTTTCTCCACTCACCTCCAAATAGGAAATCAAAATAATGTAAAATGGTATTCAATTTATAAAAGAAAGACTTACAACACAGCACTTTCAAAGGAAAGACCCAAACAATGGCAAGAGCATTACTGCTCCCCAAAGTCGAGAGCTCCCAGCCATCAGCTACCTAGCGTCCACCACCTGGGAGGAGGCTTGCAGGAAGGGGAAAGGTGAAAGCCCATATGATACTTGTGGTGCCACCTTGGTGAGGTCCTGCTCAGGTCTCCCACTGCCACAGACCAGGGCCATCTATCTGACTAGAATGTTCTTCCAGGCTGGCTAGGAATGCCATTAACAAACCGTATCAACCATATGAACCACCTTAAATTCCCCAAACTGTTTTTGGATATTTTGTAGACTATACCTCCAGCCTGGTCTTTAAGTAGGTTCCCGGGAACTGACGCTCCCCCATCACTATCCACGTGGCCCAGCTTCCTCCCTGGCTCTGAGGTCTCAGTGCTTCCCCATGCCGTGGACAGTTGGGCCAAGGTATTTTGAAGTAGATGGGGCTACATTATAACATAAAAACCTTAGAAACGCTCTATCACATTCTGATGCATAGAAAGGTGACCACAGGAAGAGCACAGATGAACAGAATGAGAGAGAGAAACAGACAAGAGAGGGGAGAGATCCTGGTCCAAGGTTGTTCTGAGCCATAGTCACCCTCCTGCCTGGATTTAGTGAACTACCTGGAAATTCTTACAATAATTCCCCTTTGGAATAAAGCTAATCTGAGTTGCGTTTCTGTTTCTTGTCTATCTAAAAGTGTCCGAAAGAGAAGAGGCACATGTGGGTCAGCTCCTGCCACCGTGTTTGGGATGTGGATGATGGGTTTTCACAGGGAGAATGCTCTTACCTGGGAGATGTTGGGCTGGAAGGTGCTGTGCAAAGTCCTGGTTTCCACATGCTCAGGAACCAGTCCTTGAGTCCTGAGGATATGAAGGGCAAGACGCTCATCAGGGGCCCCGAGGTGCTGGTGCAGGATTTTGTTGGTTTCTGGAATGGAAAATGGCATTGACACAGGGATGGGCATCTGCAAACTGTTCAACCAGATTGCCCGGAGGGGCATGCAACCCTTCATTCCAGAAGGGCGAACTGGGCAAGCAGGGCTAGTGTGCGAACTTGGATCTGTGAAGGATTTATGGATAGAAACAGCTCTTGGTTGCCTGGGTGGCTCAGTTGGTTAAGCAACTGCCTTCAGCTCAGGTCATGATCCTGGAGTCCCGGGATCGAGTCCCACATCAGGCTCCCAGTTCCACGGGGAGTCTGCTTCTCCCTCTCACCTTCTCCCCTCTCATGTTCTCTCTCACTCAAGTAAATAAATAAAATCTTGAAAATAAATAAATAAATAGAAAGAAAGAAAGAAACAGCTCTTGACTATGGGCCCTGCCCCAACCAGGCTCACAGCTGACTTGGGGGCTGCCAATAACAAAGGGGCCAGAACACACCAGAATGTGTCCATGAGAGCAGCCTCTCTTTACTTTTCTGGCAGAGGCTCACAGCCAGATTCTGTTTCCCAGCCTCCCTTGCAGTTAGGTGTGGACACACGATCTAGTCGGGCTCGAAAGTAACACAGAAGTGACACATGTGTCACTTCCAGACCTGGCACATAAAACCCTCTCATGAAAAATATTCTAGGTGCTATTCCCTTTTGGATGCAGAAGGAACAACAACTTCAGGTGCCTGAGTTGAAGAGCAAAGCCGCAAGACGGAAGGGCCTGGGTCTGTGATGCATTGCTGCCTGTTGGAATACAGAGTGAATTTCAGAGAAATAAACTACTGTTTTAAGCCACTGACATGTGGAAGTTTAGTTGTTATAGTGGCTAGCATTACTGTGACATTTTAAAATCAGCCCTTGAATTCTCAGACACTTCTCCCATGGAGAGGCGGAGTCTCTGTCCTCTTCCTTTGAATCTGGAGACCTGAGCACTCAAGTGTGGAGGAAGAATGCCATGTGACTTCTCAGGCAAGGCAGGCAAGTCTGCATAGCTTCTGCTGGTCCTCGAAGGGAAGCCACCTGCCACATACAGAGCATGAGTATCTGCAGACTGCCCTTCTGGAAGGGCCTGAGGAGATATTCTAATTGTTAGCCCCAGCCAAGAGCCAGTATCAGCTGCCGGCTGTGCATACAGGCCATCCTCAACACCCAGCTTCGTCAAGTCTTGGGATGACTGCAGCCTCCCCTGCTCCCAACGTCTGACAGCAACGAACCACATGGTTCTCAGGTGAGAACCACCCAGTGAGCCCTTCCTCAATTCCTGACCTGGAAACTGTGAGCAAAATGAAATGGGTGTTTTTCAGCCTCTAAGTTTTGGGGTGATTTGTTAGGTAACAACAGTAACTGGAATGAGCTTTGTGACTGAGACAGTTTTGGGGGGAGTTATTTGGGGGCACTCTTAACTATTAGGCCACATTGCTTGCCAGTTAATTCCCAATCCCTTTTGCAAGTTCTCATGTTGACAGCAACATCAACATTTCCTAGGCATCTCATCATCCCTGGTACTATGTCCTCCTCAAATGGAAGGACAAAACATAGTTTCTTGCTGTGTCGAGAATAAAGAGCTGAGGATTGGGAAAGCACCTGTACTCCCAGGGGTCTGTATTTAGCCCTCCCTGGAGGTCCTGCACGCCCTCCAAGGCAAACCCCACGGCCGCCCGCTCTGGGAAGCCCCCCTCCCCACGCAACACTGAATAACACTGCAGCTCTTACACTGTTAAGCTTATTTCAAGCTTTGTCGTAGTGTAGCTAGCTCGCCATGTGTCAGGACAGATTGTATTATAAATTACTGCTGGAGAAAGAGCAAGACCCCCAGCTCAGACGTGGGCCAGATGTGAACTCAGAAGATTCTTTAAACCACCCCCACCCCCCACATCCCTGGGCCTTCTCAGAAGGGCTGGAAGAACGATGGACTAAGCCTGGGAGAGAAAGGCTTGTACTACCACCTGAGCACTTTAGAGCTAAATTATGAACTAATTATGCATTACACAGAAAGTAGTTAATTACTAGAACTTTGTGTTCAAACCTCGAATGGCTATGACCTAAAAAGGTCAAGTGAAACATAAGACAGACAAGAAAATGTGTATACTTTGACACTTGACAAGACAGCAGAGCTCGGCGATAATGGGGCTTTGTTAGATAGTCATGTGTGCAGAGTCTCCTGTGGTATAACTAAGGCACTGCTCTGCCCCTCCCCCCACCCCAAAGAGATGGGCTGTAACACTTTGTCACCAGCTTGCTGGTCTATGGTTACGCACTTACCGAATTCATCCAAACTGTATTCCCGCCCTCCATATCTGATTCTGCTTCCATCTTCAGAAAGGATGGGTGGTGGGAAGCCTTTGTATCTGGCTACATTTTGAAGCAACTGTGTTGGTCTCAACTGATCTCGCCAGGTGTTTACGCCAGAACTGTGAAGAACATTCCACACCCAGAGTTACTGCGGGGCACACAGGTCCTTCTTGGCTTCATACGCGCATACTCCCAATACTCACAGGCGTGCCCACGTAACAAGGGAGCACGAAATGTGCTCTACCCTCTCACTCTTGTCTAGAAATTTATTTCAGACCCCAAGTCCACAGTTACTTTGGCCTCAGCCAATGGATCCTTTCCCCGCTCCCCGCACTTTCCTCCTCCATAAAAATGAGGGGCTTGCTTACAGTAATCACAACAGACAAGCTCATAAACATAAATTTCAAGCTGTAGCTCATTAGACGCTCTACAAAAGATGCCAAACAGCACTTAGGGGGCAAAAGGGACATCACAAAACTGATCAGGGGTGGGGGGAGGGCACGGCAATGCTATGGCCCTGTTCTCCCGCAGATAATCCCGTTATCTATATGAGGAGCAGTGGCTCAGTGAAGACAGGCACTGCGTAGAGAACCAAGGTTTCCCCCACATACTGATGTCGATGGAGCAAACGGTCTACATTTGGGGCCCAGGCAACTCACACACAGTACTGCTCAGGTATGCCGCAGTGGGACCCAAACCGGGAGAGGAATCGGTTTTCCAGATCAATGATGGTTTCTCCCACCTTTTCATCACGGGTAAAGGTGTCATAATCATAGACAGAGATTTTCAGATCTTTTTCTTGAGGTAAGTAGCAGCACAGTTCGTACATTCTAAATAAACAGATGCAAAGTCAAAATCTCCACGTTTCTCTACAGGCCTCTCCAAAAAACGCCAGGGCTTTGTGCAGAGAATCCGCAGGTGGTGGCTACGGCTGCTGGAGGAGAACTGTGGTAACTGGGACAGCCAGGTGGGGGCATGGCTCTAAATACCCATGTTTGGATCCCAACCCTGCTGCTTACTAGCTGTGGGGCCACAGGCCAGTTAGGTCGCCTCCCTGTGTCCGGTTTTCTCGTCGGTAAAATACTGACAGGATACCTACCCTCCCATGTGGGTGTAAGGGTCGGGTAGAGGACCGTTTAGAAAGCCTCTGGTATGACTGCATCACCGAACGCCCAGTCACTATGATAATATTAGTTACTCACTATAGTATCACTAACATTATCATCACATGCCTATTAACTGGGGCACCCAGGCATCGCTGCCCAGCTGGGAGATCAGTGAGACACAGCATCCTGATCTACAGCACCCTCTCGGTGCCCCTGCTATCCCTCTGCCCCAAGAGAGACCACCACCCCAAGAACATCCCTGACCCCTGCAAGAGCACCAGGGTGGGGGGGGGGAGGTGGTGAGGGGTATGCACCAACAAGGTGTGAAGGGCAAGGTGCCAAGAAGGTGGTGCCCCCACCCAGGCCCTCTGGTCTGCCATATGCTTTTCTGTAGATTCTATACTAAAATGCAAATGCATCTGAGATAAAGATATAGAGCCCTCCCAGTGGCAGGTGTGCAGCCTGGCGTAGGTTCTGAAAGGATGATAAACAGGAATGGCCCAAGCTCTGGATGGGCGAGGTTTGGTTTTATATTTGCACCGTCCACCTAGGTATGGGGCCTACAGTATGTGCTCAATAAATCTGGCTGTAGGGAAACTGTCAGAGGCCTCTCCCTTCTCCTTGCATAGGGGTGTGTGGACCGGGTCCTGCCCCCAAAGCCAGGAATGTTAATCCATTTGAACAGAAGGGCTTGTGCCATTGCGGCCGAGAGGAAAGCTTCCAGGATGTCTCCTGGATAAATCTCAGCGGCTTCTCTAGATGGCTGTAGCCAGGCAGGGGCCTGCAGGAGGCAGGCAGCCACATGAGAAAAGGCGCATAAATCGTGACCACACATGAAGCCCTGAATCCACACGTGCCCCATAATATCACATTTTTAGAACTGGACTCCAAGGGAGATAAAACATGTCCCTCGAGAAAAAGAATTCTTTCGTCAAATATGGTTGAAAACCAGTTCTTTGGAGTGCCTCCAGTCAAACTAAAGTCTCTGAGAAGTCCTGCAGTTATTATCTTTTTTAACCCAGGTGTCTCAGTTTGATGAAGGAGTACTTCTTTTCCTGGAACACCAATTAACATTCTATAGGAGACATACATTCTGCTGAACTAGATCTGGATGTCACTATGGTGGGGTGGGAACATGCTGAACGATGGCTGAGCATGTAGGAAAGATTGCTTCTTTCTGAATTCTTCAGAATCCCTGAGGGTCTCTGCTGAGAAGAAAGTCACCCCTGTAAGATTGGGGCCAATGACCAAGAGCTATCCAAGGGGCTACAGAGCCAGCATCGCCTCAGGGAAGGCGAATCTGCCTATACAGCAGGCACGGGCTGGCCACGCAGGGCCTGACAGCATCACTTCCTCCCTGGGTGCCTCCTTGCAAGATTTCCTGCCACTTAATTAAGCCTGTGCCTGGCTCCTCGGAGACGTGCGATTCAGACAGTGCTGCCTTTCTCCCGTAAAAGCTGGCTTTTCCCTGCTTCCCTGTCTCCCTCACATGGAGCCCTCCTTCCTGCCCTGCGTGCCTTTTCCTGTCTAGACCTCAGGGCTGGATCAGCGGAAGAAAAGGAAAATGATCATATTGCCGTGCCAGAGGATTACTTCCATTCCCTGGCCCTGGCATGCAGCTTTGGGGTGTGCAGCAGAGGGGTGTGTGTGTGTGTGTGTGTGTGTGTGTCTGTACAGGTTAGTACTGAGTGTGTCTAGGAGCTGAGTGAGCGTGAGGCCCTGTATGTGTATATGCCACAGGGTATGACTGTGTGTGAGGGAGAATAGCGTGTGTGAACCTGAGAGGCTGAGTGACTGTGTGTGTGTGTGTGTGGGTTCGTGTATACACACACACACACGCACACACAGGAGAGAATGCGTAAGGACACAAACCAACAACATAAGTAGAAAAGGAGAGGATGGGCAGGATGAGCCAGAAATGAAAATATAGGCCACATATCAAACAAGAACAAAGTATTCTCCCATTTGGTTCTGGGAAAATAACACTGTTTTCACCAATATTTTGTACAAAGAACATTTATGGAATGCCTTTGCCATGAATATGAAACATTGTGATGGCTTCATGTGAAGGTTTTGCCATGAATAGGAATGTGAATGGCTTTGCCATGTGATTTGGTGGCTTTGCCATGAACATGAAGCATTTACTGAGGGTGTTCGAAAAGCCTGGGGCTTGGTCAGGAACTTCTGCCTTGGCCTTGGCTCTAGCACATACCAGCTCTGTCGACAGAGTGCTGGCACGTGTTTCCCTCCCCTGTGATGGGGGGCTGCTGGCCTCGGCCCTGCCCCGCGGCAAGGCTGCAAATGGACGGGAAAATGAGATGGTGGCAGCCACAGAGCCCTAGTGTGGATACCACATGGCCACTGTGGTCAGATGGCCTGGGTTCGAATCCCAACTCTGCTTTTTACCAGCCTAACACACATAGCACTGGTTCCCTCTGTGCCTCAGTTTCTTCTGTTGTCAAACAGGGCTGAACAAGAGCACCTCAGAGTTGTGACACTTCTGAGAGGTTTCATATCAGTGGCTCAGCAGGGGGGCATGCTCCCAGGGAAAGCTTGGCAAATATGAGCTACTGTTAAATGTGGATGCAGTTGACAGCTGAAAAATATGGGTCCCCTTTAGAGGTGCTGTGGCTTTGCCACCCCCTGGAGAAGGGGCTCCTCCCCTGGAGGAGAGCAGTGTCACAGCCCAGAAACAAGTCTAGAGATGAAGAAACCAGGGCTTTTTCAAGAGTTTTTGGGAACAGAGACAGAGGGGCATTCTGACCCCATCACTTTCTGCCCCCTCCTCGGTTCTGCTAGCGGAGCTCATTAATCCATTCGCTGGATCAAAATGGTGGAATCAGAATGTCCCAGAGGACAGAGCCCAGTCTGGATTCAGGGAGGGAGAACCAGCACAATGCTGCGGGTAAGTCATGCCGCCTGTCCTCCTTGTCTAGAACTCACAAACTTATTGGACTTCTGGACCTTGTGCCGCCCACTCCCGGGCCCCTTGACCCCTCGGCCTCCCGGGCTCAGAGCAGAGCTCTCCCAGAGAAGCCCGGCTCACGACTCGGCTTTACTGTCTTCCCGGCGCTTCTCACTTGCATGTGTGCTCACGCAGTTACCACCTGCTCTGCCGCCCGGAAGGCTCGTCTAGTTTGTAGTCACAGTTTCAGGCCCTAGAACAGGGCTCGGCCCAGGTCACACCCTTACCACATAAGCCATGAAAAATGAACGACAGGAAAACGTTGAGAAATGTTCGTTACCTGCCGAAAACCGGGTTGAGGGTGTTGGGGATGTAGTGGTCTCGATCTTCGATTACCTTTTTGCCCAGTGTTATTTTTATATAAGGGTCACACTGCAGGGACAAAACAGAAGGTAAGCTGTGTCACCAAGGGGTGTATGTAGGTTCAAGGCAGTTTGGGGGCCGACTCAGGGGAGTCTCCACACCGCTCCCACCCTGAGGGAAAGCTGGTGGCTGGGGCACACAGCCGAGGTGTGAGAGACGTGCCCCTTGGGGCAGCACACAGCCAGCCGCCTGCAGAGAAGCGGTGTGGGGTGAAGAGGCGGTGGCAGTGGGGAGGGACCCGGCAAATCTCCAGGTCACATCTGTAAAATGAGAAGCATGAACCAGAGGATCCAAAGCCCCTTCAAGCTCTCGAATAAATCCCCGTTGGGACAATCCTCCTCAATACCTTGTTTGGATAGAGTATCTTTCCCCCTAGTGAGATAACAGACGCCCCAAAAGAAAGAACATGACAATTATTGTGGCTGATGACTGTAATTATCTTGCTACAGGAGAAGGCCCCACACCCAAACTCTTACCAGGCCATTGTTGTCTTGGGGCTGGAGTTCTAAGCCTCGAACAATGTAAATCCTAACCGTGCATTCCTGTGGGACGCTGTCAGGTAATTCCCGAAACTGCCTGGGAGGGGCCGGCACGCTGGGGTCATCCGAGAGGGGGTAGATTCTGAAGGAGCCCTAAGAGAGAGATACACAGATGTCCTCCCAAGGGCCCGAAGAAAGAGATACACAGATGTCCTCCCAAGGGCCCGAAGAAAGAGATACACAGATGTCCTCCCAAGGGCCCGAAGAAAGAGATACACAGATGTCCTCCCAAGGGCCCGAAGAAAGAGATACACAGATGTCCTCCCAAGGGCTGTGGTGGCCTGGGCCGAGGGCTCCTGCCCTCCCCACTGCACACGCTCTGGGGCAGCCCCTGGGGTTGGTGGCGAGCGCTGCCTTTTCTGAAAGAAACGATGGCGATTACACTTTGCCTCATTCCAGTGGGGAATAGAGGTGATAAATGATGATAAGTTAAGTACTGAACTGATCACCGGGGAGAAGGGCAGGGCCAAGCAGGGAGACCAGGAGCATATCTCTAGGCAAGAGTTGGATCAGTGTGGTGGGAAACTTTGAAGATAGAAATAAATGCACATACTTTGAAGATAGAAATAAAAGTGATTATTTTTTAAACCCAGTCAAGTACAAAGGATGATTTCCCTTTTCTGGTGTCACCCCTGTAAGCCCTCCAGCCCCCAGGCAAGCTCCTGTTCATCCCTCAGGTCTCATCTAAAAAGTATCACCTCTTCCAGGAAATCTCCCGGACTGCCTCTGGGTTGGCTGTGTCTCCTACACTGGCTCTTCCAACCCGCGCTCACCCCTGCTGCAGCACTGACCCCCGCCTTGTACTTGTCTATTTATTGTGTACATTCTTCATGAGCCCGGGAGTTCCTGAGGGTAGGAACTAGGTCTTGTTCATCACTCTAAGACCCAACATGGGGCTGGATAGGTCGCCGGGGTGCAAGAAAGGTTTCTGAATGAGAGAGCCGGCAGGCCAGCTTGACAGGCCATAACCCTTATCGTGAAGCCTGCTCTTAAGCACGAGAGAGAGCAGTCCAGTTGGATTCAGACCCTGTGGGTCTTGGTTCCAGCACCACTCGTTCCGCAAAGCAGTGGGAAGTGAGCACTTACTATGCTCTGTGCCAGGTCCTGGGGACCCAAACATGAACTCAGGAAACCCAGCCTGGCACAGGAATGTGAAATAGGCTTGCCTCTCAGGCCTTCTTGGATTGCTTGCTGGGATGCCACAGGGACAAATATGGGGACAGGGACGTGAATGGGGGGGGTGGGGGAGGTAGGGTAGAATGTTCCGATGGATTAGCAACATCTGCTATTGGGAAGGATTAGAAGTAGCAGCATAGCTGGGACTTGCCCCCTGCAGTGGGAGGGAGGGACAGTCAAGAAAGCCGATACCTGCCCTGTGAAAGGTGCTTTACTGGTGACTGACGCCAGACCTGTGGGAGCCCACGGCAGCAGTGAGTCACTCCATCCGAAGCGACTGGGGGACACTTCACAAAGAAGGTGACACTTGAGCTGGCCATGAAAGGGGGGGAGTAGGAGTTTGTCAGACCACAAAGAGGAAGAGCCTGTCCCAAGGCTCCCAGCTGAGAGGACAGGTGTGCCCCGGGGCTGGGGAGAGGTCCTGAATGGCAGGGCGGGGCAGCCAGGGAGCCAAGTGGCTTGGGAAAGGCCCCCTCTGCCTGAGGAAGGAGTTGAGACTTACTTAGCCATGGAAACCTAACATCTTTCGGTAGTCTAGAAACACAGTCACATTGGGCTGCGCGGGGCATGGACTGGAGCGGGACAGAAAGGTGCCGAGGACCATCAGATGGGAAGCTGTGGCAGGGCGCTCGCAGAAAACCTGGGAGGAGGCAGTGGGGAGAGGGAGGGGAGACAAGGGCTCGGAGACGTCGAATCTAAAGGACCCAGGCTTGGACGGCACAGGCGGGGTGAAAGGAAGGTACAGAGAATGGCCTGGAGAGTTCTACCCCAGGGTCCTGTGGCCCTTTCCCTTGTCATCAGCTTCCAGCTTCCTTCAGACGTCAGAGGACATGTCCCTGCCCCAGAGACTGGTCATCCTTTATCCTAGTTCTATAAAGAAATTAAAGGTGGATTTAAAGCAGCACAAAACCCCACATTTTACTCACCTTAAACTCTCCTACCACAGAAGGGTCTTCATTTTCATCTGATTTGCCTCGGTACAGCTTGAAAGTATCCGAGAAGTCTGTCAGGCCCTCAAATTCTGTTACATCCTCTAGTTCACAGTCGTATACCTGAGGAAACGTCCACAGTCTTAATCTCTCACTAGAATACAGGTGGAGTTGAGAATCAAAAAACCCAACAGTACCAAGTGGGCCTGGGCAGGTGGCTGGGGCCGCCGGGACCCTCTCGTGGCCAGCAGGAGGGCAGAATGCTACAACCACTTGGGGAAGACATCTGGCACTTTCTTCTCTAGTTCAGCAGCCAGCTCTTCTATGATGCAGACTGCATCCCTAAGGACTGACCCAGGAAAAATGGAAACATGTCTACATGGCAGGAGGAGGTCTGAAGCGGCTTCCTTGTCAGGAGAACGGGGACCCACAGGGCAGCGTACCCACGCAGTGAACCAGCGCTCGGCAGTAAGGAGGGACAAGTGGCTGGTGCACAGGACAGCGGGATGGATCTCAGAATGACAGGGTTGGGCTAGAAAAGCCACAGGGCATGAGCCCATTTCTATGGAGTATAAAAATAGGCGAAAGCAATCCATGGTGAGGAAACCAGATCAGTGGCCTCGCAGAGGGATGGGAAGTGGTAGATGATCGGCTGGAAGGGGGTCCCCAGGAGTTCTCTGTGCCGATGGAAGTGTTCTCTGCCTTGTTTCGGGGGGTGGTTCACACAGATGTATACCATTATCACAACCCATGGAATGGAGTTGTTTATTGTACTTAAATTTTACCTCCATAAAAAAACAGAAGAAAAGGAAGAACAAGAGTGGGAAGGAGGGAAGGAAGGCAGGAGGGAGCGAGGGTGGATTTCGGATTCAACTACTCGACCAGTTTGATCATTTTTCTAAATTAGTGGTTCTTTACATGCTGGTGTTTCTTAAGCTGCACTGAGATGTTATGATGAGAACATGGAACTATGTGGGGTTTTTCTACTTTGATAGGGAAAATTATTTTAATGGCTAGATATTTCTCATTTTAAAGATCTTTTCTCCCATGCAGTATTCTGAAAACGTTAGCATTTGCTTCTAGTTAAGCGCATTAATTACAGATTAAAAACCGGAATGAGGAATTGGAAACTCCCAACACTAACCCAGGAGATCACAGGTAGCCATGTTTGCCGAGCTCAGCAGTTCACCTTCCTCCTGGACACATGCACCCCTGGTTGTGATGGAACGTTACACCCATGTAACAGAATCAACTTTTCAGCTAGTGAAATGGATCCCTGATTGGTGGACAGAATAAAGCATGTTGGCATTTCATGCTGTTCTGCAAAAGCATGACTTTTAGGATTCCCTGGGTCGAACTGGATCATTGTTGGCCTCATCAGTGGTGTCAATTCCCAGCCCTCTATCAGTTGCCCCCAGGCCCCAAAGTGGCAGTCACATAACCATAAATCAGCAGCTGTCCTCAGGCTCCTGGCAAAGCAGTAGCCCATTGCAAGAGGGGCTCCTGGCCCTTCCCCGTCAGTCCCTCCACTGGACCTTTTGGTCAGTTTTCATGGATGCCAATCCCTCACCCACAGCAATACAGGCCCAGGTACCTTGAGTTTGGAATAGCCTTTCTGAACATATTGTCCACATTTTTCATGTTCCCCTGTGGAAGCATAAAATTTACTCCACCAGTCAACGATTTCTTCCTCCTAATGGAAGACACATCGAAATGGAAAAAATCTTTAGTGTTGACATGGATTTGCAATCAAGGAAAACCCACATGTAATAGGTTAAGAGAAATCAGTACTTCTGAACCTGACACAGAGGACAGTATAGGACTTTTGCTGACATGCACCATGGATTCAGGATTCAGGATTCTTCCACCCAGAAGCTGCAAGTGAAATGGCCATCGTTGGCAGCCAGTGAAATGTGTTTGGCTCTAATGCCCACAGCGATCCTAGATGTCTGCTTACATCCTACAGACACAACCTACTCATTAGTCTGATTTTAGTTTTTCATCCTGTTGACCTGATATTAAATATACAAACAAATAAAACTCCCATGTTTTCTACTATTTCATTTCTTTTTAGCCAGCGGTGCATTATAAAACAAAGCTAAGCTGAGCCATGGAAAAACTGGTTCTAATTCAAGTCCCATCCTTTACAATATAAGCCATACCCTCATGGTACAAGCCATACCGGCTTGGGCGAGTTGTCCGATAGCTCTGAGTCTCAATTTCCTCATGCACGGAGTGGACTCATAACACTGCCTGCCTCCATCTACTATCTACTCCACAGAGTTGTTTTGGAAATCAGGTAAAATCATCAGGAGAAAGAGCTTTAAAAAATGGTAAAATGTGGGGCACCTGGGTGGTTCAGTTGTTTATGCCTCTGACTCTTGGTTTCAGCTCAGGTCATGGTGTTAGGGTCCCAGGATCGAGCCCCACGTCCTGCTCCCGACTCGATGGTGTGTCTGCTTGTTTTCCTCTCTCTCTCTCTGCGCACCCCCCCACCCCCGCTCATGCTCTCAAATCAATACATCTTTAAAAATATATTTAAAAGTGATAAAATGTGAAATAAAAATAGGGAGGTATTCTGGGTCCTTTAGACCAGTGGCTCCCAACCCATCCTTGGGTGAGTCCTGGGCATCCAATTCATCAGGCGATTCCAACGCGCAGCCAGTGTTCAGAACCTCTGGTTTCGCTGGGTGGTTCTTGGTTGCACAGAGGGGACAGCATATCAGAGTCACTTGTAAAACATTTTTGAACTGCAGAAGCCTGTAGTTTATAAAACGCTGCCAAAAATTCCACTCAAATTTCTGACAAGAATAGAGCCTCATCAGACCCACTCATTGCTTACTCAGTCTGGGTGGGGTGAGGGGGCGAAGGAACACTCACGAAAAGCTATTTCTTATCTGTGTGCCATATGCATGTACACACACACACACACACACACACACTTCCCCTTTATAGTCAGTAACCCAGTGCTGGATTTAAAACAAGTTTCTTTACATATCAGCTATAGACAGAAAATCTAAAATGAATCTTACTTAAATCTAACAAAACGTGTATAACAGTTACCTTTTCTGTCAGCTGTTTCTCACGTTATTCACAGGAAGAGGGCAAACCATAGAAGGTCACATGGACATGGAGAGAAGGAGAGAAGGAGAAATTAGTTTTCACGCATGCCTTGTATTATCAACATTTTTGATGGATTATTTAGAATATCTAAGATGAGCTCATAATTAAACACAACTTATTGGTTTCTTCTCTGAAAATGTGCAAATGAGTTACGAATAGTATTAAAATGAAAAGGCTGGAGGTAGCCACCCACAACCCATGGTTTCCAGAGTCAGCTAATCTCACTGCCAGCACAGCGGCCACAAGACGGGAGGGTTGGGGGGAGGGCGCCTGGTAGTCCAGCTGCTCACCGCCCGGCCTCGAACTTTCCATTTCATTTAGCTCCTACAGTATTCCTCAGCTTGGCCTAATTCTTATCCCTTCACAGACTCTTGTCATGGGATGTTCATGTCCAGCATGGCTGCAATTTCATCATGTAGGAACCTTTCCTTGCTTTCTCCCCAGGCCTCTGTTATAGCACCAAATACAGATCCGTCCGCCATAACTGTTCTTAGATGTCGAGTCTCTCATGATCAAACGCTTCCGCTTGAGCTTCTGCGAGGAGAATCCATCCCTGATCTCAGGGCACATCCGAGAGATGAGAGAACGGTGAGCTAGGATGTGGAGCTTGAGTTTTTGCTCGGAGCCTGCGGGTACATCACCCAAGTTCACCTCAGTCTGAGGGACTGCTAGCTAGACCCCTTGCTGAAATTCTAACTTCGAGTTTATGTCTCGTGTGAGGCGAGAACAGCTCGCTACAGGCACTCCCTACGGCTGTTGTATGAGGGGGCCACGGGCTTCCTCTGTAAGCAGCCTCACTGGTTTCTGATGGACATTTCTCCAGCACACAGAACTGCCAAGAGAGGCAGAGAGACCGACAGATGCCACAATTCCTTAGACTGATTCGTCCCAAAGCAGGATTAAGGGTTAAATCACAGCCAAATGGAGATTTTGGAGAGAGGCATTTTACGTCCAAAGGGCATTCACATTCCAAACGGTTCCTGAATTTTTTAAAAAAGATTTTTAAAGTCCATCTATTCACATCTGTTTTCAGTGATTTGAAATCATTTCGAAGAAAAGAAGAGCTCATGAGTTAAAAAGCGCAACTCAAAACAAATGCCTAATTTTAAACACGTGGATTTACACGGGAGAATCTATTCACACTTGTCTGCTCATTAGTTCATGCAGAAAAGTTAACCAGGGTAACTTGCTTTATGCTCTCTGCATGGCAAGAGTCTCCCTTGGGCTTACAACAGTCACATTTGTTTAAAGATCGCCTTTCACTCCAAAATCTAGTATTAGACGGAGTCTGAAAGGAGAATTCCAGCGTTTAGCCCGAGGTCCCCGCGGTCCCAAGCAGCTTCATGCATTTCCTTCTCATGCATACATACATGCACTGTCCTTGGAGAAGCCATTTTGCGGAGTGCTGTAGACACACTGCTTAAGCACTGGAATTGGAAGGTCACTGTTGAAACGGCCACACAGGAACGACCACGCTACCCAGCAAGCACTTCTCAGCTTGCCCCAAGTACTTATTTCTCACTTCTCTTGTGGTCGTGCTGAGCCCAACTTAACTCCCAAGGTGCTCACAGGGTAACGGTGTGTGTTTTTGTGAGCACGAACGAGACCGTCCCCCAAAGCCCGTCGCCTCCACTCAAGAGCACTGTGAGTTCTGACCCGCCCTCTCCATCTCCCCGGCCTGGGCCAGGGGGAGCAGACGTAAACATAGGTCAGGGGTTCGGGGGAAGCAGCGGCAGCAAGCTCGTTACAGCGCTTCCGAAGCTCGCCCGGCCTCGTGAGTACTGTCTCCCTGGCAAACAGGCGGAATCCAGATTTCTAGGGCTGATTCCAACCAGCCTTTCTTACGGACACAGAGTACGTCAGCGAGATGTTAGCAGAACAAGCCGATTAAAGCCATTTGCAGGGTAGTCGTCCCCCCCCCATCTGCAGGACGCACATTCCAAGACCTTCAGCAGGTGCCTGGAACGGCGGGTAGTACCGAACCGCAGATACACACGTTCTGTCCTAGACACACATACCACGGTCAAGTTTAATTTACAAACTAGGCACAGTAAGAGACCAATAATAACTAGTCATAAAACAGAACGATTGTAACAGTACACGCTAGTGAGTTATGTGGATGTGGGGTCTCTCTCAGAACAGCTTCTTGGGCTGAACTCACCCTTCTCGTGATGATGGGAGATGATAAAATGCCTACGTGGTGAGAGGACAGGAGGCGGCTGACGTAGGCACTGTGACGTGGCGTAGGCTACGACTGACCTTCTGATGATCTGACAGAAGGAGGACCATCGGCCTCCGGACCGCCAGGCCTGCCACTGACCGTGGGTCACGGAAGTCATGGAAAGCGAAACTGCAGATAAAGGGGGACTCCTGCCTGAACGATGGTGTTCCAAATACTACCTACCTAATACTGCCCAATGCTACCTTCCACTCCCACCCCCGATCCTGTGAGACGGCAACTCAGATGCCATGATGTAAAGGAAACTCTCACAATGTATTGTTGCTAACCCAGTCATCTGTTAACTCTTATTAAGAAATGAGTGAGAATACTGGCATAGATCGGCCTTACTCTTCTTGACGCCCCCTACGCAGGGCTACTGAGGACACAGCAGGCATGAATAACAATTGTTGGGCAATGGGAAGCAGGAAAACTGGAGGCAGATTATAGAGTAGTATCTAAAACCGCCTTGTTCCAGAGTGGTTGTGAAAATGTATATAAAGGGCCTTATGTATACAACCCTTAATTTCTCCCTGGGCCACTACTGTTTCGTTGGGAATACGTGAGGTCGCTTACAAAGTGAACGTGGTCATTGTGCAAATTTGGTGTTGTCATTTGTGACTGTGGAGGATTCCCAGGGAACAGCATCAGATACACAGCTCCACAGTGCTGGCTGTGGGGACCACGTTTAATATGGTCCAGTTGTTAGTGAGCTTAATGAAGTGGGAAGGAAGTGAATTTTTAAAAAAGGCACCGTTTATGGACATAACATATTAAAGCGCAATCATGTGCATTTTTTGGCCAGTTTGCACATTAAAACATGCTGTCAAAGTCTATCCTAAATGCCAACACAAACAGGGAGATATTTGATGTTTTCTTTTTTCTGGACTGAGACCTTTTTTACATTTTTTTCCCCTTTCCTTCTTGTAGAATTGGCTGGAATGATTCTAAAATAGCGTCCTGAGTGAGCATTTCCACCAATTTCTTCACTTTGAAACCACAGCGAGTATAAAAATCTAAGATACCCCATAACCCGGGCAAATTGGGTCATTAAAAATCCATGACGCTTCTCCTTCATGTAGGGGGAAAACTCTCTGCTACATGCGTCCCTGTTCTGAATGTTCTGTGCTATAACTTGTCTCCTGAAATTTCTCTTTCTAGCACATGGTATCATTCAGACTGTCCACACCAGTGGTTCTGAGACCCGTCAGCACGTTAGAGTCACGTGGAGAGATTTTTAGATACGCTGATGTCTACTAGGCCCTCTTCCTCTTGGAGGGTAGGGCCTGGTCCTGTTTTAAGTATCCTGGGAGACCCCGGGTAGAGGACACTAGTCTACACAACGTCATCTTAACTACTGATGAGTCTAAGCTCCGGATTCTTTATTCTACCTCGATAAACTGGTTTGGTTATTATTATTTTAATTGCACTGAACGGTTGATCGATCGAATTCGCCCAATACCTCGGCACCTAGAAAATAAAACTGACATTATCCAATGGTCAGTTCTGAAACCTACCTTTGAAGCCAGTAATGGTTTGGTGTCTTCTATTTCGATGACCACATCCCGGCAGGGCGGGGCTGACAGAAGGGAGGCTGCAAGGCAAACAGTTTCTCACCTAAGATGCTTGGAAAAATACAGGAGTGAACATTCTAGTCCAAGTTCAAGTTCAGCAGTCACAGGGGAAGGTAGAGTTTCCTCATGGGTGGGGACTTCCTGAGTAGAGGCCCACACCCGAATGGAGAAGGTGACCCAGTAAAACTCATCACTTTTCCTAAAGCATGATGTAGGGTTAGATATCTTTAAGGAACGATATGGCCCATTTTTCTCTTGTCTTGGACAATGAGCCCAGTGCCTGTACATAGGAAGGACTCCAAAAAGAACGGTGTCAATTGTGTTAATACATGTCTTCAGGATGCTCGTGGTGGGGAGGGGAACCTACATCTACAGGAGCCTCAGTTTCCTGGAATCTGTTCCCAAGACACAGAAGGGCCAAGCAGGGCGAATAGTTGCCCATGTCAGGTCTGCAGATACAAGGGCTCACTCCACCCCGGTTCCCGCAGTGTGTGCACTGGGGGGAGGCATCACCCTGGCTGTAGGCATTTCGCAGAAGACGGCTGACCTTTGAACGTGGGTTTGAACACTGTGTGGGTCCACTTATATGTGGATTTTTCTTTAATACAGAACAGTACTGTACATGTATTTTCTCTTCCTTGTGATTTTCTTAATGTTTTCTCCTCTCTAGCTTACTGTATGTAAGAATACAGCATATGATACATACAACATACAAAATACGCGTTGATGGCCTCTTTATGTTATTGGTATTTAAGACTTCCGGTCCACAGGAAGCCAGTGGAAGTTAAGCTTTAGGGGACTCAAAGCTGTACGTGGATTTCTGACTGCGTGATGGTCAGTGCCCCTAACCCCCCGCGTCGTTCAAGGGTCAACTGTATTTGTGGCGCTGGGTTTTGGGACTAGAGCAAGGGCTCAAGGGTAGCCCCTGGGCTAGCCACGTTTGTTTCCATCAAAGCCTCAACCTGGGCTAGGGGTGTGGTGAGGGGTATGTCTACCCTTTCTGGGAGATGGCACTGGGCAGTCAGTCACCAGGAGGCCAGCACCTGGACAGAATGAACTGTCAAGCCAAAAGAAGTTTCTGTTTAACTCACCCATGTAGGACGTAAGACAGGGGAGGGAAGACACATTTTTTTAGGTAGGTACCATGTGCCTGGCAGTGGACTAAGCCTTTTTCATACTTTATCTCATTTAACCCCTCAATAATCCTATAGAATATGGGGGCACCTCAGTGTGGCTCAGTTGGTTAAGTGGCTGCCTTCGGCTCAGGTCACGATCTCAGGGTACTGGGATGGAGCCCCACACTGTGCTCCCCACCCAGAGGGGAGCCTGCTTAACCCTCTCTCTAGGCCCTCTCCCCTTATTTGTGTTCTCGCTCACTCTGCTCTCTCTCATAAACAGACAAATAAATAAATAAAATTAAATCTTAAAAAAAAGTCCTGCAGAATATGCACCATTATCCCCATTACAAAGACTAAGAAACAAATTGAGGCTAAGGGAATGCAAGTTACGTGCTTTGAGTTAAACACTTAGACGTGGAAGTAGATGACTAGGGCTGTGTGACCCCAAAGTCTGTGTTTTAATGTACCGGAGCCCAGAGCAGAGTAGGTGCTTAGTGAATGCTGGAAATGATCAGAGGGACCCTGGGGAGGCTGGGGAGACTGACATTTACTGAACATCTATGAAACACCAGTTGCTGTGCGAGGTCATTTTACACCCACACAGAACCCCTGCATCTATTAGGAGTCTCTGCATTTCCAAGATAGTCTCCCCCAAAACTCCTGACACACACACACACACACACACACACACACAACTCAGAATGTGACAGCCAGTCGGGCAGGCAAGTGGGAACAAAACTGTATTTGAGTTCCTTCTTTCCAGCTCTCTGCTTTACCAGCCACACAGCAACAAAGCCTCAAGAACAGGAGGAAAAAGTTACTCTGTATGCTTCAACATTAAGCCAGCCAAATATATTCCTCAATTCTTACCCTATTACTAGTTTTAAGAAAGGACCAGATTGATCTAAAATAATATTCTGGACTTGGGAACATTATGCTTCTCCCATCCCATACTCCTTAAGGATTTCCCTCTTGCAAGACTTCTCTGAAACCCTGACCACATTTCACGTTAATTACATACAGTCACTAACCAGGAGACCTCTGCCCGAGGCCCAACCCACCCAGCCCCGTGACCAATAGACACCAACAGGTCGACACTCAGAGGCCAGAGAAAGATTGCAGAATTTGTGATTTCACACATTTGGATCAAAGAACTTGGTCTCATGAAAGCACTAGGAAAAGTGCTAGGACAACAGTTTCTCTTCCATTTAGTAACCCCAAATACAACAATGCTGCAGTGACAATAATCCTTGTTGTTACAAAAATGTTGCTATTTTAGGTATTATCAATTCAACACAAAATGCTCGGCATGGGAAATTTCTGGGTAAACTCACGTAGGGTTTTTTGTTTGGTTTGGTTTGGTTTGGTTTTTTTGCCTAAGTGTGATTGTGGATCTTATTTTTTCCCCTTCCCTTAATCAGGGATATAGGATGCTCAGACCCATATAACAGATGAGTTTCAGATATCTGCTCTGTAAAATCAATACCAAACCTTCTAGAAGATTAAATAGAACTGGTTAGCACTGCAACTGCTTAAACAGAAGACATCCGTTTCAGTCTTGAGGCACCAGTGCTCAACTGAGTGAGTGTGTCTGGATTCTCCACGGGGCCTAATCTCATGATGCCAGGGGCCCTGGGACCTTGTTTCCTGTTGTGTCCCAGTCCCCAGCCCCTAACACGGACCCTGTACCTAGTAAGCTACAAACGAGTCATTACTGAATGGGCAATAACAAAATGCTATTCACTAGCTATTATTTCTTGGGAGCCTAAGCTAAGTATTGTGCCTGCTCTGTCATCTACTTACTAATCTCGTGACCTAAGGCAAGGCATTTAAACTCAGCACGCGTCAGGTTTTCCTCCATGGGTAACCATGAAAGAACGTTTTTCCAGTTACATCACAATCATGGGACGTATTCCCAAGGCCGACAGGTGGAAAGCTATAAGCCCCTCCCCCCACTTCCGTGCTCACGAGGGGACCCCTGGATTTCCACATCAAAACATTATTTACGTTGGACTGCGACCTCACTTCCTTGTTTGTCTTCTCTGCTTGATACATGACAACCCGAGGAAGCCCTTGACATTTCCTGCAGAGACACCGAATGTTCGGCCAGGGACAGGTTCCTTCAGATGGTAGTAGTCTGAGCACTGGATTCCCCCCAAAACAAGGTGGGAACTGAAACCCACCTCTGCCACTTACTACCTATATTACCTTGGGGAGGTTACACAGCCCACTGCAAATCAAACTGTTTGCTCATCCGCATGTGCATTTTCATCTTGAGGAGGCCAGGAAAGATTAAATCAGGTCACACACAAGAAGCCCCAAATGGTATTTATAGACTCGCCTCTTACCTTTCAGCTGCGGCACAAGATCCTCCTTTCCCGTGTAAGGGTCACAGCGAAAGCGGTCCAGACGATCGATGGTGCACTGGCCGACGACAGGCTTCCGCCCAAACTGCCTGTGGTCGATGACCTTGATCACCAGTGGGGGCATGTACAGCTCCTCCTTGGGCAAGAACTGGGGGAGGGGGGGGTGTCACAGAACCAGGTGTCACTCATCCGTACCCTACCAAAGGGACTGACCCAGACTCTGTTGGCCCATTTCATGTAGTTCCGGGAACTCACAGTAGGAGCTCAGGAACGTGTGTACGGGCAAGCAGTGTCATACCTAGGACATGAGCCTCGAGCCAGACTGCTTGGGGTCAAACCCTGCCTCTGGCGCTAGGAGCTGCATGACCTCAGCTCTTCAAGGCCCCAGTCATGTCCTCAGTCATAGGAGGTCACACCGCTGCGTGTGACCCCCTTAGCCTAGTGCATTAGGACCTGGCTGTGCTCTGGGACACCGTGCGGTTCGCGTGTAGTCAGAATGAGCTCGCAGTTAGAAGGAACTGAGATAAGACTCCAAGCTCCTTTCCCCCTGATTCCTCCTGTCCCTCCACGTGGAACTCGGTGGCCTCGGTGACATTGTCTGATTAGGGAATCATGGGCTGGTCCTAGGTGTGCCTGGTAGGGGCTCCAGAGAAAGCTTCGTCTCTGGCCTTGCACAGGAGAAGCTGGGGTTGGCGGAGCGGTTCTCGTCACTCCCGCTGAGACTAGATTCAGACTGGAACTTGGGGCAGTGGGCATGGCTGGGTGGAGTGGCCTGAGGCCATCACTTTGGGATTCTGGCTTGGGGCGTCCAGGCGCACCCCACCTGCAACACTGTAGGGAAAAGAGCATGGACTTTGGAGTTGAAGGAACCCAAGTTCAGATTCTGGCCACCTGCTTGCCAGCTGTGTCCCTGCATAAGTGAGTTAACTTCTGGGTTTCCTCCAAAGGGGGTATATGAGGACTGAAAGCCACCTGCCCAGCTGGGCAAGACCAAAGGCGACATGTGGCTGGCTCAGGGCTGTCCAGTCGTCACCTCCAGCACAAGGGCTGCAGCCCCAAGGGCGTGGCCTGACACTCACTGTGGGACTTGGATAAGGTGTCCCCCTCTCTAGCCCTCATTCTCTTCATCTGTAAGAGCAGGCATTAAACCCCATGACCCTAGAGTTTGAGAAGGGTGTGTTATTGACACCACATGACTAGGGAGAGAAATGGAATTTGCAGGTGCTGGGCCTCTGCTCCATCACGCTAAGGAAATGCCTTGATTTTCCCTCTTTTATACAGTACAGTGAGAAAGGAAGACTTTTCTTAAAAAAACAAAACAAGGGACGCCTGGGTGGCTCAGTTGGTTAAGCCTCTGCCTTCGGCTCAGGTCATGATCCGAGAGTCCTGGGACTGAGTCCTGCATTGGGCTCCTTGCTCAGGGGAGAGGCTGCTTCTCTCTCTGCCTCTGCCTGCCACTTTGCCTGCTTGTGCTCTCTAACAAATAAATAAAATCTTTAAAAAACAAAACAAAACACTAAGGATGTAACTGCTTTCAAAGCGGAAGGACTGGGTGATCTCTTCTGGCTGCAAAGTCCTGTGGGATCTATGACGGAGGGCCGTGAGCCGGATCTGACTCTGTCCCTTCCTAACAACCGGGGGGACTTCCACAGAGCCAAGTGGGTGCCCTCCACTGGAGGTGGGGCACGTCATGGGCCCCATCACCCCAAATGGGCTCTGCAGCTGTCCCTTCCCCAGCCAGCCAGTCCCCATCTGGGTTCTTCCAATCCATGTACACCTGCAGGGGCAGGACTGAGGGTCCGTTGTTCCGTACTTGAGAGCTGACTAGATGGGAAGTTTATTCGAGAAAGACGTTAAGTATTCTTCACAAATATTTCTGTATCACTGGAGATGTGTGAAGCTTCAAGAAACCATTACCTACAGTGTGAGAATCTAAGGGAGAAAAGTCCCTGGCAGGCTGAATCCAAGCAGGGTTTTTCTAGCTGCTGTCAGAGTTTAGAAACAAATAAATTATATGTGTGTGGCATGGTGGGGGGGATGTGATCTCTACCTATTCATATGTTGAATACAATTCAGCTACTCAACACACATGTGCTATTAGAATACTGTACCACTTTCATGAAGAGAACAGAACTTGGGAAGTTGGGCGTCTTCTTTAGGTTTTTGATCACCACTGATTCTACCCTTTCCCCTCCACACTCCACAACGAGGCTGGGGGAGGTGATCGAAGCCATCTGGTAGTTTTTCATGTTTCTTAAGCCCCAAGCTAGAATCTAAGAAAGCAATATAAAGAGACAGGAGGAAAACTCAGTGAATTACAAATGATATTCAAAGGAAAAATTCTCCCTTTATAACTGGTAAATTCTTTAAGACTGACTCGTACAGATTTGCCTAAAATCTCTGAGACTCTTATCCTAGAAAGCCTGTAGGTCAGGCAGGGAAAGCAATCTTGTCTCTCTTCTTCGGCCTGAGCTGCTAAAATGCAGAGCAGTGAGGGGTGCAGGAATCGAATCCTGGCTGTGAACCCTGGCAAGTGTGGAAGCTCTCCATCCCGTCTGCAAACAGGACTGACGGGTCTTATCTACCACAGGGTCATTCTGAGGATCCAGTGTAAACTCCTTAACACGGTGTCTGACGCACAAGCATTCGAAAACGCAGGCTGTTGTTTAAAGCTATCTGCTTTGGTCTTCAGGATCTCTGAGCAAGACAGCCCGAGAAGGGAAATCTCAGCGTAACGGCAGCTTGACTGCACAAGGGGGAGACTTGAGGGCGGACCAGACGCTATCCACGAAGGCACCTGTTAGCTCCAGCAGCCTGTGTCTGCTCTGCCCGGCGCATTACCATTTCCCATTGCTCCCACCCCTCTCTCCACCTTCGGCCCCCTGCGCGGGTGCCCTGCTCTCTGGACACCCGCGTGCGCACACGCACACGCGCACACAGGCACGCTGCTCTCAGTCTGCCTTCCCTCTCCCAGCTCTCCAGCTGACACGGGAAACTCAGCAATCTGCTAGCTCCTAGTAAATGAGAACTCTAGATTCCCTCAGCAATGCTGGAACGGACCAGTTCTTATTGCGACAACCTTTCTGTTTTCATGCGTATTTCAGATTTTTGGACAAATTCTCTAGGAAGTTGGAGACAGCAAGAGAATATGTAGCAAGATTCCATTTCCTCCGAGAGAGGCCGGTTCTGTAGCTATGTCATTGGACTTGATCAGTAAAACTGAGGGAGCTGCGTACCTCAATAGCAGTGAGCTGAACCACAGGCCGGATCCCCTGGGGGACCATGTATAGATTTGGCGCCCTTTGTGAGGGAAGGATGGGGAGGTTGGAGCCATCCTGTAAAACAAACGTGGGAACATCAATGCCTCATGTTAGTTCAAGTAAATGGTGTCGCGGAATATTAGCACGTGTCTTAAATAGCTATGAGGAAAGATATATGCGTGAGAGTTCAGTAAGTACCTTTTGCCTCAGAATCAACTCTGCAGTTACGAGGACATCCCCACAGGCTTTGTCTCCGTTCGTTACGGGATGCCAGAGAAGTTTGGGTGTGACATCCATTTCTGAGTTTAGTTTTACAAGAGGAGAGCATATGCTTCGTCCTAAAAATTCATCCTTGCCCTAGAGAAACAAGCAATCCTTAAATTCTTCAACAAATATCCCAATACACCTCCATCATTCCCCAAACCATCTTAGAAATTCTAAATTACCTACCACTTGGTCATTGTCAAAAAGTTCGATAATAACTTTGGGTGGGTTCTGTAGAACTGTCTGGGGCTCCCCGTAGATTTCAATTTCATCAAATATAATGGTCTGGTCCCATGTGGGATTCAGAGTTGAGTGGATGATCTCAGTGGTTTTGCTTCGATGGAGGAAGGAGACATGAGCGTATGGATCTAAAACAGGAAAAGAGGGTAACCATGTGGCCATGGCTAAAGTCTAGCTCCCCAGAACCCCTCATTTCAATCGCACACTCATCCTCCACTTGTACTGATTATAGACCCTCTCTGCCACCTGGGAGATAGACTGCCAAAGCAACCTTGGGAAAGAACAAAGCTGGAGGCACCACGCTTGGCTGGTTTCAAACTATATTAAAATTTTTTGGTTATCAGAACTGTATGATATTAGCATAAAAACAGACACATGGGCCAATAGAACAGAGAACGCAGAAATAAATGCATGCATAGGTGATCAATTAATTTCCCAAACAGGTGCCAAGTGTACACAGTGGAGAAAAGACAGAATGAATTTTTGATAAGGGCACCAAGAATGCACAATGAAGAAAGGATAGTCTCTTTGAGAAATGGTGATTCAGCCACAGGCAGAATAATGAAACTGGTATAAAAAACCATTTTTATACCAAACACAGAAACCAACTCAAAATAGACTAAGTACTTGAGCATAAGACTCAAGACCACAAGACTCCTAGAAGAATATATAAGGGGTAAGCTTCTTGACATTAGTCCTGGCAAAGACTTTTTTTGGATCTGACACCAAAAACACAGGCAACAGAAGCAAAAGTGAACAAGTGGAGATTGTTGGAAAAAAAAAAAAAAAGCTTCTGCACAGCACAGCACAGGAAACAATCAACAAAATGGAAACCCATGGACTGGGAGAAAGTATTTACAAGCCACACATCTGATGAGCAGTTAATATCCAAAATATGCAAGGAACTTATGCAAAACGGCAAAAAGCCCAAATAACCAATTAAAAAATGGGCAAAGGACCCAAAGAGATGTTTCTCTGAAGAAGACCTACGAATGGCCAAAAGGTCCGTGAAAAGGTATTTAACATCACTAGTCATCTGGGAAGTGCGAATCAAAACCAGAACGGGATGTCACCTCACACCTGTTAGGGTGTCTATTATCAAAAAGACAGGAGATAACCAGTGTTGGCGAGGATGCGGAGGAAAGGAAAGGCTTGTGTGCTGTTGGTGGGAATGCAGACAGGCGAGCCTCTGTGGAAAACACTATGGAAGTTCCCTAAGAAATGAAAACAGCGCTGTCCTATGATGTTCACTGCAGCATTATTCACAATAGCCACGGCATGGAAGGAACTAAGTATACACTGACAGATGAGGAAATGAAGAAAATGTGGTATGTATGTATGGATGGATGGATGGATATGGATACATATAATTCAGCCTTATAAAAAAGGAAGTCCTGTCATTTGTGCCAACATGGATGAACCTGGAGGGTCCTCTGCCAGGTGAAATAAGCCGGCCTGAGAAAGACAAATATGTTATCGCTTCTGTGTGGAGGTCCCTCCACACCTCTGCAAAAATCGATCTAACAGAAACAGAGTAGAATGAATGGTGCTTGCCAGGGGCTGGGGGTTGGGGGAAGTGGGGAGAGGTGAGTAGAGCGGTACAAATTTCAGTTGTAAGATGAGTAAGGCCTGAGGACCTAATGTCTAACATGAGGAGGACAGCTGCCAAAGGTATCGCAGAGCTGCAGTTTGCTTAGAGAGGAGAAGATGAGTGTCGGTCTCCCATTCACAGAAGCAACTCTGTGAGGTGACCAGTGTGTAGTTGTGGGAACCTTTCATACGGTAGATCAAACTATCACATTGTATACTTTCAATAAACAACTTTGTCTATGATACCTCAATGAAGCTGGAAAAAAAAAAAAAAAGTCAAAAAGAAGCTCCTGTCTGCTTCTCTCCCATGCTAAAGAACCTCCCAGAAGTTCTGCAATTGCCTGGGAGCCGACCCATCTGAGCAACAGCCTAACATCTAACCTGAAAGTGTTACAGGATCCAAGAGGCTGCTTCGTTTCTAGCACTGCAGCCCCACTCGAATGGGACGCTTTGTTTTTGCGTTGATCATCTAGCTCATGTCTCCAACGGCAAGGTACCTGCTTGAGTTGGAGGCAACTTTAGTCAAGATTTGGGATTAAGATTCTAACTTTGACTTTCGGTGATTGAGTGCCCCCTGGTGGTGAATAGTCAAAAAGGCCTTCAAACCCGGTTTGGAGATGTGTATGAAGAGGGTAACTTGGAATCTGCTCTAACTGGTCAGAAAAGGAAGCCATTCACAAACTGGTTACATTACGTGCATTACATTGATTACATTCCATACTCGGAACACACCTCACAAGTGACGTGAGCATGCCAGAGTGCCAGGCAACTGCTTTACGAGTTGTTTCCATCAAAGCTCAGTTGGCCTTCGAGTCCTGAGGTGGTAATCTTCCCAGGTCACCCAGATGGCCCCTGAACCCACAATCCCGCCAGCAATAGCACAGACCCTCATCAGCAGCCCCCTGGCCTTCTCCCCAGCCCTGCCCACAGCCTTCCCCTTGGAACCAGTCAAAGGCCACGAAACAAGCTGGGTCTCATGGCTTTATGGTGCAGGGAATTTGGAGAATAGGCCACAGCAAGGTCAAAATGGACTCCACACTGCCTCAAGCCTGGTGTTGTAGGCAAATGGGGGGACTCGTGGTCTTTCTGTCAACTCCAGGGAGCTACAAAAAATATATAAAGTATCTTAACTTGCCAATCAGCCCAAGAGCCCAGGGTGTCTGTATGTGTATGTATATCTGTTGTATAAGCAGAGAACAGAAATTGCTTTTCTTCTTGGTGCTTTTTATTAGTCAATCAATTAATGATTATTAATCTTAAAAGACTATCTTCTGGGTATCTCCCGCACCCAGCAACAGTACTCAACACACTCAGTGACTAGCTAATGACTGAGCAGTTTATGTCACACAAATCATACTCATCTCAATATGAAGTCCTTTCTGATGGGAGAAATTACTAAAAGCATGCACTTGAAGAAAAGCAGAATCAAGCTAGCCAGCTACACAAATAACATGTAAGATGGAGATTTTTGCCCCTTTACCTGAAAAACTATCCTTGTCTAGAGCCATGAGGTTCCTGGCTTGATAGATATAGCAGCGCAGATGGTAAACGTAGACTCCTAAAAAGAACAGGATGGAGGTTACTCACAAGAAACATAATACTGTAGACTGCAAGTTTTCTGGAATATCTGGAGATGATCCATGTTTCAGATACATGGGTCATCCAAATCTACTTCTCCACGCTTAAAAGCTCAGGTACTGGTGATGACATGTGTTCCCAAAGGAGTTCTGTTTCCTAGAAAATAAAACTAACTTTAAAAATACTACAGTAGGCTCAGTGCAAGTGTAGCACTCAAGAGAATATCACTCCTGTTGTAAAGCCTGGATTTCGGCCACTGCTTGTCATCACAGACCTTGGCAATGAAACTTGGCTTCCAAGAGTTATAGAAATAGGGCTTCCTACATTATTCCAGCTCCAGATCTAGGAAGCAGCTATCTGTTCAAAGTTCCTTTGATACTTCAAAATCTTTATACTCCTGATCCTTATATTAATGTACATATGCTCCTACCCACCCCTCCCCCGCCCCCACTATTCTGGGAGTCAGACTGCTTGAAATCTTGTCTATAGTGATCTAAGATGAGGACAACAAGAACACCACCTTCTAGGGTGGTTATGAAGATTAAATGAGTTAATATACGCACAGTGCGTGGTACATGCCAAGCCCTAGATAAGCATTTGCTATCTAGGTCTGCCTAGATAGTAGGTATGCCTCATTCCAAAATTCCTAAAGATTATCACTGGAACCAACTTTAACTTTTTGAACCTCTTTTTCTAATTAAAACAATCTTTCGGGGAGCTTAATAGACAGAATGAGTACATATGGGACACACACCATGTCAAAGTCAACGACTTGATGACCCTCCACCCCAAATATGATTTTTAAAAGCATATCTGAAAAAAATCCTCTTCATCGAGTCATGGAAATAAAAGTCATATTTGCATAAAGACATTTTAATCCTATTCGGTGATTCAGAGAGTTTTCTTGAGATAAGTCATAGTGGCGGAATGCACAAATCCATTTAAAACTTACTGTCAAAGTTACAGGAAACGATGGGAGTGTTTGCCCCAAACACGGTGGTGGCGCTGTACTTCTGCTTGTCCATGCTCTTCTCGTCTCCGTCCTCAGTCGTGTCCGCGCCCTGAAGAGGCAGAAAGGTCTGTTACCAATGCTTCAAAACCAAGAGGCAAGAATGACAAAGAAACAGAATGGTAGTTTTAATTTTTTTTTTAAAGATTTTATTTATTTGACAGAGATCACAAGTAGGCAGAGAGGCAGGCAGGGCGGGAGGGGGGAGGAAGCAGGCTCCCCGCTGAGCAGAGAGCCCAACTTGGGGCTCGATTCCAGGACCCTGAGATCATGACCTGAGCTGAAGACAGAGGCTTTAACCCACTGAGCCACCCGGGTGCCCCAAGAGGGCAGCTTTTAAAAGAGACCTTCCTCATCCAATCACTCCATTTTTAAATAAAGATGAATAGGGACGCCTGGGTGGCTCAGTTGGTTAAGCGGCTGCCTTCGGCTCAGGTCATGATCCCAGAGTCCTGGGATCGAGTCCCGCATCGGGCTTCTTGCTCGGCGGGGAGCCTGCTTCTCTCTCGGCCTCTGTCTGCCACTCTGCCTGTGTTCGCTCGCTCTCTCTCCCTCTCTCTCTCTCACAAATAAATAAATTAAAAAAAAAAAAAGATCATTAAAAAAAAAAAAAAAAAGATGAATAAAGCCCAGCCCAGCAAGTGTCTTGCCCAAGGTCACTTAGCTGGGAAGCCACAAAGCAAGAAGCTGAAGCCAGTCTTTGGCCTCAAGTCCCGGCTTATCAAAACCTGATGCTGAAAATTTAAAACAGGAAAAGCATAAAGGACAAATAAGGGGATTAAAAGGGTGAAAGGAGGAGGAGGATAAGCAACAGAAGAACACAGCAGGGTCATTGTGCAGAAATATAAAAATAGGCTGCATCTGGAAATGGTTCCCAACCACCATGTTGTTTTAGATGGACCACTGCCATTTTCTTACTCATTCCTTCTACCTTTAGGCTCGCCGCCCGCCCCCACCCCCGCCTTCTTTATTATGCTTCCATATCAATTATTCTCTAATTCCCTGAGCCATCCTTCTGTTTTTCTCCCCCTCACATCTGTACATTTAACTTTCTTGGTTGGTTGAACAGTTGTGGTTTCCAAGGTATAATGCAAAGAACCTGTGCCTGCGATGTTAACAGGTGCTACCCACAGCAAGGGTTTTAAGAGAGAGATTTGGAAAATGTTGGGTGAAACAACATTAAACAGGCGTGTCTTCAGGAGAACTTCTTGGAACCTTCCCTGTGTTCATGGTGTATTCCTGCAACAAGGGTTACTGAGCACCTAGGGTATAATTTCTCCCAAATTATCTGCAGTCCTGCAGCACTGGAGGGGGCCCTGTGGAGTCAGTGTGTTTCCAACTCATCTATTTTCCCTATACCAATATTATTAGAGTTTTGAGTATTGTTACTTACGAGGGCACCTTCAAGTTTAAAGATGGCAGCTGCACCATGTGTTTCCGAAGGAGCCATTTTTCTTCTCCAGCGTCTGCGGCGAAAGGTATCTGAACTACGCTGTTTCCAGTGAAATTTCCAGCCAATTAAAGAAGCATATTCCCATCCCTCCCGATCTTCATATTCTTCCATGGCCTAGAACAGAAGTAAACCTCTTAATGCTAATGATAACCATCATCATAACAACAATCGTATTATCCCTTAATTGATAGCACATTATTTGGTCAATCAACAAACAGGTATTGAAAATCTACTCTGTTCCAAGCACTGTGCTACGAGTGATACAGCAAAGAACAAAGTGGGCGGGCTGTCTGCCCTGGCACAGCCGACGGGCTGTGGGAACACGGACAGATACAGGCAACTGACACGGAATGAGACATTGAGAAGCTGATGCCTATCCCGTCAGGAGAGGCACCTTATTCAGACTTGGGAAGGGTTAAGGAAAATGGATTCTTTCTCAAATTGCTTTCCTCACTTCATTAGCTCATAAGACATTGTTACTGTGATATAGTTTGGAAGACTCTGTTATCTCTACCTTATTTAGGAAAAAATGACACCACTCTCCCCTGGATTTAAATGTCTCATCTAAGCTAGTAACTGGCATTAGCTCACTAATAAGTAAGTGATAGATCAGAGTATGTTACTTCTGTAGTAACTAATAACTTCTGAAGATAGGACTTTCCTAAAAACTGTTCGTATATAAATGCCCTCCGTTTTCAACATTTCCGGCAATTCAATAAATACGAGTGTCTACTATACGACAGGGATTGTGTTAAGAGCTGAGGAAGCAGGTGAAGAACAAGACAAGACCAGGTCCTGGCCTTCATATAGCTGACACTGATTGGTGGAAACTGTATGTAAATATCTTAAAAGTATGATTAGATTTAATAAATGCAAAATAATACTGAATAATATTAATGATCTCAGAAGTAAGAGTTCTACATGGGTTATTATCATTGTAGGATATTTTTTTCAATTTTGAATAAACACAATTCCATAATACCCTAATTAAAACATGGTATTATACCCATTTTGCAGATGAGAAAGGAAATGAGGCCAAGATTGAGTCCTTGATATCTCATTCCACGTACTGAACTCTTGCCACTCCTTCGTTGTGCTACCAAGATCATTTCTATGACTGCTCAGTAGCGGTTCTCATCATTTAGCCTACTTCAGATCCCCTGGAAGACCTGGTGAAAGAGATTGCTGGGGCCCTCCCCTGGAATTCTTCTATCAGTAGGTTTGGGGTGAGGCGTTTCTAACACATTCCCAGATAATGTGTTGTTGCTGGTTGGGGTGGGGAGCGGTTTTTGAGAACCACTGAGCCTTAGGCCCTTGACTGGCGGGCCCCCTCCCATGCCAGCTCTTACCCTAGCAGTGCTTGAAGCGCTTTGTGTTAAATCCTTCTTGCGTTTTCGGACCAGTCTTCGCCGTCTATGAGTATGATACATTTTCTCAGCTGCAACCCAGGATTTGGGTTTATTGTCGGGAGGGATGGTAATTCCATACTCCCAGCCTGGAAGAAAGTTTGCAAATGGTTATCCCAAAGAGATGCATTTGCTAGACTGCCAGATAAACTTTTGGGAAACATCCAGTCACACTCTCTGCTCCCGCAACATTCTCTCCTGTGCCAGTGAATGCCATTGCTCTTTTCACTTTGCTGCAATTCAGCCAACGGAATATAGCTCTGTTCCCTTGGATCCCTCTGCAAATAGCTTCCTTTGAGGCCACGGGGTTCTCCTCTCCTTTCATCCCTCCAGTCACTCATGGTAATTAAGTGCATCTAAGAGTAAAGCACAGTGCAAGAGGCAGCTGGGGACAGATGTGGCCTGTGTGGTTACACAGCAGGTTTTATTATTTTTTAGATTTATTTTTAAAAAATATTTAATTTATTTATTTGACAGACAGAGATCACAAGTAGGCGGAAAAACAGGCTGAGAGAGGAGGAAGCAGGCTCTCTGCTGAGCAGAGAGCCCGACACGGGGCTCGATCCCAGGACCCTGGGATCATGACCTGAGCCGAAGGCAGAGGCTTTAACCCACTGAGCCACCCAGGTGCCCCTACACAGCAGGTTTTAAATCCCAGCATCACTACATGTTGGCTACTTACTAAAAAAGTTTCTTGCAGGTTAGTAAACCTGTCTATGGCTCAGTTTCTCCAGCATAAAGGTAAAGTACAGTTTTTAAAAAAGAATTCATCAAGGTAATGCCTGCAAATCACTAGGACTATGCTTAGCACATAGTTTGCGCTCAATCAATGCTAACTATTATTATAAGGCTTGGTGTATGCATCAAGATCAGCAAGGAATTAATAATCTACTTGAACCCTTCTTTATCCAGGCTTGTTCTCTCTTTCATAAGGAAAAAGAATCAGATTTTCTCTTGGTATTTCCACATGTTATAGTTCATTTAACTTCAGATTACGGTTTAGGAAAGGATAAATACCATTAATGGAAGCTATGTCAATAATCTACATTACTTTGTGTCATTTATAGTTCAAAAAAAAGCCACAAAACAATCTGTATTATTGAATAGGGTGACTTTTAAAATTCTTATTTATGCATGAGAGACAGAGAGAGAGGCAGAGGGACAAGCAGACTCCCCACTGAGCAGGGAGCCCAATGCGGGACTCGATCCCCAGGACCCTGAGATTATGATCTGAGCCGAAGGCAGCCACTTAACTGACTGAGCCACCCCAGCGCCCCTGAACAGGATGACTTTCAAGGCATTTTACAGTCCTTCTTCCTGAGCCCCGGAGTCCTGAGTATGATGTTCCCAGGGGGCCTCTGGGGTGTGATGAGAACAGAGAGCACCCACATTCCACTTCCCTCCCAGATTCTCATCCTGGACCCCCAGCATCTCAACGTGCAGACACCGGGCTCACTGTGATCTTGTATTTTTCACTCTTGCCGCCACGACCTGCACCTGTCCAAGTGCTTCCTTGTCCTTTGGATTTTGCATCTGAATAATCACAGGTAATATCCAAGACCGGACTGTCACAGCCCAACAGCAGTAGGACTCCTCCCCCTAAGGAAACTTCACTCTGGTTAACCGGGGCCTTGCTGAAGAGAACCCACCAGGCATTAGATCTAAACTGTTACCTTTCTCATCCACGGCACGATTTATATCATATACCCATGCGTCATCTTCCCACTCCCAACCCGGAGGGCATGTCAACTCGCCGGGTGACGCAGCCTTATCACCGTTCTGTAGAAAGTCAAAACAAAACAAAACCAAAACTGAAGAAAAGTAAGCCAGAGTGTCAGGTGAGATGCAAAGGGGAGAGACCCCTCACACTCCACAATGGGTGTTCACATGCTAACTCATGACTCTCTGCTCTCTATGCACAATCGCTACAAAAAAGTTGCTTTTTAGAATACCCTCTGTTTCCACTGTTGGGGGTATTGTCGGGTAGAACCATGGGAAATTGCTGCTGTAGATAAAAGATGGTCAAATATCAGCAATTTCATAAGGTTCAACTTAATATTATGAAATGGCACAACTCTCTTTATGAGGAGTTATATTGGAAAGAAACCATCAGAGATGGATAAAGCATGAAAAACACATGTTTTCAAGAACAAGGTAATGTCACTGGAGGTTCTAGATGCTCATTATGTAAGACTGAGCAAGGTTTAGGTTAAATACTTACTACATTAAAACTGACATTTGTGAAAAAAAGTTCCTAAGAACAGAAATAAAGGTGGTCCATAAACATATGGAAAATGCTCAGCCTCACTTTATTTTTTCAAATTATTTATTTATTTAATTTTTAGGTGGGGGGGGGCGCAATGCAGAGGGAGAGTCAGAATCTTAAGCAGGCTCCTTGCCCCTCACCGAACCCGACATGGGGCTCGATCTCATGACCCTGAGATCATGACTTGAGATCATGACCTGAGCTAAAATCAAGACTCAGATGCATAACTGACTGAGCCACCCAGGTGCCCCCAGTACTTAAATTAAGAGTAGTGGGGTGAGGGCTGGATGGCTCAGGTTACGATCTCCAGGTCCTGAGATCAAGCCCCACATCTGGCTCCTGGCTCAGCAGGAAGTCTGCTTCTCCCTCTCCCTCTGCCTCTCCCCTGCTTATGCTCTGTCTCTCTCTCAAATGAATAAATAAAATCTTTTAAAAAAAATTAAGAGTGGGAAAATGGAAAGGACATCAGGGCACTGACAAAGCTGTTGGAGTAGGGGTAGTGAGTGTTTAGGAAAACAGCCTTCGCATACGCTGTTGCTGGAAATACAAACAACACAACCTATTTGAAAGCGGTGTGGCAGTATTTACTGAAACGCACATGCACCGAAGTCCAACCAGACCCATCCAGGGGTCTCTCCTGGGGATAAACGTTCACAAGTGAATAAAAATGAAGTGAATAAGAATGTTTACCGCTGCACGGCTTGAGAAAACCAAAGACCGGAAAAAAATAAAAATGTCCACAAGGAGAAGATATTTAAATAAATTATAGGGGGTGCACATAATAAGACACCCTGCAAGCATTTTTTAAGAAAGCTCACAGATCTATATGTAGTGTAGTGGTATGAAAGGATGCCCAGATATATTGTTATATGAAAAATACAAGTTGCTGATTCTATTTAGGTGCGAGGGGAAAAAGAAGTTGGATAGTTGGTTTTAACAGACACACAATTTCAGTGGTTATCACTGCGGGATGGAATGGAAGTCTGGGAGAAGAATTACTTTTCATTTTCATTACTTTTCATTTCCTCTGTGCTGTTTGTACATTTTGAAAGACATATGCATTATGTTTGTTGTGATTTAAAAAATACATAAATAGGGGCGCCTGGGCGGCTCGGTGGGTTAAAGCCTCTGCCTTCGGCTCAGGTCATGATCCCAGGGTCCTGGGATCGAGCCCCGCATCGGGCTCTCTGCTCAGCGGGGAGCCTGCTTCCCTCTCTCTCTCTGCCTGCCTCTCTGCCTACTTGTGATCTCTGTCTGTCAAATAAATAAATAAAATCTTTAAAAAAATACATAAATATATACAATAAAAAAATTGCACGACTCAAACGTTACCACGTACTAACATCTAGTTCAGTGGACCCCGTGTCTTTTCTAGAGAAAATAATCAGAGGTGCACTGGTGTGGCTTCAAGCCAAGGTTAGGCTATTCAGGACACGAAACAGAGCAGAAGAGAATGGGCGGCCGTGCCCCGTGGTCTGTGGATTCGGAGGTCACGGTTCCCAAGAGTCAGGGTTGGAGGCTGTCTGGGGGGCAGGCCGCTCACCGCATCGGTGTAGGTGTCCTCGGCTGGCTTCCACTCGCCCCCGGGGTAGCGACTCTCATTCTGGTACACTTCATCTGTGAACTCCGTGTGACCCGCGTCCGCCTCGGTCAGCAAGCTGTGGGCCAGGCTCGCGTTACCAAAGGAGCAATGGTATAGCCAACAATCCCAGCTCTGCCCTGTGGTCGGGAAACATCTACTTGGGTTCCCTCCTGACGCTAGCCCTTGGGTTCTCCACCAAACCCTTCCTGCTAATGACTTCTGACATTCTTTTGAAGAAGGGGCCTGCGGGAACAATGAGACCTAAATCACAGAGGACCCCTCAAGTTAGCAGTAATCGGGGTGGGGACTGGGAAAACAGGCTTGTGGGCAGCTCCTCATACAGACCTCATGTTCCATATTTTTGTTTCAGTTCAGGGCTGTTCAGCTTTTTTGCAGCAAAAAGCCTGGCTAACAGTTCAAAAGAATAGGATATTGTCCATCCTCATTCTCCTTACTTTAAAAAACGGAGTGGAGACAGTCATGAGGCCAGGTGTGGAAATTTTTATTCATTGCTTGCATGGTCTACGTAACACAAACTGAAGGGAGGAGTTTAAATTTTCTGGATAATTCCTAGGTTGACGGCCAAGCCAGGTCATTTAAGACTCCAGAGTCCATTTAGGTACTTAAGAAACCCATGCCAACTCTCTGCCATGCCAGCTTTGCTCTTGGATTTGGAACTATTTTGACAACCCATAAAGGAAAGTATAGAGGCTCCAACTCTGACTTAAGTCTTCTGCCAGGGACCCACTCAAGTGAGCTTTCTTTTTCTTTTACCTGTCCTGACATCTTTTCCCTGCCGAATCCTCCCCAAGAATCAAGCACTGGAAAGAAATCAGAATAGAAGTGGCCCCAACTATTTGTATAAATTTAGCTCATCCCATCATTTTCTGGGCCCCAGAGAAGGAGAACAGACAATCTGGCTGCCGCCCCTGGGGTCCCACTGAGCCCTGACATGCTCTGACCTCTGCTTTTCCAAGCACAATGCCTCCGCCTTTCCCTGTCCTCACTAACCTGCCTTCCTTCTTTCCCATTCAAATCCCATTTCCCTTCTCCTCACCAGCAAATTCAACTCTATCCAAAGCAAGCTGTCATGGGTTAAAAGCAATCATGAGCAGTCATCAGGTCTTAACACACCAGACCAGACCCAGCATGCTCATTTCCCTCCTTCCCTAATGCCTGTGATCACAGGAAACAAATGTGGACAGAGAGGAAAAACTCTAGTTTGAGGCCTTGAAATCCAACTTCACAAGCTTGTTTCCTCCAAACTCAAGTATGATGTCGTGAGGTGGAGAAGAGGGAGCTCTGACTCTGATGCCACTGGCAATATTCAGGGACCCATACTCCAGGGGACGCATACTTGCCTCCTCTCTACTGTTCCTTTCTTTTTATAATAAGCTTTTGAGACACCACTCACATATGATACAGTCCACCCATTAAGAGTGTACCCTCTACTCTTTCTTATAGACACACCAGCATAATAGTTGAGTGCTGGTTTTGGAGCCCAGGCTGGACTGGTAGCACCTACAAACTATGTGTTTTGGACACGTTACTTAATCTCTGTCAGTCTCCATTTCCTCACCTATTAAGTGGAGATAATGCTACTATTTGCCAGGAGGTAAGTCTATATGAGTTTCTGCAGTGTCGAGGATATTTATAGGAGGAATAATCTTGGAAGACAGAGAGATAGTGTCTCTCATACTCTCTCAAGCAAAAGGCCAGCATGCTTGCTTGCTACCCATTATAAAAGGTTCAGGTTCCCTAAGCTCAGGTTCCTGTCCTGTCACACAACCACTTCATGGTTAAATGTCTGACCATCTTCTTGTCCCCCTGTAGGAACTGGGGCTGTGAGAACCAGAGCAAATGTGAATACTGAGACTGCTACTGCTGTTGGCAGTGGAGTCCTCTGTCTCTGACCCAGGAGTTCTGTGTCTCCTGCCAGTGTCCATGAAGTATGGCAGGTGACCTTGTTAACTTGCAAGCAAGCTAAAAATCTCAGACCCTTCCTAGTTTTTGACAACCACCTACCCTGTAGGGCCAGAGGCCAGATTCAATAAAGTGATTAGCACACTGGTGCTTAGCTCACTGCTTGACACATTCAGGCATAATAAGTTCTTAATAAATGTTAGTACCAGGTGCTTTTTATATTCCTTGTTTTATTAAGGGGCACCAATAACATATTCTAAGTTTCTGTGGACTTATTATGCTCAGTGGATATTTTATGAATATTACCAAGAACAATGATGGGCAAGATTCATTAAGCAATTTCTCGGGAAAGGCTTCATTGCCATCCTTTTTTCTCGAAAAATGGAAAAACTTACCTTCTTTCAGGATCAACTATCCAGTCTCCTTCCCATTCCCAGCCTTTTGGAGGCAAAAAGAATTCCCTCTTGAGTTTTATTTTTCCTGTGACATCAGAAAATTTATGACGACCCACTAATCCAGAAGTGCCCCATTTTCCAAACATAAGAGCTTGGTTTTCATACTGTTAAAAACAAATTAGAGAGAAACCATCAGAGAGAAGGAAATAAAGCCCATCCATAAATTTTTAAGCCCATTTTAGCTAAACCATGATAGAAAGTGAAAAAATTTTATACCCAGAAGGCACAGACCTCACTTGGGCTGCTACTAATTATGCAACTTTGGGTAAATCACTCATTTTTCTAGACTCAGTATTCCCATCTGTTCACTGGGGATAATATCACAGTTCCCATAGAATTGTTCAAATGTGCAGTTGAAAGTACTTTGTAAAGAGCGATATATCACACTAGTTGCTTCCATAATTATACTGAATAGCTCCAAATGGTTCTCTGAAGCCCATTTTTGAAATACCCATAAATCCTCGATTTATGAATGTGCAGGCTCCTAAGAGTTTATCTGTAAACAGTCTACTGCCTAGAACTTGGGGCACATTTCCGTGCAGAATCAACATTATAATTGATGGTGCATTTCCCAGGCACTCTACAAGGAACCTGTGTGACATATGAAGGTCCTTTAAGGGCCTAACCTTTATGGCACCTAAAAGTTCTGTGGCTTCATCCCCTCTGGAATATAGCGGGGATGAAGACCAAGACCATTCTAGAAGCGGGTTTAGTGGCAAAGACAGACTCTTGTTTACAGGACATTTCTGTCTAGGTTAGAAGTTACAAATCTACAATGGTCTGCTCTTGACTCTGTCAACCACCAAAAGGGCTGAGATTTTCCAGTGGTGAGTGTCCCTGTTTGGGTGTCAGCTGAAACTTCCATTTTTTCTGCAGATGAGCCCACTGAAAAGATGATTTGCAAGTGACAGAGAAGTCTGAGGTTGAAGAACCAAGAAGTCTGAGTAGAGATTTGATGGGGAAATTGGGTTCAAGCAGACACAACAGTACCTGTCTCAGACCGACGTTCTGAGCCTTGAAAGGAGATAAGCTTGAGGAAGCAGCTAAAGAAGCTATTGTCACCAGGGGCTGTGGGACCTGGGGACATGTGCATGGCTCCTTTGGTTTCTAAGTGACAAGGACACAGAATGGAGGAACAGGGTGTTTCTACTACTTCTGCTTGGAAGCCAGCATGGATATAGCAGAATCTAGACAAGAAGTTTGGCAAGACTGTTAGCACATGTGAAGCACCTTGGATATTTCCAGAAATGTGGTAGGGGTGGGCGGTGCTGGGGAATTCTGCAGAGAACCGAGGTCTAGTATTGGCGCAGGAAGGCAAGAACCACTGAAATGTCCACTATTATCATTAACGTGTCCCTAATGGTACCCCTAGGTTGTGAGAATCTAAAGAAACTAGAGTCAAGAAACTGAAACGCACGGATTGTCTCTTTAACATGAGTTGGAGCTAGAGTCTGAGCTATGCAGGGAAGGATCTAGAAATGGGAAAGGATGAAAGGGAGCCCTGGACTGGTTGATCCTTGCTCAGTACTAGCACCTTCCAGCTTAGCTCTAGTCTCAGAGCTGGAGGGCAGGCTGATGCCAAGAAACCTCCACGGATGCTGGAGCGAGTGTCTCCTATATGTCCGCTGATGCCCACTCCACACTGCCCAGCTGACCGCACGTAAATGCCCGTGGTCCAGGGCCTCCCCTGTGGCTTCCAGTCTTCCCTCTATTTATCTCCAATGTTGCTTCCAAGCCCACGACGTAAAGGCCTTGTGTGGCTCCCATGTGTTTCATTGTTTCTCCAAGTGGTCCACTGACGCCCCATGTCCACCCATAAGGGAATCCTCAGTGACACAATCGGAATCTCCAGGGCGGCCCCGGCAGTCGGAATCTTCAACAGGATACACGGTTTTACAATCACTTAGGGAGGCTTTCCCTACATGAGGAATGGGTCCTCTGCCTTCCAAAGACCCCCAGCTCCAAGCACGCCTCTCCAGGTCTGCACCTCCTCAGTGCCCTCTTTACTGGGTTGTCTACGTGTGAATCCCTCTGGTGGGTCCCGACGTGGACAAGAAAACCTCCCATCAGTCCTTCTCCGTCCCCCCAGGTGAAGGTCCCTCGGATGGGATTTTAGGTCGTACTGATGGCTGGCCGCTGGAGGATGAATGCTTTCTCTAAGGACAAGTAACAGGAACACCCCCACCCCCACCACCAAGAGGAAAAGATACTGATGCCACTGAATGTACCATTTCAGCAAAGACGGTGAACGTTCCTTCTGCGAAGCTATTGAACTTCTTCTCCACAGCGCTCAAGCCCAGCCAGATGTTCACTCGCAGCTCCACGGGCACCTTTGGTCCGTGGGTTTTCTCCTGCGGGTACTGTGAGACACACAATAACACGCTCTGTGAAGCTGGGGGCAGCACGGGCTATGACATTGTGTTCCAGCCCAAGGCAAACTGAACATTCAAGCATCCCTCTCCCCAGTCTAATTTTATGTTTGTGTAGTTCGAGCATTTCCAAATAACCCTACAAGCAGAGATTATAATAACAATAAAAGCAAGGGTTCTCCAAATGTGAGCCATGGACCCCCATGTGTCCTTGAGACTTTTCTAGGAGGTTCATGGAGTTAAACTGCTTTCCTAATAATAACACCAAGATGTTACTTGTCTTTTTTGCTGCACTGATGGTGCAAAACCCTACGGATGAGACTCTGGGCCTTGCAGTGGGAATCAGGGCAATCGCACCAAACTCCACCCGCGGTCATAATCTTCTTCCTCACTCAGTGAAGAAAACAAATACTAGTTCTACTTATGAATTCCCTCCGTAAAACAGTAAGAGTTACTAATCTTATCAAATCATGATTCTTGAGTACATCTTTTTAAATTTTTTTATTTTTTATTTTTAAAGTAAGCTCCACTTAGGACTCTGAGATCAAGAGTCATGTGCTGTATAGACTGAGCCAGCCAGGCGCCCAGTGAGTACATCTTAATATTTTGTGTAATAAAAGGGAAAGTATACACAAGCCACTTCTGCTACATATTAATGTGTATCTTCAGAAAAAGCTCTTGTGCAATTGGTTGAAATGTGAATTGAATTAGCCTTTTCTTTTGATGGAAATCTTTTTTACTTGAAACAGCAATTGACAGACAAATATGATTACTCAGACTTGAGTATGGGGCAGAGGTTTCCTTGAACATAAAATAGGCCTGCCCCTTCAGGTATAATAACTGACTGCATTCTGTTGCCAATGATAAAATTCAGGCTTTCAAGTAAAAATGAGAATTTTGGAAAACTTGTAATCTGTCACGGTGAGCCTGATAGCATTCTGATACACAGAGACTTTTTGGATGAGTGATATTAATTAAAGTGATATTCTTTCAATGTTGTAAGATGAAATGTGTCAACATTAGGAAGATCTACATAACTCAATGAACTGATATTTTCTAAATGATCAATGCTAAATGTTACAAGATCATGCATGGATAATAGACCATTCAAAGTATAAAATAAACCAATGGATTTCAATGCAGCTGAGAATGAAAAGTTCATTGATATGGCTTCAAATTCCATATTGCGATCACTTTTTAGAGGTTACTACTTGAGTCTGGTGTTATACCAAAAATGTGTATCCACAATTATCTGAAAAGGATATTAAAATACTCTTCCCTTGGGGCACCTGGATGGCTCAGTGGGTTAAGCCTCTGACTTCGGCTCGGGTCATGATCTCAGGGTCCTAGGATCGAAACCCGCATCGGGCTCTCTGCTCAGTGGGGAGCCTGCTTCTCTCTCTCTTTCTCCCTGCCTCTCTGCCTACTTGTGATCTCTCTCTCTCTCTCTCTGTCAAATAAATAATTAAAATATTTTAAAAAATAAAATAAAATACTCTTCCCTTTTCCAATTATGTATCTATGTGAGGCCCAATTCTCTTCATAGACCTCTTTTATTTTTTAGAATTTTTAAAAAAGATTTTATTTATTTGAGAGAGAGCACAAGCAGGGGAAGTGGCAGGCAGAGGGAGAAGCAGGCCCCCTGCTGAGAAATGGGGGGTTTGGGGGCGCTCTCTATCCCAGACCCTGGGATCATGACTGGAGCTAAAGGAAGATGCTTAACTGACTGAGCCACCCAGGTGCCCCCTCTTCATATACTTCAACCAAACAACTTATTCTATCAAATCAACTGTAGAAGCAGATATGGGAATCCAGTTATATTTCTGTGAAGCCAGGCATTAAAGAGGCTTGCAAAAATGTAAAACGTTCTTCTAAATTTGTAAAGAGAATGCAGTTATATTTTATTAAAATACGTAATTTATATTAACATGCAATGAGTTTAATTACTTTTACTTTAAAATGAATTAATAGATATTTTTTAAATTTCTCATTTTAATTTCTATTACAGTAAATATTGATAGCTATAGACCACACAGACAAAAGCTCTCTGGGGTCTTCAATAATTTTTTTGACCAAAAAACCCCGATGAATTCAACATCTCCCTAAACTGGATAATGAGTTTTAACAAAATCAATAAATACATACAACATCGTCTTGAAAGCATTTTGTTCTTTATCCACCAGGTTCTAAAACCTAGCACGGAGAATACATGTTGCCTCCTCCCCAACCCACTGCGAAATTTTATTTATTAATCAGTTTGCTTCCACCGACTGCTTACAGACACAATTGTCATTGTGGTTCTATCTGAAGTAAAATTTATTCCACCCAGAGATACGTGAAGGAAGATAATCACTCTGGTTCTATTTTCACTCTCCTGATTAAAGAACAATGAGTACATTTATTAAAAATTAGGAGATATCTCCATGTTTTAAACGATCACTGTCCTCTGGCTGCTTTTTCTCTTCTTAATTTATCTTTTTTTCTCCCAAATCCAAAGAACTGGGCTGGGGCTGGCCGGGGACAGGGATGCCAAACCATGACCATGGGACTGTTTCAATTTCTCGATTTTCAGCCCTGGGCCCTCCCTTGGTTCTCCATAAGCACATACAGCACAGTTTTTAATGCTGGGTCCTGGGGTGGGCTTACAGGGTCTAGGAAGCTCCTGAGTCATGTATTAAACATTGGTTGCACGTGAGATGTGCACTTCTGGAAGAGAGGGCTGGTAGCTTCTCCCAGGTTCTTAAAGGAGCCCATGACTCTAAGAACGTTCAGAACTACTGCCCTAAAGCAGCAAACTCTCAGTTCTCAATCTGAAGACCAGTTCGTGAGGGCACAAGCTGCACAGACTATCTCTATTACTTCTCTTTTTTTCCTACTTCCTGACCACTCACTAGAAGGGAAGGGAAGGAGGCCTTGCTTAGCACGAGCCATGAGAAATAAGAGGAAAATTCCTGCCAGAAAGCACGGCATTCACAATGTCACGTTAATATTAGCGTCACGGAGATCTCTCCAGAAGTGTCCTTGATTGAATGCCAGCAGACGCCCGGCCACTCTCTGGGAATTACCGCCCTGGGGGAGGGTGACCGAAAATGGGTTGGAATTGATCACGATCGCCCTAGTCACCCGGTGATCAGCAAATAAAGCAGTCCCTTCCCAGGAATGCGGGTTTTGCGTGGAAGCAGTTCGCAGTACACGGGGGTGAGGCCGTACCTTCAGCAAGATGGTCTGGGTTTTCCCGCAGTACTTCCCAGACGCAGTCTCCCCACTGGTGGAGTAGAGAACCTGATGCGCGGGAATGCGTGCATAGGCCAGTCTTTTCTCTCCCCGGATCATCCAGATGATAACGTCCGGCATGCTGTTCTGCGGCTGGTCACGCGGGCAGATGGAGAAGGAAGCAGAGCTGGAGTTAGCCTGCGAGCGGAGGGACTGGACACCTTGCCTGCTGGTTCCTCAGGGCTCTCCTTAGCCCAGAAACTCTGCGGGTGGGGATCTGTCTGAATTCCGGAGTCACCCACCTTCTGGGACCACACGGAGCCTGTGGGGCTGGGCGGCAGACCGCGGCTGGCCAGAAGGAACAGGGCGAAGCAGAGGGGAGCTTCACCAGCCCGAAGGCTGCCCTCCACAGCTCTGAGAGGTATTTGAGGAAACACCCCCTCTTCTCTCACCCACCATCTGAAGAAAGCCCTCGACAGCAGTCAAGGGTTACAGGATTCACACATGTCACGGGACATAGACAAAGCATCCCCAGCTCACAATCCTGTGTTTGCCCAATTGGAGATATTCATTTAGTTTTTGTTTTTGTTTTTAAGATTTTATTTATTTATTTGACAGACAGAGATCACAAGTAGGCAGAGAGGCAGGCAGAGAGAGAGGGGGAAGCAGGCTCCCTGCTGAGCAGAGAGCCCGATGTGGGGCTCGATCCTAGGACCCTGGGATCATGACCTGAGCCGAAGGCAGAGGCTTTAACCCACTGAGCCACCCAGGCGCCCCTAGTTTTTTTTTTTTAAAGATTTTATTTATTTATTTGACAGAGATCACAAGTAGGCAGAGAGGCAGGCAGAGAGAGAGGGGGAAGCAGGCTCCCCGCTGAGCAGAGAGCCCGATGTGGGGCTCGATCCCAGGACCCCGGGATCACGACCTGAGCTGAAGACAGAGGCTTTAACAACACTGAGCCATCCAGGCGCCCTTCATTTAGTTTTTTTTAAAACCTCCTTTTTCTGATTATAAAGGGGATATAAGTTTACCATAAGGGAACTTTGAAAGTACTAAAACATAGCAGAAAATAAAAATTACTAACAATCCATGTTTTTGCACATGTATTTCTACCCACAACTATAGGACGACCCCCCCCCCCCAGCTGAATCTCTGAAGCCCAGTCAGAGGGGTTTCCTACGCTCTTGGATTTCTAGTCCCCAGAGGTTAATGGCAGCCAACATTTGCCCAGCACCACTGAGTGCCCCACACTGCGCTAAGCCCTTTACAGTCATCATCCCCTTGAATCTTCACAATACAGTGCTGTGAAGGTAGTACTACAATGGTCTCCGTTTTATACATGGGGACACTGAAGCTTAGAGAGGCTGCCCAAGTTTACACATGGTAGATTCAGAATTTGCAAGCAGGTCTTCCCAATCCCAAGCTAAGAGGGCACGTCCATCCTCTGTGCCACACAGATTTGACGTTCTCCCTCGACTTGAGGTATTCTCTGCTTGAATCATGATTGATGACAATGATTTACCTACTGTGAAGACCTTTCCAGGACCCCCAACTTCTTCTCCCGTCCCCATTTCAGTGATGCTCAGCCCATTACCCATGAGCAGCCCAGCCCAGTAACTCCTCAGTTACCTGATCTGTGAGATCTGCTCAATATCCCAGACACTAGAATCTAGATACACTAGATTCTCCAACTGCCTTCTCTAGCCATGGTGCCATTCCACAGAATCCCTCTTCCATACCAAGTGACCTTGGAGGAGTTTAAAAGTTCTACCTCTTCAGTCAGTTGGAGCAATTTTTCAAGCCAGTCCTCGATTTCCGCCAGTGTAGAGTTCACCTCTGTGGCCTCAGACCTCATCCTCACAGCTGCCTCGTGGATCTGGGAGAGAGATCGGGACCGCAGCTTTTGGATCTGAGTGTCGAGAATTGTGACATTGGCTTTTCCTTCCAGGAGAGGCAATGTGTACCTAAAGAAAGAAAAGAAACAGATATTCTGCAGATCAGCTTTCTGGGCGTCAGAGCTGTCGAATCCATTTCTGTTTGATTCCATGTTGGGAGCCGCGTCTGTGGTGTTGGCACAGCCAACCTGCTTGACAGATTCTGAGCGTTGCGGGGGGATTAACATTCCAAAGCAATTTCTTGGGTTTAACTCCAGGCCCCGTGGAGTCACTGGAGAGAAGAAGGAAACAGCTGCAGCATTTGGGAGGAACTCGTCTTCCTTTCTTTTGCTTCTTACAACCCGAGTACAGACCCACAAGACGAAAGCAGATCACAGAGCGTTCGGCAGAAGGGTTCCCAAGGACCACACACCCCTAGGCAGTGCGTGGAGGGGGGCAGGGGGCTCAGCAGGTCTGCAAACCCCTGGAACTTATTTTAAAAACCTGTGTCTGTGTAGGCAGGCAATGCGATGTATGACAAAGACCCCATGCTTTGGAGCCGACCATCTGGGTACAAATCCTGACCCACCATTTACTAGTTCTGTGATTCTGAGAAGTTAATCTCTTTGTTTTTCTATCTTCAAAGCTGGGACAAGAACATCTAACTGTTAGGGCCGCTGTGAGAATAAGTGAATTCATATATGGGGAGCACTTAGAACGATGCCGACTGCTCAGTAAAGCCTGAATGATGTGGCCTTCGTCATTAAGCTTTGTCTTCCTCATCATCCGTCTCATTAGATATTTGAAGGGGCCCATTAGTTCCCCAAAAGGTTAAGAACCACTTGTGGAGGCAAAACTCCCATTAAAATGAGAAGTCTAGAACAGCTGAGCTGGGGCCAGAATTTACCTTCTTCTGCAGAGTCTTCCTCTCACCACGGCAGCTGGTGGGGCCTCTGGGTGAGCCTGCCACCAATTCCAGGAAGTTCTACTCACATTGTTTCTACCTAGAAATTCCATTGATTCGAATGTCCCCTAGCTTCTTAAATGAAGGAAATCCCAGCATGACTTCCTTTAAACACAAATTTCCTGTTCTATCACGTTAAAAAGATTCCATTTGATCCTTCAAAAACAGTTCACGTCCATTTGGTTCAAAACCTGTGTCAATAGATAGTTCTGTGTTTTGCTCAGCAAACCCTAAAATTCACAGAAGTTTCCACACGAAGTTATTACCAAATGTTTCTGTTTGGTTGGATTAGTAATTATGGTAATACGCTGGAAAGGTTAAGTCCCTGGAATAATTCCTTGAGGCACAATATGCATACGGAAGCCGCTAGCTCCAAAGTCACACAGGAGACCTTCGATAAAGAGATGTTGTGGGAAAAGTTGTGTGGAAAAACCCAACTCTGGGCCTCAAATGCACTACTTCACCTCCTTGGGTCTCTCTTTGCTCACCCCTAAAATAAGGAGACTGGGAGAGATGACCTTTAAGACCCAGATTTAAATCCTCTGAATTGAAATCCCAGCAGGGCTCTGATCTCAGCTGGGCTTCAATAACCTAGCGAAACCACTAGAAGGCACAAGGAGACAGGGAGACTGAGGGTGTCAGCCCGGGGTGGGGGACCATCCCTGGTTTTTGCTGCTTAGGAGAAGTTTTCAATAGGCTTTTCTTTTGTAACTTCCCTGTCCACTGCACTATTAGTCAATATTTAAAATGAGTTTGGGATGAATCACTTCCCCCTTTGATTTCCAAATGCCCAGGGATCTGAGGTGTTTCCCCAAGTCACAGTCCTAAAACGGTTTCTGGCTCAAGTCAAATCTACTGGCTTTGTGAAGGGAGCCTTAGCCACAGTTCAATAGGCATTCCGTTAAAAAGGCAAGTGAAAAGGCTGTTTCTAAAAACATGTTTGTGAACTTGGACTGTTATTCTGAATGGCAAAGTCAATGCCCCACCCTGAGTCCCCATTCTCTGTGGGAGCCAGGAGTCCCTTTTCTCCTGGCAGTGGGCACACAGGGATTGACGGGAGAGAGTCAGGCCTAGGCCTGCTCCCTCCTTCTGTCTCCCCACTGCTTGCCTGGGGCTACCCTGGGAGGTGCTTCCAGGAGAGGACCCCTGCCTCCTGGCCTCCCCTCCCCAGGCTGCTTTAGAACTGGCAAGGAATCAGAAAGTGGAGCTTTACCAGGTGGTGATTCAGAGACTCCTCCCAGTGACTAGGGCCTTTTGAGAATCTCGACTTTTTTTCTAGAGGGTCTTTTAGTCTTTTAGACTAATTGTTTAGAACTATTATATTATATTAGAACTATTAGAACAATAACTAATTGTTTAGAAACAATTCTAGAGGGTCTTTTAGTCTTACAGTTCTAGGAAGGAAAGCATGACTGGGAATTCTGAGATAGGAACAAGGTCACCATACCTTGTATCTTCTATAACTTCATCGATCAGCTTCAACCATATTTCAGCCAGCTGGTTCGCAGGGACTTTACCTTGTATCCCTGATTTCAGAGCCTCAAGATTCAATTGCTGGACAGTTTGGAAAGAGGAAATAATTGGTCATTGTGCATTATGCTATTAAACTCAGTAAAGGCTGAATGTTTATCTTTAAGAAAAAAAAAGCACAAAAGGCTTAACAGAAAAACCAGGGCATTTAATTTTTTACATTTAAAATGCTCACCATAGCTTAGCACTGTTTGCTTGTCTTCAAAATGCAATCAATGCTGACATGTACAAGTTATAGGACAATCTCTCCTAGACCTTTGGCCTCTGAAACCATGTAAATATTTTATGTATTCAAAGAGGAAATAAAATAAAACCAACAAAGATGGGGGAAGGAGCCCCAGCACGGAACATAAAACAGAAACAAATGACCGATATTGCAGATGAATAGCATAACTACACCAAACTAACCCAAATAACTTTTGAACAAAATATTTTGATGGTATACCCTCAGTTTAAAGAAAAGAAAGTACCAGGAACATATCAAACTCTAAACTGATTTGCTTTTCACAGTGGTTTGTCTGTGGATTTTAGGATTTACCAAATGAACAAACGAGGTTTCTCACTCTTGGAGAAAGGAGTTATAACTGTAGAAATCGGGAAGACTAGAATAAACCTGTGATATTAGAATGGAGTTGGAATTATCCTTATAAATTCATTGCTCTTCGTATATTGGCAGGTCTAGAAATAAACTGACATGTGAAAACGTATGTGCGTGCTCACGTTTAAACCTCCCCATTGAGAAGGCCTCGAAGCAATGACATCTAAATGGCAGCGAGCATTCTAATAGCCAGATGTTGGTTTTTACATGCTGTTCCACTAAAAGGAAATCGAATTCCATGGGAAGATGGTGATTTGGGCTGGGCAGGTAAGTACAGATGAGCCTAGAACATACGTTCTGTCACTGTGAGCACTTGCTACCAGATGGAGGGCTCTCCGTGATTATCGAAATCCTGATCATGGGAAACCTCCATCCTGTCCAGCTGAGCATGGAATATGGACAGCCTGGTCAATGTTGATGAATAAGGCTGAAGAACACCCCAAACATCATCAGAATAGAGGAGTGACCAATTCTTTACTAAGTCCCTTAGGATGGAGGACTGGAAGTTCATACCACAACTATACTGCATATCACTTACAGCTTTGTTATGGGAATGATTATGCTTAAGTTGACTTAAACCTACAATTCTCCTTCAATATTGTCTTCATAACATAAAACAGTATTTTCAGGTTTTGCCATGGACTCTTTGTTCAGATATATTCCAGGAACCCCACACATGTTGGTCCTACCCTGACAAGAGGTTAAAGCTTAGAAAAAATTAACACTAATGTAATCTGGAAATCAAAACACTAATAACAGACAGATTTTATTAGTACCTGATAGAAGTAATGTAGTATCTTTGACTTAAGACATATCCCAACCATGAGCCCCTTCTCATCAATGTCAACTAGATGGAAAATTACAGATACTGCATCTATGCAGTTTTAACCAGAAGGCACCCCCAACCTCCAAACAAGGTCCTCTAGTTTACAAAGAGAATATAACATGTCAGGCTCTGGTTCCTTGAGCCCAACTCTTCTCAAAGTGGAGATTTTTACCCCATTAACAGTAAAGCTCTAAGGGCTACAGGTTTCAACTGGAATGAACCATTCTCCATGCCACACCTCACTATGGGGCAGAAACAGTGGGTTGTCCTACTTCAATACCCACCTCCTCCTTCCTCAGTAAGAGGGCTTTTATCTGGTCATCTACTAACCCAAGCAGTAGTAACCCAACCCAACCCAAGTAGGATGTGGCTGTGTGACTGGATTCTGGCCAACGGGAGAATGAGTAGAAGTCAAGTATGTGACTTCTGGGTCTTTCCCTTCAAGGGAAAGGCCTGTGTCCTCTACTTCCCCAGTCCCTTCCCTCAGGCTGGAGGGCAGGTGTAGCGGTGAGCTGCCTCAACTGTGCAGACAATGATAACTCCTTAGTGATGGGAGAGCAGCAACGGGGAAGGAGTTTGGGTCTCCATTACCACCGAACCTCTGTACCAGCCTTGGAACACCTACCTCAACTGTACGAAAGAACTTTGATCTTATCACTGTATCCTGAGGTCTTGTGTTAGAGGGATCTAGCCTAAAACTAACACATAATTTACTGTTTGGTGGAAAGGAAATGTAGGAAAGATAAACTTACCAACCGTTCTGCCATGGCTAGGAGAATGTTTACCGCATCCAGGCGATGACTAATGTCCTCCCAGTACGAAGTCAGGGTAACAACTGGCTTTGTGTGGGCCCAAGGCAAGTAATAATAGTAGTTCCCTGGTGTAGAACATTGAGAGTTGATGAACATCAGACACTTAAACAATGCATTTATGCAAACTGGGCTACTGATCGATCTGTACCCGGAATGGATTGGGGTGATCTGGGTTTTAAGTTTTATTTGAAGGAACTGAGGGATAGTTGTTTTGGAAATTTCTCTAAAATGCCCTAGTAAACCGAATACAACAATTTTAGGATCTTGTAGTGGTTCAGGATCATGTGTCTGAACATCACTGATGATTCCACCACATGGCAGCAGAAAATACACAGCATAGGGGGTTAGACCGTATATGTCTGCACCTGAAAAGTGCTATTCTAAGTAAATATTTTTGTTGGAATTGGGGCAAAAAAAAAATGAATTTTTTCTCTTGCTAAAGCCTTAGCTGGATACATGGGGTTTGGTATTACTGAGAGCCTTACGATGGTTAAGAATTATCAGCCAACATTTTCTAGCACATTTGATATTTTAACACTGTTTGTACAGAATTTAGTTTAAAACTATGGCAATACTGTTGGAACATTTGATCAGCATTTCTCTCTCCTTTCTGTATACTCTTAAACCATTTGTTGAAACCTTCGCTAGAGTATTCTCATACTCCACTTTCTATTATGACTTATTTTACACACTGGAATGTAAACTTAAAAGCGGGGGCTTTTTCTCATTCACCTTTGTTCAAATACAGCTATTCAATCCTCACAGCAACTCTGGAGAAGTGGCTGAAACTGAAGTTTACAATTAAGAGATATGGCTAGGGTCACAATGCTGGTGAGTCACAGAATAAAGACCAGAAGCTAGATTTTCCAGGGCCTGAGCCAGAGTCCCGTCCACTTCAACTACTCAATCTAAGAGTAGTCCATGGCTTGGGTGGGTGGAGCTGGGCAGAGCAGGAGCTGATTTCGGGGAGCTCAGAGTTCAGCAAGTCGCCATCTCATGATTTTACAAAGCAGAGCCAGTGTGCAAGTTGGACATGGGAGGGGGAACTAGGGTTCAGACCCTGGCAAAGGGCTTAGGACTTCTTGGGTTTGACCAGTCTTGAAGGTGCTGAACTCCAGACACCTCTCTTCCCCATTCAACCTTTTCTTCCCACAAAGCATATGCTGAGCATAATGGCTGCCTAAGGGAGACTATGCCAGGTGCTTCTTGTCCTGTGGTGCACCCACTGTAAACGTGGAAAGAGAGATGGTTAGAGTGACCCTTACCATCAAATACGGCACGGCTGTATTGAGTGGTTGATGCCAAAGGCTTACAAGTCGTGTCAAACTTGTTGCCATAGTTCCCAATGCTGACTTCAAACTGAATGGCCTCGCCAACATCTTGCAACATGGTGGCTGAATGGAACACGGCAGACAGGCTATACTTCCGCCTTCGCTGGTATTTCTATAAAGCACAAGCAGACATGAGGCTCAATGAAACTTGTTTTACTCTGATTTATATGTGGGTTTCTAGGAGGTTGTGATTTTAAACCTAATAATTTGTGTTGAATTAAATGCCAGTAGAAAATGTTCTTAAATCTAGCATTTTCTCTTGTACTCATTCGAGTGGGCAAAGATAGAAGTACCAGGATGTTTGCTGCAGTGTTGACTGAAATAGAGAAAAAAAAAATGAGAACAATACAAATGTCTATCAGTAAGTCACTGGTTAAACAAATTATGTTACATTCATATAATGGAATAAAATTAATAAAAATACAGGTAGATTCATATGTGCAAACATGGAAAAAAGGCATTTTTTAGGTGAACCCTCTGAATATATAGTTTAATATTGGCATATGCATGAAGGAAGTCTGGAAGAATAGGAATAAAACTGTTAACAGTTACACTGGGGAAGGTAGAGAGGTTTTGGCTGACCTTACTTTCTACCTTTTTAATTGTTTGAATTATTTAAGTATGAATTTTCTAATCAAAAACGATGAAGATTTTTTTTTAACAAGGAAGATTTTTAATGTAAGATTTTGAAAACAAGTGAATTTAGTTGAACTTACTTTTCTGTTTTCTGAAATAGAAATAAAATGTTTTTTTTTCCTCTCTCTTTTTTTTTTAAAAATTGCTGGCTTACTGAGTGTTAGTGTATGTGGAGGAGCTGAACAGAGGGCCAACAATGACCACCCTGAGAAGCCTTCAGCCTAGCAGACAGGATCATGAGTCCTTCTGGCTTTCCTACATTTGGGCCCATAAAGTGTCTTGAATCCACCTCCTGCCCCCAAATCCTTGCTCAGGTGGCATCTCTCCTTCTTTGTGGATCATGTCCCCACTGATCATTGGGTACCTTGCCTTCTTTAGTCAAACAGAGCCATGCAATGGTTTAAATTGCTGTATTTCATTATGTCCTAGGCATTCTGTCCCTTAATATTGTCTACATCTAGAGCCTTCCCAGGTCCCTGTCGGCAGCCAGTCTCTGTAGATGCTTGCCCAGCTTGGGGCTGAGACTATAGTGGTTATTATAGTGTGGCCATATTGGCTACATGCTTCACTAAAGAACTTGTGGAGACCCATGAGGGATAATACTCAAAACGTTTGACAAATTCTCACCATAGCAAGTTTAGTTTGAAAGGCCCTAGAGAAGGAACTTCCAGATCTGCAGTCCTTCAGTGTGAGATCTGGAGGCCACACTGCTATCAAACTTTGGCATATGATGACCTTTGCTATTGTTGATTTGCTTTTTTACATTCCTACCTTGCTACTAATTAGTGTACCATAATCTAAGTGGTAAATAATGACACTTTTCACCTCTAGGAAGCTAACAAAAATTACTTGATCCTGGTAGGATATTTATTAACTGATTTCCCTTTGTTATTCATTCATACCATAGCCTTCATTCTATTAAATGAATCACAATCAGGGGTAGGTCTTCTGCCCTGGATAAAAATGTGTTCTTTCAAATCTCCAATGGAAAAAAGACAGTCTCTTCAACAAATGGTGTTGGGAAAACTGGACAGCCACATGCAGGAGAATGAAACTGGACTGTTTCCTTACACCACACACAACAATAGACTCAAAACGGATGAAAGACCTAAATGTGAGACAGGAATCCGGCAAAATCCTTAACGAGAACACAGCCAGCAACCTCTTCAACCTCAGCCACAGCAACTTCTTCCTAGAAACATTACCAAAGGCAAGGGAAGCAAGGGCAAAAATGAACTACTGGGACTTCATCAAGATCAAAAGCTTTGCACAGCAAAGGAAACAGGCAACAAAACCAAAAGACAACTGACAGAATGGGAGAAGACATTTGCAAATGACATATCAGATAAAGGACTAGTAACCAAAATCTGCAAAGAACTTATCAAACTCAACACCCAAAGAACAAATAATCCAATCAAGAAATGGGCAGAAGACATGAACAGACATTTCAGCAAAGAAGACATCCAAATGGCCAACAGACACATGAAAAAGTGCTCAACATCACTCGGCATCAGGGAAATACAAATCAAAACCACAAGTGAGATACCACCTCACACCAGTCAGAATGGCTAAAATTAACAAGTCAGGAAACAACAGATGTTGGCAAGGATGTGGAGAAAGGGGAACCCTCCTACACTGTTGGTGGGAATGCAAGCTGGTGCAGTCACTCTGGAAAACAGTATGGAGGTTCCTCAGAAAGTTGAAAATAGAGCCTATGACCCAGCAATTACAATACTGGGTATTTACCCTAAAGATACAAATGTAGTGATCCAAAGGGGCACGTGCACCTGAATGTTTATAGCAACAATGTCCACGATAGCCAAACTATGGAAAGAACCTAGATGTCCATCAACAGATGAATGGATAAAGAAGAGGTGATACACACACACACACACACACACACACACACACACACACACAATGGAATACTATGCAGCCATCAAAAGAAATCTTGCCATTTACAACGATGTGGCTGGAACTAGAGGGTATTATGCTAAGTGAAATAAGTCAATCAGAGAAAGACAATTATCGTATGATCTCTCTGATATGAGGAATCTGAGAGGTAGGGCAGGGGGTCGTCTGGAGAAGGGAGGGAAAAATGAAACAAGATGGGGCCGGGGAGGGAGAAAAACTGTAAGAAACCCTTAATCTCACGAAACAAACTGAGGGTTACTCAGGGGTTGTGGGGGTAGGGATAGGGTGGCTGGGTTATGGAAATTGGGGAGGCTATGTGCTATGGTGAGTGCTATGAATTGTGTAAGCCTGATGATCACGACCTGTGCCCCTGGGGCAAATAATACATTATATGTTAATTTTAAAAAATGTGTTCTTTCATTTACAGAAGTACTTAGACAGCAGTTTCAAAAACTTCTTAAATTGTGGTAAAATACACAGAACATAAAATTCACCATCTAAACCATGTGTCCAGTTGGTGGCGTCGGGGACATTCCCATTGTTGGGGAACCATCACCACCATCCATCGACAGAAGTTGTTCTAGCTTACAAAATTGAAATCCTGTACCCATTAAACCCCAACTCCCCATTCCCACTACTTTCTGTTTCTACGAGTTTGACTACTCTGGGTATCTCATGTAAGTGGAATCAAACAATACGTGTCCTTGAGTGACTGGCATACTCTAAATCCTCAAGATTTAGTCTCATTGCAGCATGTCTCAGAGTTCCCTTCCTCTTTAAGACCTAATAATTCTGCATTGCATTGCCGAAAGACAAATGGAAGTATTTTAAATTTTTAATATTTTATTTGAGCAAACATATATTTGATTGGGCAGTGACAAAGCAGAAGCAATTAAGAATGCTCCACCTGCAAGAGCCAGAGGAAAAGACTTTTATAGAACAAATGTGGAAGGAAAACAAGGAAATTATTTGATTGGCTAGAGCTTAAGTGGTTGCATTATTTGGGAAAGCCTAGCTGGTTAATTGCTATTTCTTGCCCTTTGGTTTTGAATTTTCTTTTTAAGATTTTATTTATTTGAGAGAGAGAGAGAGAGAGAGAGAGTGTGCACAAGCAGGGGGCAGGGAGGGAGTGGGAGGTTAGAGGGAGAGGGAGAAGCAGACTCCCGGCTGAGCAGGGAGCCCAACGCGGGACTCAATTTGATTTCTTAACCTTGAGGCATTTATAGGCTTACGTTCTGGTTTGCTCCTATAGGCTGCCAAGGCACGAGAGTCACTTCTAATGGCATCCTTGTGTAATAAATTTAGCAGTGTGTATATATTACATTTGTTTATGTATTCATCTATCGATGGACTGCTATCAATGGACTGCTTCTACCTTTTGGTTATTGTGAATAATGCTGCTATGAGCATGGCTGTACAAATACCCATTTGAGTCCCTGCCTTCAATTCTTTTGGGTATATACACAGCAGTGGATTTCTGGATCACATGGGAATTCTATTTTTAACTTCTTGAGGACTGTTTTAAAAACATCTGCCACTGACTGTAGTTTGCTGTCTTGAAGAACCCCAGGACATTCCGCTATTACAAAATCTCTGTTTTGGTTAGAGGAATTTTTGACATGGTATAATGGAAACCTCCACTAGGATTTCATCAGAAATCCCTCGGAGTCTCAATCTTTTTTGAAAGTCTTTCCAAAACATTGGTTTGAAACCTTAGCTGCATACTGAATTACCTGAGAGGCTTTCAAATATACTTACAGGTGGGATCCACATCCCAGAGACTCTGCCTAGCACTCTGAACTCAAAACTTCCCTTCATTAGTCCATTGTCATTCTGATAGAGAGGGTTTCAGAGATGTTTGTCATTTGTCAGGAGTCCCCTTCACTACCCACTAAGTAGTAAGCTTAATCCTCCGGAACTATCCATGGTTCAGTAATGCTATGGGAAGTCTGGGTTTGGTTTAAACCGTGTGAACATTAGAAAGTAGGAAGTCATTTGTATTAGTCAAGAACTTAGAAGTACAGCACAACTTCTTCTTTGTAAACCAACTGGGATGAAAGAAGAGAAGCGGAAGAGCAAAAATATGAAACATAATTGGGGCCTAAGTCCGGGCCCAGAAACGGTGATGAGCATGGAAGCTGGAGCCATCTGCTAACGCAGGGGCTGCAGAGAAGAGAGGCAGTGCCTGGGGAGGCTCTGGAAGGGATAGGGATGCTACTTCTGGCTGGGCTGGCTCTGCCTTGCACACCTCCACGTGGTCATGATTCCATTAGATCGCCCTGGATTTTCCTGAGCATAGCTTGCAGTCACCTGCAGAAGTCCTGGTAGGACACTCCTCCTGGTGAGTTTGAGCTCTAAAACAATAATCTGGGTTCTGGCCATCACCACACCTCCCAGCAGATCCAGCACACACTGGGAGCCGCCACTCGAGATGGAGCAGCTCCAGCTCCACAAGGGGCAGGCCATCCACAGTATGCTCACCCGCCCCAAAGCCAGGCTCTGGACTGTTGCAGCTGAGAATTCTTGCCCTCCCCTAGCCTTTCCCACTTCCTCTGTGCCTTCCGGGCTCAAAGAGGTGGAGAGAAGAAGGAACAACAGACACAGTTCAGAGAAGTCTGGAGCCTCAACTTTTGTTTCCTGAGTAGCCTTGGGGCAAAACTGCTCATAACAGGGCAAGTTAAAAAATGTAAATTGTGATCTTTTGAACACTGATGGATGTTTCTCTGACTCTGTAGGGCCTTGGGGCTCTCTTTCTAATCATCAAAGACCAGTGTGTGTTGTAGATAGAGGTGGTATAGGGTAGAGTTTCAGGAGTAAATTTGGGGAAGGGGGATATTTTTGTCAAGCAGAATACTGAGAGGGGTAACAAGTCAACAGCTCTTAAAAGTGGTTGTGGGACCACCAGGCATGGGACATTAAGGGTAAGTGACAAGGAGACTGTACCAAAGAAAACTGCCCAATTTGCCACCTTTGGTCTGTTTACCAAAGACGGCTGGCCACTACTGGAGCTGGTGGAAGAAGGGAATGTTCTACTTCAAGCAAGATCTATTGAGCACTTATGTAGGCCAGACTGATGGGAGAACTCAAGGAGGAACTGAATAGCAGACAGACTGCATGTTCATAAAATGCTCCTGCAGTACGTTAGGTCCCACACGAAAAGACTGAGAAGGAGTGGAGGGTGGTGGTCTAGGAACAGATCCCAGATGGTAGAGACAAAACAATAGGGTCCTTCAGGGGTCAGGCTGAGGTTCCAGAAGCCAGCAGGTGTCTGAATAGGGATGGGATTGCAACACTTGGTCTTCTACCTGCCTGATCCCTTTGGGAAGTGACAGGTTGAGCCTGGCTGCACCTCTCAAAGGATCTCTTGACTGGGGCAACAGGAGTAGGAACTCTTTGGCAACCATGTAGGAAAAATTCACTCTCCCTCTGTACTCCTCCTTTACTGTCAGAGGACTACCACATTCTCAACACTACACAGATGTGTGGGGAATTTTCCCACACCTAGCAATTCTGCGACACCAGCTGGGCGTCCTACAACTTAACTCAATCCTGACACTATCTACGTGGGGACACATTAAGCGCTCAGTCCTACAAGACTGCCCCTCCCCTACTTTAGATGCCCGTCGAAAGTCCTGGTTCTGAGCTGTCATTAAGGTGGAGGTTCCCATGACTTCCTCCTCGGGTTTGATTACCTGGCTAGAGCAGCTCACAGAACTCAGGAAAACAGTTTGTTTACTGTTTACTAGTTTATCATAAGAGGATATGATAAAGGTTACAGATGGACGTCCAGACGGAAGAGCTGTGTTGGGCAAGGTATTTGGAAGGGACAAGAGGTCTTGGGCACAACACTCTCCCAACACCTGTATGTGTTCACCAACCCAGAAGCTCTCTGAATCCTGTATTACGGGGATTTCTATGGAGGCTTCATCACAGAAGTATGATCAATCATTAGCTCAACTTCTAGCCCCCCTCTTGAGAATGGGAGATGGAGCAGAAAGTTCCAAGCTTCGAATCATGTCTTGGTCTTTCTCAAGAGTAGCCTCAATCTAGGAGCCCATGAGTCACCTCATTGGAACAAAAGACTCTCCTACTACCCAGGAAATCTCAAGAGATTTAGGAGCTGGTGTCAGGAACCATGGCCAAAGAGCAAATACTAGTACTATTATCTTACAGCAAGGAAGTTGCCCTCTTCAATGTTACCAGAAGTTTCATTACTTATGTATGACCCAGAACACGGGATTTTTGAAAATGGAGAAAGGGTCGGGATCAACCTTCTAGGCTGACGGCTTTCATTACTCCTCCTGGCGCTCATGCAAATCTGCTCATCTCACCCTCTTACGAGGCACCTGGTCCCCTGAACTGTGGCTAAGTCTTCAGAATCTCAGGTCCTCTACTGTTTTTTAATGTTACTGGAGTTTTGGTAAAGAGATTTCATTTCTGCTTTTATTAAATTTATGACATAAGCCATTTTTTTGGTCTGGGTTTAATTATTTGAATCAAAGAAAACTGTTTTCTATTTCAGTTTTAAAAAAGCTATTCTCTTACATGATTGACATATACTGTGGACACTATATATTGTTGACTTTTTGTTTTTGGTGGTGGTGTTTTTTTTTTTTGCTTTTATTTTTACTAAATTTATGACCTATGCTTCTTTGTTTGTATGTGTTAAATCATTTGGAGTAAAAAAACTAATTGGGTTTTGCATTCTAGTTGCCATACTTTGTTGAGCCTCTCCCTACCCCTCCTCCCTCTCCCACCTCCATTATGAGTGCTTAAAATAAAAAGAAGGATCATGGACTTAAACTGTGTTCTGGTGACAGAACACAGCAAATGAGGCACTGTATTTGCCAAGAACCCATGACAGCATTTCTGCGTAAGCCCAAGTTCCAGCTGGCATCCTCAAGAGCTGATCTGTAATGACTCAAGTCCAGAACCACCCATGCCATATCAGCTGTCTCCATGGAGGCTTCTGGGTGGTTTCTAGGCATTTTCTTTCATGATCCTCACAGTAAATGGCATGTAAGCCGCTCCATTTTACCACCCACCCTCTCTTTTATCCCCCCGCCCCCATTTCCTAGATTTGTTCTTAAGATCTGCTATAATTCCTGAGCTTCCGAGTTGATCATCATCAACTGTGGGGTGGAGAGAAAGGCTCTGACCAGAACCTTACTGAGGGGAACCTGTTGTTTTTGGCTTTGTGTCTTTTTTAATGAGTAAAAAGCCAAAAGAAAATAAGTTCCCATTGCATGATCCTGCAGCATGCACCTCATCTACAGACACTTCCTGATTTATGACCTATTCTTCAGAAGTAAGATTTGAAAAGTCAGGGTAAGTCCAGAACTCAAGGTCTTCAATGGTCCCCTTTTGCTACTGTGCTATGGCGGATTTATCATTTGCAAGGATGACGTTCCTGAGATGAGAGCAAGCCCTAAAATTCAAGAGCATCACAGTATTCCATCATTACCTCCATGGAATGTAACAAAGTAACTGAAAACATGGGGGGCGGTGAGGATGGACTCCTTCAGACCTAAGTAAGAGTTGCGTACCAGTGTCAGGAATAGAGAAGCACCTAGACTCAATCTCAGGGACATGCTGGGTGGTTGGCTAGGTGCACTCACCAGCACGTGCCTTTCTGCACAGCTGATTCAAATCCTCACCTCAGCAAAATCACTCCTGACTACATATCAGAAACTTTGGGATAACTCGAGAGTAGTCAAAATCATTAATGCTCACTCTAAGAATGGCATTGTGGCACCACTGATATTGTAAGTCACAAATGGTATTATTTATGTGTCTGCACATCAGTGGGGATAGGTAGATGGATAAGGAGTAGAGTGATGGGAGAGAGACTTGATAATTTCTCAAAGACTTATCTCCCAAGAGTTAATGTAATCATCTGTCCTTTACAGCCACTTGTTTAGGAGGCTGATAAACAAAATAAAAATCTGCCCTAAATTTTTTATAAGGTATATTAATAAAAACTGGGAAAACTAGGACTTAAAAATTCTAGGCAGTTTCCGATTCTAGAAGTAGAGAGATGAATTCATATTCAAGGCAGACCACTGCTTTGCTTTAGGAAAACTGCTTGGATAGACCTTTGACTATAATATAAAACAAATACCTACGAGGGTTCTTTCACAACTTAAATAACCTGAATTCAACTGTCCTATTTGGTAACATGAAGTGTGAAGCATATGTTTTGGCCAGGACTATGTTCTAATCTGTGCTCATGTAAGGGGAGAAGCATTGTTTTCCCTGTGTGAAGTTAGACTGATGCCCTGTGGCTTGCTGGTGGTTGTGTAAGTTCCTTCCTGAGCCTGAGGGTTGCAGACAGAGGTAGCCTATGAAAGGATGTGTGGCACAATCTTCTGTTTCAGGGGAAGACAAAGGCACTGCATTAAAATCTGTGTGGCTCATGAATGGACTACCAATGTTCTAAACATGCCAGGACTGAAAAATCCAGGTTATACTGCTTTGGACTCTAACCTCCTAATATTGTCTTCTTGGGAGTCAATGAACAAGGCCACAGTGCTCTGGGGTGGTTGGGGTGGGAGGTGGGGGGCGGGGAGGGAGAGTTTGCTCTAAAGGGAGAGGATATTCTCCGGGTCATTCATCCTGAAACGCACAAATCTCATAACAGGCAGATAAGAGACTGCTAGAAGGAAGGAGAAAGCCTTGTTTGGTTGGGAACTCTGGGCAGTTGGACATGGACCCTGAGGTGGCCATGTGTACAGGTTGGTGTTAGGGGTAGGGATCGATGGGGAGCTGAGTCCTGCCGTAAGGAAGCAGGCTGGAGAGAGACAGGGAGCCCAACTGTGAGAGACCCAGAGAGCTGGTGTGAGCCCAGAGGCTTTGAGATGAGGCACCTTTAGCAGCTTCTTCAAGTTTTTCATTTTACTGTGTATCCCTACTCTTGTCCCAGACTGGAGGTAAAAGCTTTTCTAAAGTTGCAGTTTCATTTCCGATGTAATGTAGGGAAATAAGAGAAGGGTCTATCCCATGCTTGGAATGGAGGGAAAGGGAAGAGAAGCAGCCGGAAGAAGCTTGTTGGGTGTGTGTGTGTGTGGGGGGGGGGATCCAGCAAGGAGTGGCCTTGGGCAGAGGGGGCACCAGTGAGCCGGCTGCTCTGACCAAAAATTCAAATTTCTGGAACAGGTAAGCACCAACCTGGGATTCTCAGAAATAGATGGGGGAAGATGTGGTACACATATACAAAATGGAATATTATTTAGCCACGAAAAAGGAAATTTTTGTCACTTGTGACAACATGGATGGACGCTGAGGGCATTTTATGCTAAGTGAAATAAGTCAGAAAGACAAATACTGTGTGATATCATGTATATGTGGAATCTGAAAAAGCCAAACTCATAAGAACAGAGTTGAAGGGTGGTTACCAGGGGTTGGGAGAGTTGGAAGATGTTGGTCAATGTGTATAAAGTTGCAGTTAGAAGAGAAATAAGTTCTGGAGATCTAATGCAGAGCACAGTGATTATAGTCAGTGATACTGTATTACACACTTCAAAGTTGCCCAGAGACTGTATCTGGAAAGTTCCCACCATGAAAAGAAATTACAATTATGTGATGTGTTGGACGTGTTGACTAACACAACCAGTGGTAATCATATTGCTAGGATATAAATATACCACATCAACACACTGGACACCTTAAACTTATACAGTGCTATGAGTTAATTGTTTTTTGAAATTAAAAAATAAAAATATAAAAAAACTAGCATAATTTATTTTTAAAACCCATAATAATGGTATATGATGTGTTGGAAATCATTTCGTGAGCAACAGAGACAGGGCTAATTTAATATTGGTCTATCCATCCCATATGTTAACAAATCTATACTGTAGATGTCAATTAATAGACCAGGAAAAATGGGGCATTTAACAATTTCATGATAATAATATTCTTTTGATATTTATTGCCTTGAGTTAATAACACTGACAAAGTTACTAGGAAAAAAAATACATCTGTAGCTCTCTACCATATAGATCATGGGTGTTACGCATAAGTTGTTTCCCCAGAGGGGAAAGAGATGATTAAAAAAGAAGAACAAGAAGAAGAAATGGTTGGGAGGATGGATTTGGAAGACTTCCTGTCTTTATGGAAGAGTGGGGCTCTGAGCTGTTGTAATGTGGGCATTAATATAAACACTCCGTCACATGCTGGGATCCTGAGATATGCCTCCTTCTAAAAGTGGTAATTATTAGCAGTGGCACCTATGCCATTTGGGTTGGCTCTTATGGCCACCTCTCCATGAACACACAATCCCAATTGGTAAATAGGCCATTCAGTTTTGGGGTATCATCACTCTTGCCAGATTTTGGTAGGGTATTAACAGCACAAATGATGAAGCAAGTCTCATCACCCCCATGGGGCCATTTTAGATAGATCAAGAGGGCATTAAATAGATCAAGAAGTCCCTGTTATGACTCAAGTCTCTCTCTAACTCTGTCACAGCTGACCCTTCAGTTCCTGGATGTCCCCACGAGCCACCAATCCTCTAACATACCCTTTTCCATTCCAAGCATCATCCACAATCCAACAATTACCTCCACAACCAGCAGGTCATCATTTGAAATGGGCTCCAACTTTTTGTCTGGTGGTGTCTTTTCAAGAAAAGTGCTTAATTCAACCAAGATTCTGCCTCTGTAGGCAACTCCTTCCCCCTGAAAGGCAACAACACAGGATTATTCCTCTAGGTGTGAACACCAGCAAAAAGAACTCCTTCGCTAGTCAGACTCATCCAGCTACAACTGTGTTTCCTTTCCATGGCCCTAACCTCCAAAATCAGTCAGTCAGTAGCTCTCTCAGTTGGATTCAGGTCTTTGGTATCCAAAAGAAAAGTCAGTGACTTGAGGAAGGATCCCAAAGAGAGCCAGGGGAGCCAGGGCCAAAAGGGATCTTAGCCATGACTGAGGTCAGAGGCTTTCAAGCCATGCTCTGAATCCTGAAGGGGTTTCGGGAGGCTGGGGGTGGGAGCGGAAGGTACTCAAAGTCCCCCTCACCCTACTTTAGTAGAGTGGCTCTGAGTTTATCTGCGTCAGCTTGGCTCCTTCTCTCCTCTTTTCAGGAAGGAAAGGCTGCCATGTTGGCAGCCAGGGCAAGTCTCAGAGTAGCCAGGAAATAAAAGAGGAAGATGTTCTGGGTGTGGCTGAGCATGAGGATGAAGAGCAGATACTTCCTCCATACCTAGCAGTGCTGGCAACAGAACTTTCTGGAGAGGAAGGGAAGGCTTTCACCTCCACAGCCAGTCCTTTAGCCCTGCCCCCTCAGGGTTTTCTCTCTACCACAGTCCCTTTCTTGGGCCTTCAGAGCTGGCTCTAAGACATTACTTCTAATGTGCTGGAAAGAGCATTTCCCATCTCTGGGCCTCTGTATCCTCATCCATAAAATGAAGGTGTTGGATTGGATTGGGGATGGTGAATGGTTTCTTCAGGCATGTCACCTCCAATCATGTGGTACATTTCTAGAACACAGTAGTGAGCAGAATTCTGAGGCAACACATTTGCTTAGTAGGAAAGAGCCAGTACTGATCACGGACGTCTGCCCTAAGTGCGGGCCCAGGGGAATGGCCACGATGTGCATTTGTCATTGCCAAATTAGATGGTCTCCAGGATCTTCTCCTAACCTTGCATTCAAAGATTTGAGGAACATGGGACATCTGTCCTTCGACCCCTGATCAGTCACGTATCAGGACTATTTGTGTATGTGTGTGTATGAGTCTCCTAGATAGGAGACTTCATTATAACCATTATAAGAAAGAATCACATTAATCAGTGTTCATTAATAACAAACCTTAATTGAGAAACTTACCTTTCCGTTATTTAGCTCATCATAGGGGTCTGGGAATCCCGTGTACTCTCTGGGGCTTCCATAAAGGTTCAGGTAACAAGGTCCAAATGTTGGAACAAAGCCCACTTCTGTTTCTCCTGTATTCACTGAGGGATAACATCATTATTAGACTCGAGGTTTTTAACACTCAATCTATTGCAATAAACATTAGTTATTAGTTAGCTGAGAGTATTTTCCTCTAATTTGTGAGTTAGCTGTATTAGCACAAATTATAAGCACTTGTGAGACTTGCCATATTTCCCTTTTCTTATTGCTATAAAACATTAAATAAAAAACATTTTTGGGGTAGTTCAGGTAAACTTATTATTATAGAAAAAGACTGCTATTCAAATGAAAGAATAGTAAGACTTACAAGTTGATCTTCACATTTTTTGCAAGTTTATAAGTGGCATTGTATTAAATGTGTCATTGGTGATTGGGATAAAAGATCATACTGTTTGGGGAAGTCACTTAACTGATGTATAATGGGTTAACTCTATTTGTTCCCAAAAAATGCCACTTAGCCTAAAGTAGCTAGTATAAATAAGGCACATGTTATTAAAAATACAAGACATTTAAAATTTTCATAAATAACAATGAACTGTCTGCCTATGGCTATGACATATGATATTTATAAGGAAATAAAGTTCCCATTCATAACATTCTCTGATCAGCACCCAATATGCTCCAATTTCTGCTACTTTGTCTTACTTAGCAAGACTGCTCCCCAGTGTAATGAGGGGAAAGTAAAGAAATAGTGGAGTCAAAGGGAGATGGTGAATGAAGTCAGGGAAATGCAAGGGCTGCCTCCAAGCACCTGAATGCCTCCATATGGAAGCAGGGTGAACTTGTTTCCAAAACAAAGCTAAGGACGGGTGCTGCAAGGATGCATTCTTTGTTTCACTCAATATAAAATCTTCCTATGAATTAGATGTGTCAAACAATGGGACAGATTACACTGGGGACAGAGGAAATGTTGAGGCCAAGACTTTCAGGATTATCAGCAAGACAATTCCCCTATGGATGAGAAATTAACTACTTCACCTCTATGGCCCTTTCCAACTCTCTGCTTAAATGTTAAGGGAGAAAGGTAATGTGGAGTGACAGGTGAACAGAATGCCCCTATGAATAGTTGATGAAACTGTATATAAGTACACTTTTTTTTTTTTTTTTTTTAAATTTGAGGCTCTTCTACACGTATAAATGGGCTTGGGCACTTTTAAGATGAGGTAGGAACCAAGCACCTCAGCATGAAATTAGTTGAATGGCAATCTCAGTAAAGAAAGCAAGAGAAAAGAAAAATTTAAATTAAGATGTAGGAAAATAATAACTGACAGCCTAGGAGTGAGATTTGGTAACACCCTAGGAGGCTGTATTTCATGCCTGTCTGCAAATTTCTTGTGAAACCCAAATAGGGACCAAAGATTTTCCCAACAGAGATTTCTCTGGATCGTGCTACCACGTTACCAAATGAGGATGAAATAAATGACTATTGTATCTGGACATATGAATTAGTTTGGTTTTATCTACTCCGCCATATGGAACATGACGAAGTTGATTAATTTTTTATTAATAAGCAGGGTTTAGCTTTCTTTCCTTGTGCTAGAATATCTGTTGTGAGGAACTAAAGCAGAGGACTAAAGTGGAGATCCACAGTGAGAAAGGCAGTCATTTCCAGAAGTTGAATCACAGAATGTTCAAGAAAGAATGGACATCAAAACTCTTGCACCACAGTCCTGCCACATTATGGACGGGCAAATTGAAGCCCTTGAAGTGACATGATTTGTCAAAGATCCCTCAAGATGACAGATTTAAGCCCAGATCCCGAGTTTCACAGTTCAAACAAGGGTGCCTTCCAGGACATCACCCATCCCTCTGGTGGAGCCCCACCCCACCCCCAGTCAGTTCACATGGGTGACGACTTATGTTGTTTGTCATGAGTATTTGCTTTTCATTAAGAATTTCCAGGGATGGGGGCACCTGGGTGGCTCAGTAGGTTAAGTCTCTGCTTTCGGCTCAGGTCATGATCTCAGGGTCCTGGAATTGAGCCCCACATCAGGCTCTGCTCACCAGGGAGCCTGCTTCCTCCTCTCTCTCTGCCTGCCTCTCTGCCTACTTGTGATCTCTGCCTGTCAAATAAATAAATAAAATCTTAAAAAAAAAAAAAAAAAAAGAATTTCCAGGGATGGAGACACACGTTGTCAATAATGATCTCCTGCATGTTGTTATGATATCAATCGCTTAATTCATTTTGTCCAAGCAACTCTCTTTCCAGGTATTTTAAACCCTTTGACTTGCTGGTTATGTAGTAACATGGAGAGCCTTCCTTCGATGGGCTCACACCTCAGAACTGTCTCCTGAGAAAGCTGATAGTCTCACAAGCTAAGTCTCTTCCTGCCCCCAAACTTTCCTAACCTACTTTACGCACAACTGTCACATCAAACTTCCAACGAATAAAAATTCCTTAGCCTGGCCATCAACCTTTCCTCTGACCTGCTTTTCAAACAATATTTTCCATAGTTTGTTCACCTCTCTGAGACCTCTTTGCATTTTCAATTTCTATAAAGTATCACTTTATATTTTAATTTTTTAAAAAAAGATTTTATTTATTTGACAGAGATCACAAGTAGGCTGAGAGGCAGACAGAGAGAGAGGAGGAAGCAGGTTCCCTGCTGAGCAGAGAGCCTAGCTCGGGGCTCGATCCCAGGACCCTGGGATCATGACCTGAGCTGAAGGCAGAGGCTTTAACCCACTGAGCCACTCAGGCGCCCCTATATTTTAATTTTTGAACTTCAAAATAGCTGCTTATTTTGGCCAACATTATAAGTTCCCTTGGTGCGTAGGGAAGGATTCAAACGTATTTTATTTTGATTCCCTAAACACTGAGGACTAGTTCTACCGTGGGGAGCTACCACATAAATATTCTTCATTGGCTGAACAAATGCATGAAGGAATGAAGTGTTACCAAATCTGCCGAGTTCGTTATAAACCTCAGGACTACTGATGTTCATATAAAGTCTGATGATGAGATAATAATGGATTTTTTTGAAAACGAATATGAATGGGGCATCATGCCAATAACACAAAGGCAGACAATAACGCTTTAAATGTGCAAAAGTTTCTCACTTCCAGTATCTCTTTTCCCTCTCACCATGATCCTGGGTAATTAGCATGGCAGGAATTACCACATTTACAAACTTCCGTAAACCTAAGAGTCCTCACGTATTTGAGGAATCATAATTACAGGAGTTGTGATGGTCAAAGGTGAGACCACTGAGCAAACTTGCAAAGAATGGCCAGTGCTGTACAAACCAAAAGACATGTCATGATCCCCCCAATTTGGAAGATGAAGACCTTCAAGGTACAATCGTTCAAAGTCTTCCAACCAGAGATCCACGTTCAAAGTGAGGAGCATTTACTGCACACATTTTGAACAACTGATTTAGTGCCCCATATCTCTACGTACTGAACATAAGCAACAATGGCAGACAAGGCTCTCGCTCACAAACGATTATTTACGTGACACCACATAGGCTGGTATGCATCCAGGTGAAAACGGGAGATGGTAGCAAAGCCTGATGAGCGCGTTTTGTGTTAAGCTCAGCCACATGCAGGGCAAGCACACGGCACAAGTACAAAAATTAATACTCTAGCAAAACTATTTTTGAGGCCACAAAATGTCCAAAAAAGAAAGTTTAAAGACAGTCAATTGATACATTCTTAGTAAGACAACACTGAATAGGAAAGTCTAGAAGATAGCAAAATCACAAAGCATAAACCTGTATATGATGCAGCCCCAGATCCCGAAGATGAGAAATCTATATAGTAAAAATATGACTGGTTAAACAACAAGAGAAACATGGGCATTGTAACAGAGACATCCAACAAGTTAATTAAATCCAGCGTAGGTGAGTGGTTTAGCAACACCAGAAAAACCCCAAATTCAGACCCAAGTGACATGACCCTTCTGTAATTTATACAAAACTCATCAGTGAAATGCAAAATGGCTCAAACCTTTGGGACAACTGGCAGAATCTCCACACATTAAATAACTCAAATCTCTCCAGCCCTATGGGAAGGGTGAGCTCCTTGCCACCAAAAGAGGCCTGGTGAAGTCACCAACATTTCGTGTTTTTTATAAAAGATGCACTTGTCTTGTGTCTGACTTAATTGGGACCATGGCCAGAAAATCCAAATTAATTTAGTCTGAGGCTTCCCAGGTAAGGGCTTATAGTTTAGATACATTATTTATTTCTTTTGGCAGGGGGGGGATGGAGGGGGGAACACCTGCTGCCTTTTGTTATTTTGAGAGCTTTACCAGACTGTCTGCAGGGCCTGCAAGGAGACAGAAGGCCTCAGAGACAAGGCTGAAGCATGCATGTAGCAATTTCTGGGTTTTAGTGCTTTTGGATGTTCCTGCCATATCACTAAGAAAAATGCTTATACAAATACATCTTGAATAATTACCTTCAAGTAATTATTGAATGACTTCTTGCCAATGATAAACAGATTTAACTCATTTTGACTCTCCCTGCCCACATAGTTTTGGTACGATTTTTTAAGTACTCATTGGTTACCATTATGATTTAAACTAGCCTTTCTCTCTGGATTTCTTACTTGATAAAGAGGAGGCTACCAGCGGGCCTACCCTTCCTCCCCGTCTAATCTCTGTCTTCTGTATTTTTACATCAAAATGGGCAATAACATTAATATTCTGTTCAGAGCTTTGGCTTTAGGGTAAAAGAAAGAAATCAAAAAATTATTAGTAGTGCCAACAGTAGAGCCACCATACAAATGATGTCTCTGGAGAGGAAAGAGTTGTGATTACATTTCTTTTGTTACAGCTCCAGTCATATGGTCCACTTCGCAATTCAGCAGAGGATGTACAGATGGGATCTAAGAAAGATGGGGTCTTTCTTAGCTTTTAACATTTGGCTAAAATAATGGCTACATGTGACTATATTTATATCTGAACCATATCTTTTTTTTTCCTTGGAATTTCTGATTGCTTTTTTTCTTCATGAGAGAGGAAATCTCTATTTTCTTCATATCTCTAATATCTTCCAGGTTCTTACTCATGCTGTATATTGCTTGGATTAATATATATTTTAAGAAACTATAACGTTCCCTCTTAAACAAAATGAGGATGAGAGGAAACCTGAGTTTCTCAAGACAATATTTTGTCTTAGATTCTCTCACATAATTTACTCAATATGTTTACTATGTTGGCAATTACAAGAATTTTTGTTAGTTTTGTTTTGATAACAAAAAATCAGCTGTTGAGATTACTGATATGTTAACATTACATTTGTCTTCCTCTTACCATCTTCATTTTTCTCCTTCACTTCCTATTACAATTTCTGGTATATGCACAGAATCCTAATGCCAGGTATAAGCAAATAGTTCTCAGTATGGAGAACAACGAAAAGTGCATTCGTTATCCATGCTTGTTAGCAAAGTGGAGATTATATGGTTCATTGCTACCTGACATCCTTGTTCCTGCTGAAGAAGTCAGTGGAGAAGGAAGTATTCTTTTACATTTGGGTGGACTGGGGTCAATGCCGCTCTAAAAATTAGGGTGCTAGCACTCTGCATTGACACTCAAAAATAGCTACTGGGAATTGTTTTTGGACGGGAGCAAGAAAACAAGGTCTTCACACTGTTAGTTGCCTCAATTATCAACCACTAATTAACTGTTCTGGTCATCACCAAAACAGTTCACTAGGCTCATCACCGTTGGCTTTTAAGAAACCAAGTCCATTGCCAAGTGGCTATTCCAGTTCATTCCGCTTCAGAAATTCTGCACCCTGTCTTGTCTCAGCTCTGCTGAGTGACTTACCTTCCACTTCCCCACCAGAGGCAGCAATCTTAGAGAGGTGTAGGTATGTTGTTCCAACCACATCATTTTTAGTAAGACGGTCCCTGTGTGAAAGAACAGGTGAAGGCCTCTCTCCAGGAATATATACCCTCACTTCAACAACAATCAGGTGGAGCTGGAAAAGTCCCTAGACCTCAGAAATCGTCCTGTCCAGTGGGCCTCAAGCTCTACTGTACGTTAAGAATCACCTGGAAACCCCAGCTCTCCTCTCCTCTCCAAGCTTTGGATTTAATAAAGGCAGGAGTGGAGAACAGGAATCTGCATTTACACAAGCATATATCGCAACTGATTCTGATACAGACGGCCCTCCAACCACCCACTGAGAAACATGAATCGGGCAAGTCATTCCAGCTATGACCTAGAGGTCAAGGGATTTGCCTCTAGCCACTCGACACAGTTGCCATAAAATGAGTGAATCAGGGCGCCTGGCTGGTTCAGTCGGTTAAGCGTCTGCCTTTGGCTCAGGTCATGATCCCAGGGTCCTGGGATTGAGTCCCACATTGGGTTCCCTGCTTGGTGGGAAGCCTGCTTCTCCCTCTCCCACTCCCCCTGCTTGTTTCCCTCTCTCACTGTCTCTGTCAAATGAATAAATAAAATCTTTGAAAAAATTTTAAAAAATAAAACCTCTGCAAAAATGAATAAATCAATCACACACACATTATACAACAAGTGTAATATCACATTACATAGGATAAGTGCACGTATCTTATTTTATCATGTTCACACAAATTATTCAGATGGTTTAATGACTACAATGGCCTATATCTAAGGGTCCTTCAGAGGGAGAAAATCTCTTTCTACTTCAAGCACTGACTGTGTAACAGAGGCTGGGCAGCTGAGGGCAGCTGCTTCCCTAGAACCTAAATCTTATCTGTGTAGTAGAGACAAGTATTCCTGCTACAAATATACACAACTGTATTCATCTTTCCACGGATATCACAGTTTGCAAGGCTAACTCATGAAGTGGTTTCTGGGTGGGCAGATGATAGGTATAAAAAAATAAAGTTTCTATTAATAACATCTCTCTGCTTAATTCATCCTTTTCTTTATTCTGTATAGTGGGATACCCACTCTGAAATCAAAGACCCTGTGGGAGAGAGGAAAGATTCAGTATTGGGGGAAAGGTTATACTACAGTGTAATATTATTATACTGTATTATAGGAATATCCTATGTTCCCTATGATATTATAGGTATATGATATTATATATCACATATATATTATAGGTATATGACATTATAATGTATAGTATAATGAGATTCTAGAAAGTGACTAACAAAAGAGTGTGCATGAGAAAAAATTATTTAAGGATATTAAGCCACCTGCATGGATCCTGAGTCTTTTCTGTTCATCCAAAAGGATCTAGACTACATTTAAAGAATTCTTAGTTTCCTGTCAGTTGTGCAAATACCCTGCAGGATATGTAACCTAAGATTTGGATCCAAGGATTCCTTAAACAGGGCCTCTCTATGCCTCCTAGTCCACACTATTGCTTTGGAGAGGGCAGACTAGATCAGAAGGTGACCACATGTGTAGTGACCACAAGCAAGTCTGGGACGGCTCCATCCACAATCAACTCACTGCAAAGCTAAGCCAGAGTTGTCACCTCAACTAGACAGCCTCACACGCACTTTCCTGAGCTCTCCTGAGGCCCATGGAGCACCTTCTGAATGTTGCCTGAGAGTCTCAAGTGCTTAGATCAAGCTAATGCTCACCAGAAGGGTTTTTTTGCCCTCAAAACCCCTCCACGACCCTCAATAAACGGTGACGCTAACAAAATGAGACTTCCTGCCCTCCTCCCAAAGTGCCCCATTGCCATAGTACCAAGAGGGTGCTAACACAAGAGCCAGATACGTCTTGCTAAAAACCCTGGACACAGGCAGACCGCATGGGGGCCCACCTCTGTCTCTAACCATCTCAATGACTGAGCAAGTCACCTGACCTCCCGGGGCCTTGGTATCTTCATCTGTAAAACGAACGAATCGTAGTCTCCAACCCATAGCGTTACTAAACGGGATACTGCAGTAAAAACACATGGCACAGCACTGAGCAGTGCTCCCAAAAGGGAAGCCAACGCCAGAAGAAACGCTGGTGTCAGCAGGAGGATGGTATTTGCCATTTCCACTCTCGAGGAGGTAAGGACCGCTGACTGAATGTCTCCTCCAACTAGAACGTTACATAAGGATGTCCTTACTATGGTCGTCCTCACTAGGAGGATGCTCTAGTTAGAGTTCCATCCGAATGTTTCAATTCAAAATTCAATTCAATTTCAACATTGAATGTTCTTTGCATTCAACCCAATAGGTAGCTTTGTCTATTTTTCTTTCTAAACATAACACAATAGCTGATGGAATGTTCTGGTGATTCTTCTCAGGAGATGGTTTGCTTCATTTCTGAAGTCTGTTTTGGACAGCCTAAAATGCTATTTAAATCCTCGATTTCTTATTTTGGGGCATTTTCAGATCATTTTCCCTTTTGTTTATGAGCAACCGAACCAAGATACACAAAGGTTTTATGCAACAATACCATTATCAATTTTTTTTTTTTTTTAAGAAAAACACCCAATTCTAGGAGCAATTTATCACCTCCCTCTGGAAGAAAAAGAAACAGACTGAAAAGTAAAAGTCAGTCTACCTAGAGTAATACTCCTCAACATCCAAACATGCAATTCTTTAATTTTGAGTTAGACAGAAGTTTACTTTTTTAACTCACCAGTCATATATCGTTAGTTTTATTTTTTCACACACTGAAGGAAACTGTTAAAAAGAAACAGAACAAAGCAGTTATTTCTCAGCTTATTCAGTAACTATTGAAGTATGTAGTCTATTTTTTCTGAAAGAAAAAAAAAGGCAAACCTTGATCTGAAGATTAACGACTTGATTCCACTCAGGGTTTGCATTTTTCTCAATTATATTTGTACAAACCTGTAAAATCATCAGAGCAGAACAGGAGGTAGTCATGAGTCTAATTTCCATAGATTCACAACATAAGCATCCTACATTAGGACTTGAACAGTTTACTTCCCAGTTACATACTTAGTAGGCTGGTTGAAGCTTAATTCATTTCCAACTATTCGGTAAGTAAAACATGGCTTTAGTGTTAATCTTTGCTCCTTCTGTGCACTAAAAGTTAGTTTTCAATTGCCAGGTTTCTAACTTTGGATTAGCAAAATGATGCCAGAGTTAATGTTTCTTGAGCACTTTTTAAAAAAGATTTTATTTGACAGAGAGAGACACAGCATGAGAGGGAACACAAGCAGGGGGAGAGGGAGAAGCAGGCTTCCTGCTGAGCAGGGAGCCCGATATGGAGCTCCATCCCAAGAGCCTGGGATCATGACCCGAGCTGAAGGCAGAGGCTCAATGACTGAGCACCCCCCAGGCACCCCTCTTGAGCACTTATTACAGACTAAGAAGCACCTCTTTGTTAGCGTGCGCACACGGGTCTTCTGATCCTGCCCACCAGCCCTGTTCCCCAGACCAGCTCCTGTCAAGACCAGTCAGCCACATCTCTCTCCCCCTCGCATGCCTCACCCAATCTGCTAGTAAATCCCGACACCCCAACTTCGTGCAGAGGCTGATCTTCCTCCACCCCGTCCCAGCTGACGCCTGCCCTTGGCCCCTGTCTGACGCACACGTCCTCTCCGGCCTCCTCACATTCATGGCACTCCCTGTGTAGCAGTCTCTGTGCATGCTCAAGCATCTCCAAGCATGCTCAGACTAAAGTCCAGACCCTACTCTGGCTGATAAAACCCTGCCTGCCCATCTCCCCCCACCCCGAATCTGACTCCATCTCTTTGATTCCCCTGGCTCGTTGCCCTACAGCTGCACTGTCACTCCAAAGGGGTCTTCTCCTTGGGGCCTTTACAGCTTGCCCTTCTCTCTGCCTGGAAGCCCTCCCCACCTCCCTTCCCCAGACCTCACATCATCCAGGCCTCTGCTCCAATGTCCCTTCCCCAAAGGTGTCCCAGCTGACAACCTAGCGAAAACCCACCCCTCCAACCCTTGGCAGCAATCATGTCTTGCCTCCCGCTCTGTGTTCTTCGTAGGACTGAGCACTACCTGAAATTATTAAACCCCTTGTCTGCTTGTTAACTGCTGTCCCTTCTACTATACAGGAAGCCCCAGGAAAGCAATGACTGTCTTGCAGACTTCTCTAACCCCAGCGTATGGGACAGTATTGGTATTTAGTAGGCTCCCAATAATTACTTCTCTAATTAATTAACCCTTATCAACAATCCTATGAGAGTATTATTACCCTGATCTATAGTTCAGGAAATTGACACTGAGAGGCTGAGGATTTTGCCTTAACTGCCTCTGGAGAGAGCTGAGTTCTGAATTTAAATCTCCCTCCAGAACTGAGGGCTTCTCCACCCCTCCCCCCACCACCGACTCCCCTAGGAAATGACACCTTGTCCACAGGTGTGCAGTTTGCCAAACCTCGCTTTCATAACTAAATGGTTCAACTATGTGGAAGATGCTACGTCTTCACCCACAGCTGCCCGTGATGCAGTGCTATTCTACTACAGAATCCTGCTCTCCCATCTTTGAGCATCTTTGTAGGTAAAAGTGGGGTTTACAGAAGTGCCTGCACCAAGAGTCCCCTGGCTCTTCCCAGCAGACAGAGATGGGGCTCCCCTGTCTGCTGTCTGGTTTCGGCAGCTCACTGGGGCCCCAGAAGTGAGAAACCTGAAGGGAGTGGGCCGTGGGCAGTGGAGGGCCATATCCCCCAATTATTTACTAGGGATCATTGTTGCCAGACAGGGAGCTCGCTTTAGATTAAGACAACGCTTGGACCTGACAAATAACCCAAATAATTCAGTGATAGTTTTCATGTTCTTTCCTGCCAAAGATCAAATGTTCTCACTGGAGTCCTGTGTACTTCCCACTCCAAAATAAACCTGCGGAGAAGTCTGCATGTTCCGACTCAGATAATCTACGTTCCTGCAGACTTCCCAAATCATCAGGGGGCTACTTTAACAAAAAATAAACAGGAATTCACTCCAAGAAAAGCACGGTGGTTTAAATATCTATTCCTAGAGGGGTCTGCGTTTAGATCACATACAAACCTTTTTTCCAGCAAAGGAAACTTCTACAAAAGGGTCCACTAGGTTTTTTTTATCTGCATTGCCTCCAAATATTTCCTTTACCGTCTGTGAGAAGGCATCATCCACTAGAAAGCAAAGTATCACATAGCAGAAATTAAATTCGATTTTCTGAAAAGGATAGAAATCACTCAGCAAAATTAACGTTTTCCTCCTGTACACAAAGACAGTTGCAACAAGAATTGTTCTCAAAAGTGGAAAGAGCTAAGACCATTGTCCTGCGGATATCTTGTCCTCTGAGCTGAGAAAGAAAGGTGTTCTCCCCACAAAGCAGAAACAAAATAAAACAGAACAAAAAACTCAAGAGCTTCTTAAAAATAAACCAGTAAATTATTGTATTGAAAATCAGTCACTTGTTGAGGGGAAAACTAGAATAAAAATAGTCCATCCAGATAGGGTAAGAGGCGATTAAAAAACTCAGCCTGGTTTCAACTCGGAAAAGGCGCTTTAGGTCAAAATGAAGTAAGCCTAGTCTGATTTTTTCAGAGACATTCAAGGAACTCGGGCATCATCACAAATAACATAACCCAAAATAACGCATTTAAGCAACCATAAACAGCATATCTTTCTGTTTTAACAAACTCAGAAGTGAGCTGGAATCAACGAACAGGCCGTACGATGTGAGGTTTAATGTATTTACTTCATTCAAGATATTCCTGAGGAGAGATGAGGGAAGCGTTATAGGGTGTTAAACAAGAGAGGGAGCGGGTTCCCAGGGAAAGGGGCAAATCCTGAAGAGATCCAGGGCCCCTAGACCGAGTGCTGCCTCCTGGGGGCTGGGGGAGGGGGTGCATGTCCCGGGGGCCCAGCAGGAAACAGACAGGCTGGGCAGGGCAGAAGGACACTGCTGTCCCTAGCAATGACACAGCAGCCTCTGGACTAGTCTCTGAGTAAAAACACCATAATTGATTCTCTTAAATGCATCCAATCTCTTGTTATCTGTACCTCATAAAAGAATATTGACAGATGACTAGTTATTGGCACTCAACGACCCTTTGCTCAGCCATTTTTAAGAATTCAATAACAAACACGAACACTCGTTGTTCCCCAAATTTCCTATTTTCCCTTGGGATGAAAGGAGCTAGAAGCGCTGCCTGCTGGCCTCTCTTCAGCATCCTCCAGAATAAGGACATGCACAACACCGAGGAGGGAAGAGATGGAGCAAGAGGGGCCAAAAGCTTAATAAGGAACGTGGATCAATGACCAGCTGCTGCCCTGTCAACCTGGCCAGGAAGCTTCCATGGGGCCAGAATGAAAGAAGAGAAGTCCGTGAAGGCCTTCGAAAAGAAAAACGTATGACAGGCAGCACACAACACTATTTGGACTATGACGTTGACACATGTGGTCATGCAGATAACTGGTCGTCGGGGGGAGGGTGAAGTCCATACGTACTCTGGGGGATGTCCTCCGCTCGGTAGATTTTAAGCAAGAAGGTCACCCACCGGAGGGCGATGCCAGCAGGGAGTAACAAATTACTCTCCACGTCGTCGCTGTCATTATCACGCTCTCGCTTCTCGCTCTGTTGGGGAGACATAATTACAAATGAGACACAGAGAAAAGCAGCAAACTGTTGCTTGTCAAATGAAATCGACTAGAACTGTTTCCATTAGGATTTCCTGTGCTTCAGGCTTAAGAGTTCAGCCACCGATTTGACCTTGAAATTGGTCTGCAAATTCTAAGATCCTAAGTTTCTTCAATTGATACACCACAAGAAAATAACGTGACCTTTTGTAATATTATAAACACTAAATAGGACAGAGCTAGTTCCTAGAGTTTTTCCCATTTCTCCTGGGTACTTCCTGTTCTCCCAGTTTGCTGTCCAGCCTCCTACAAGGATTGTCCCTCTCAGTAGCAATGCCTGATTCTGCAAGCGAGGCACACTCTGTAGGTGAAAGGATGCAAAGGAGTCTTGAAAACACACATGTCTTTACTGAATGCAAAACACACTCATGGACACAAGGAAGGAGTCCAAGTGAGCTACAATAGCTCTGTCATGAAGAAAACAACAGCTTCCAAAAATATAGGAGGAGCTGGAAGGTTGGGGTTATTGATAGGAAGCCGTGTCGCTTTTCATAACTACTGACGCCCTCTTGCATATTAACTCTTGGTCCCCTTTCTTAGAAAATGTACAAGGGCAAGAACACAGGGGCTCACAGGAGGCTCATCTCCGGTTCCCAGGACGAACATGCTGACTTTCATGTAACCTTTAGCACCCGAGCTGGAATCTTCGGGGTCATTGAGAAGAAGCCATTTTCTCATGACAGCATGACCTAAAATAAGGATTAAAAGGACAGGGACACACTAAAGATAAGCTGACAGGTCTGTGATTTCCTCTGCTGTAAGATAAACAATCACTTCCTGTGAAGCATCATAATGGCACCAAGTTTGCCAGACGAGTCTCTATATCAGTGTCCTCTGCTTTGCACTACCACCCCCCCCACCCCCGCCAGCCCGAATCCTGCCCTGGGGTCACTCAAACAAGGCTCCCTAAGTTCTATCCATTAGTCTTATTAATTTGATTTTGGTAAAGTGTCAAAATATCATCACAAAACAGAGAAGTTACCTACTTGTGAACGTTCTAAAGGATAATTACCTTTAGATTAAAAAAAGATATCCATATTAACCTACTATTATTCATTCCTAAGTATCCTTCCCCTCTTCAATCAAGGAAAAAAAATTTTATTCCTTTTTTGATTCCCTCAGGTTTTCTTGATTCCCAGATTCTTCACGTTCATGGGGAGAAAGAACATTACTTACCAGGTTCGTCATAGATGAATCCAACATCGATCTGGGAAAAGAGAATTTAAAATAGCTCAAATAGATTTTAAAATCAGTGTAGTCACTTCAAAAAAACCATCATTACATTTAAATATAAGACACTTGACAACACTTCAGTTTCTCTGAGAACAACACTTCCATCTTAACCTCTCTGCATCCCCAATGCTCTGCCTGACGTGTGGCACACAGAAGACCCTCAATCAATCATTTCGAATCAATGAACTAACCAGTCTTAGAGCTGGGAAGGACCATGGAAGCAGGATGACCAGTGTGTCCCTGTCTGTTTGGAACTTTTCCCCAAGAACAGAAAGCCTCAGAATCTGTGAAATACCTTAGTCCCGGGCAAACTTGGACTTTGGTCACTCTATGAGAATTCACCTGGCCCAATTTCCTATCCCATATTCCTCTTCCTTCTCCTCCAGCTAATGCTAGTGTTAATAAAACCATCGAATGGACAATTCGATGTGCCAAGCAGTGTACTAGATATTTTATATACTCTATCCCACTTCATCTTCACAATGACTCCATTTTGAAGAGGAAACTAAGGATCAGCGGGTATGTGACTAGTTGGAGGCAGAAAGGGTACGAACACACATGTGCCTGATCCAGATTCTTCTCTAGGACTTCTACTGACTGGGAACCCCTTTCTTTGAGAGGCAGCCCATTCCACGTAGAATTGCTGGGAAGCACCCTCCAGATTTCTAATAATTGGCTTGGTAGATAGGGGACAGGGGGTTGGTAAGTGGAGCTGGGGGACGGGCTTCTTGCCACTGTCGCAGGGCACTGGCTTCCACCCACAGCTGGAACTCTGCGAGCGCCCTGATGTGGCAGCTTCCAGGCACTTGCTTTAAGGCCCAGTAAGTGGTGTACGTTAGAGGCTGACCAGATGCAGGCCAGAGGACACTCGACTGGTTTCTGGCCCCCGGGGCATTCACGTCCTTCTGGCATTTCATCCTCAGCAGAGACATGACGTGAACCCCTTACGTGTAACTTTGGTATGTCATCCAGGTTGGATAGCCTGATAGCTGGCCAGGAACCGGACTCCTCATTATGAAAGTGCCCATCTAAAGTGAACGAAACAGACAGCTGGCACCCACCTTAAATTCCCCCATCAGACAATCGGCCCGCAGGGAGTGGGAATTATAAACCTGGAAGGAAGAAGAGCCACGAGAAGATTACTGGCTTTAGCTGGCGGTTAGAGAGCACGACCTTTCTACCCCGTAGCCCCCTTACCCGAATGCTGATGATCTCATCCATCAGTTCAGAAGGGGTCATGTGGACGTTGTAGAAAAATAACTGTCAAAGCGGAGGAGAAAAATATTTGAATGTTAGCCGGGGTGGGCTCAGGTTTAGCGTGATCTAACGCTACAGTGTGGGAACCCTCCTAAAAAAATGATAATACACAACCCCAAAAGGAGGTTTGACCATAGAACACATTGCAGGGCCCTCAAAAAGGCCCCGAAGCTTAAGCTGCTTTGAGCTTCTTGGCAAACTCACCTTCGCATGTTGGAAAAAGGAAAAACAACTATAGTGTTTGTGTAATGAAATAGAATTGTTCATTTGCGGCCAGAAATATGCTAGCTAACCCACTTAAAAACCTAAGGTTATTTCATGCTTCAAGTCTCACGAAAATGGGGGCTTGGGCCTTGCGTGATCTGGAAAGTTCAGTTGAATTCCTTACGATTGTCCTGAAAAAATTTCTTTTTAGCTTTTTTAAAAACACCTAAGATCCACTCAAAGATCTTACTACATTTGGTTGTGGTGTCTCTTTAGTGTCCTTTTTTTAATTTTAGAGGGAGAAAGAGAGTGACAGCAGGGTGGTGGGGAGAGGGAAGGGGACACAGATCCCAAGCCGACTCACCGCTGTGCGCAGAGCCCACAGTCACAGGGCTCCGTCTCAGGACCCTGAGATCATGACCTGAGCAGAAACCAAGATTTGGACACCTAACCTACTGCGCCACCCACGCACCCCAGCTTTAGTTTCCTTTTATACAGAACTGTGCTCCTGCCTATTTTTGTTACTTACTCATTTTCTCCTATCAAGACCTGTTGTCTTCTGGAACACCCTACAATCTCGATTTGTGTTGAGTATTTCCTCGTCATTAGATTCAAACTGGCCACGTGACGAGAAATGACACTGAGGATATTGATTCTTCTGTTATATCACATCAGGACACACACATCAGTTTTTCCTGTCACTGATGCTAACAAGTTCCATTACTTGGTTAAGAAGATGTAGTAAACTTGGAATTTTTTTTTTTTTTTAGTAAATTCTTTTATTGATTCCTGAATTGATCTGCTTAGAGTCTCAGGTATTTGATTCTTCCCTTTTGCCCAGAGATCTAATCTCATAAAAAATTCATTATGATGGGAAAATTCAAAGGTGGAGATTCTCCCCAAGCTCCTCAGAATGTAGCTGAGTAAATGTTCCTCCCACGTGATAAATGACACCTTAGGTGTCAAATCGCCCAGGAGCTTGTCCTTCCTGCAGCCCCATCTTCTCCTCCCCAGCGAACCCCTCCTCAGCCTCTCCTGAAATCCACTTCCAGTGCCCTCCTTACTCCCAGCGCACACCCACGTCCCATGTCTGCTTTGACACGACCTAGCGACATGCTGTTGTCTGCAGCTCGTCCAAGGAGGAGAAGCGAGAAGAAGGGCCTTCTGTGAAGCTAGGCCAGGCTGAACAAAGGGGGAGAAACTGGGACACCAGAGAGAAGAAACCTGTTCTTCTGATGCACAAAAATAGGAAAAAGAATGAAAGCTGCAGCCGGGGCTGGGAACTCAGAGGAAGAGTGACAGGAAACCATGGTAGGGAAGGCCTGGGCTCAGAGAACGGGACATGGGACTCATGCCTGAGGAATCTCAGAAATGCGTCTCCTCAGCAGAGCAAGGCTGGGCTTGGAAACCTCCCCAAACCTCATTTCTCCTCACAGCCCTGATGGTGGGGTTCTGTGGTACCTGAATGACTACCAAGGTATTCAGCGCTTTTGAGGAGGGCTGGAGAAGAGGTCAGCAGAAGGACTGCATTCTCAGTGTGGGAGGGAAAAAAAAAACCCTTTTGGCTCCCAGTTGCTTTCCTTTTACATATATTAATAGCCAGGTAGGTTTGGACACCTTTAAAGAGCCAGCCATTTTTGTCCCTATGAAAACTGTAATATCTGTCTTAGAGCTGTGACTGAACCTTGGTATTTTTTTTTTTTTTCTTTTCTTTCATGAGGGTCCAGCATCAACTGGTCTTGATTGTGAAAATATGCTGGCTGCGCTTTTTTTTAAAAAGTAGCAAAGCAATCACAGAAATGACTTAGGCACCCCTCAGGGACATCCTGCTGATCAGAAGGAGCAAAGACAGAAGTGGGGGACCTCACATGCCCCATCATTAGGGGTACAAGGACCCATCGGGACAGGCAACGCGAGGGGATTGAGGTAAAAACACTTCAGAAAGACCCTGGCAACTCTGAGAACCAGGCTGTGTGATTTGAAGACCCAGTGGTTCTTAAGATGTTGAACGCTGGAACTTTGCCTTGTCTTTACCAGATGTTGGCACTTGAGTTCTCCTCGCACGTGGGACAGGGGAGAGGAGGGTGGAAGGCAGGAAGGTGCATACAAATAGAACAGACCCCCTGAGCAGGAATCTGTAGGATGCCCATTTACCTCATCATAAAATGGGTTGTTCCCTCTCTTGATCCTCGTTCGGTGTGTCTGGCCACAGACATGGACCTTGACCACGGGCCTGATGTTGTTGCCACTTAACTGGCGGCCCTCAATCACTCGGACACGGATCTGCAAGCACAGGAGAGGGGGTCATTACTGATCCTTTCCCAGCCCCGGGTCAGCCCCTCTGCCTGTAAGGATCACTGAAACCCGGCCAGGGCAGGGGCACAGGGACTGGAGGTGCCCCTCTGCCCCCCCTCCCCCCGCTCATTCCCAAGGTGGAGCCAGGGCTGGGTTGGAGAAAGCAAGCACAGTGGTGGGGCTGAAACAGTCCAGAGCTGGTCAGGGAAGGGTCAGAAGAGGGCGGAGGTTGTGGAGGCTATGGAGAGGGGAGGGAAGGAGCTGCTCTGACCCCAGCCTCCCACCTGGTCTGCCTGAGCCTGGGATGTACCAACGCCTCCACCGCTATCTGCCAAGGAAGCGCCCAGAACTGTGAGGACGCACTACTATGCTTCTGTTCTTTCCTCCCATCGAAGGGAAGGAGGGGTACAGTTTTATTTCTCTGAAGAGCCTCATCTGGCTTGACTCCATCCACCCATGACAAGCAGAAAAGAGAGGGGCAGCTCTTCTTGGGTTCACTCCCTGATGCCCATTTTGCTAGCTGGGCTGCGGCTCATAGCAAAGGTCCTTCCCTGCAGCACTGCCATCGCTAGAAGCTGGACAAGATGGTGGTAAAACCAAAATGGAGGGCCCGCGGGCTGTCCCAACCTGGAAGTCCTGAGGCTTGTTGGACAGTATCCGCCGGCTCTTCCTTCCTTTCGTGAGCCTCCGTGCGAGGTGGGCCTCCGATGCCATCCCACCTGCCCCCCTGGGCCCGGGGCCCCGGACTGTACCGTCCAACCTGTCTTCATCACCTCCGTCTTCCTCCTCGTCTCCTAGAACACCAGCAAGGAACCCCGTCAGAGAAGGCCCTCCTCCTATAAATGTCTGGACTTAGCTATCCTGGACACAGTTTTCAGTGTTCCTGAGGGGGCCTGTGACGGAGCTGCTCCTTGGGGACACTGACTTGGGATGTGCTGCGACTCCGATACGGTGTCTTTAGGAAAACATGTTGTCTGCCTTCCCTCCTGCCACAATCACTGATCTGTCTGTGCACAGATCTCATCTCCTCTCCCTACTCACGGATTTTGCTTCTGCACTTTCTCCCTCTGTATCCGCTCATCAGTTTTCCTTTCTTATCTGGATCATTCAGATGTACTGAAATAGAGCCCACGATAAAAAGCAAAAAACCAACAAAACAAAACAACTTTCCTTGACTCCATAGCGCCCCCTATAGTTACTGCTCTATTTTTCTGCTCCTCTTAACAGTCCCTTGGGCCATGACAAGTTCTTCACAATTCCCTTACAAGAATGCTATCCTGGCTCTCCAACAATTACCATGCCATCAGTCAAACCCTACCAAGCTTCTGACCACAGCCAACACGGACCTGTCCCCTTTCTGACAGTCAGTAACCCTCTATGTGATCCACACTTGGTTCTAAGTGATGTTTCAGTTAACACTTAGCAATGACTCTCCATCATAACTCCAGCAACTTAACAAGTTTTCACATTTCCTGAGATGTACTTTTGACTTCTTTCCCGAAGTTTAACAGCAATATTTCTGCAAAAAGCCCCTTCATGTCCTCACTAGTGACAGTGACGGCTGTTTGTTCACCCAGTGCTGAAGAGCTGGCAGCCCCTAGGAGACCTCAGGATGTAGTCAAGTGTGCCTCTGGCATGCCCAACTGTGCCTTCCCCAGTGGGATGAACCTCCCTCCTTCAGGATACTGTGCTCTCTTACTGCAGCAGAAGAGAATGAGCTATCGGTCACTTGGATGTTACCAGATCTGCAGGCCAGCCCTTCGCTGCCCTCGCACTCATTTTGTGAGAGCGTCCCCATGAAGGCAGCTCCTAGGAGTGGCTAAAGACGACAGACACTTGCCCAGTCACCACTTTGTTTCCTCCTGGCCTATAATACACACCCCCCTCCCCAGACAGCAGCACCAACACTGTTCCATGCCTCTCATCTTTCCACCCAGCCTTGAACTGGGCCAGCATTCCATCTAATCTTCCTCCATTCCTTGATGGAGAGCTCTTTCTGGAATATTTTATGCCTTTTCTTTTCCCCCTGGTCACAGCAACTCTGTTTTTCTAGAGTCCTAGAATACAAACCTCTGCCTATGATATTAATTTTGCTTCTCATGACAAAGTTTCATTAAGTGGTTAAGGCAAAAGTCACTGCTAAATCAGAAGAGCTGGTATCATATCAGTGTAAGTCAAAAAGTGTAAAGCAGAATGGGAGAGAGGAAGTTCCTAAGCATGAAAACATTTTGGAGATAACATACTGATTTGGCTGTAATGTTGAATAATAACTTTTCTGGGTTTCTAATATGTGAGACATTATATAAATTCATATCTGCATTCAACCATAAGCAATTCATTACCCTCCACCCCGATTCTTGGGTAAATAGCACTATATGTGCACTAAGAGTTTTCTGGAATGGTTCCATACATAGACCAGAGCAAAGGTATCATGGAAGAGCCTCTAACCCAACGGTGATGCAAACACAGGCTTGCAGGGAAATCTTGGCAGCATCTGCCTTAGATCAATTAAGCTGTGATCCAATCTAGCAAACGTTGCCCAAAGAGCACTGACTGAGTCTGGGCAAGATAATGTTAACCAGGTAAAATGCTCAACTCCAGGGCTTCTTAAAGTCAGCTCCAAATTCTGCTCTCATCAGGATCTCCTGGAAGTTCCTATTAACCACAGAGGTTGGGGAGGTCCCCTTCAGTCCAGCTAAGACATACTCTCTGGAGGTAGGTGATGGAAATCAACACATTTAAAGATCCCCCTTGAGGATTTTTACCGTGTTTAAAATTTAAGAACTGTTGTTTGTTATGACCACTTTGGTATTCTGAAATAACTTGGGAAAACATTGGCCCAATAGAATCAATTTGCAGAACAATGTCAGAGGCCCAATCCTGGATTGGGTCTCCCAATAATTTTCTAGCACACTGGTAATTTTCCAGTTCAGTTCTGACCAAGTCCATCCCTTCTTCAACATGTTCCATGGATCCCCACAGTCTATCCAAGAATAAATGTCCCAGTCTGGCATTTCCAGCCCTTGGTAACATGCTTCCCTATTACTATACCCATGAATGAATCAGTCACTTTCATCGGCTCACTAGTGTTCCCCAAAATGCCCTTCTTGAAAAGAAACATTTAAACAATATACACAGCCCTTGCATCATTCACTTAATTCATTCAACCAATCAAGCATTTATTGAACAATTATGACCTAGTGCTAGGCACTAAGAATACATAATTGAAACAGATAGCTGAAAAAGTAATTTCTCTAAAAATATTGTCCCATGTAACAGTCTGCTTAGTCCTCTGTTGAGGAATTTATTATATTCTTAATCTTGCTCATGTTTATATGCTTATATCTTACCTTTCTACTGAAATGGAAGCTCCTTGGTGGCAAACAATGCCTTTCTCACCTCTCTATGCCCCAGGTGTCAATAAATGTTTTCTAAACTGAATTTTAATTTTATTTAAATTCAATATAAACTGGATTGAATTTAATTTTAAGCATGGTGACTTTAGTGTTTGTGGAATTAAATAAATTTGAAGTGGCAATGTCTAACTGTGAATGAGTTATTGTATTTCTGTTGTTCAACAATGCACAAATTCAACAGACGGTTCTTCAAAATAGATGTGAGATTTTTAAAACAGTTCATTCTGGCTATAGGAATATAAACTCCAGTCAAGCTAACTGATATCTGGTGAATCAAGTTGGCAAGATAACAGGTTTTCAGGAAGTCAAGTCTGTCATCTGGGTCATCCCACCCTTCTGTCATGGGAACAGTCTTGGAGGTGAGTCAATGAAAGAGGTATTTTTGACACCACACACGTGCAATCAAACCACCAATGCCCAGGGTCTGTAATCTTTGTCATCCTGATATAAGAGTTCTACAAAAGCATTCCTTAAAAACAAACCCCTTAGATACAACACCAAAGACACAGCCCTTGAAAGAAAGAATTGGTAAGCTGGACTTCATTAAAATTAAAAGCTCCTGGTCTGCAAAAGATAATGTCAAGGTAATAAGAAGACAAGCCAAAAACTGGGAGAAAATATTTGTAAAAGATACAACTGATAAAGGACAGTTATCCTTTATATATACAAAATATACTAAGAACTCGTAAAACTCAACAAGAAAAAAAAAAACTTGATTAATAAGTGGACCAAAGACCTTGACAACTCACCAAAGACAAAGATACACAGGTGGCAGACAAGAATATGAAAAGATGCTCCAAAATCCTATGTTATCATGGAAATAAAAATTAAAACAATGAGATTCACCTATTAGGATGACCAAAATCTGGAAGACTGACAACGCCAAATGCTGGCAAGGTTGTGGAGCAACAGGAACTCTCATACATGGCTGGTACGAAGGCAAAATGGTACAGCAACTTTGTAAGACTATTTGGCAGTTTCTTACAAAATGAAGCATACTCTTCCCGTGTGATCCAGTAATCATGCTCCCTGGTATTTAGCCAAAGAGGCTGAAACTATCTCCACATAAAATCCACACATGGATGTTTATAGGAGCTTTATTCATAACTGCCAAACTTGAGAGCCACCAAGATATCCTTCAGGAGGTGAATGGATAAATAAACTGTGGCACATCCAGACAACAGAAAATTATTCAGTGCTTAAAAGTGAGCTACCTAACATGAAAAGATATGGGGAAATCTTAAATGCATACTACTAACTCAAAGCCAATCTGAAAAGACTGCATACTACAGGGTTCCAACTCAAGGACATTCTGGAAAAGGCAAAACTATGGGGACAAGAAAGAGATCAGGGGTCACCAAAGATTGGGTGGCGGAATGAATATGCAAAGCACAGTGGATTTTAGGGCAGTGAAAATACTCTGTATGATATTAAAATCATGGATATAGGTCATTATACACTTGTCCAAACCCTAAAATATACACCACCAACAGTGAACTCTAAGGGAAACTAGGACTTTGGGTGACTATGATGTGTCAACTTAGGTTCATCCTTTGTAAAAAAAAATGTATCATTCTGATAAGGGACACTGATGCCAGGGAAGGCTACGTAGTGTGGATTCAGGGTGTGTATCTGAAATCTGTTATCTTCCTCTCAGTATTGTGTGAAACCTAAAACTGCTCTAAAAGAAAACAAAGCCCTCAGGGCGCCTGGGTGGCTCAGTGGGTTAAACCCTCTGCCTTCGGCTCAGGTCATGATCCCAGGGTCCTGGGATCGAGCCCCACATTGGGTTCTCTGCTCAGCAGGGAGCCTGCTTCCCCCTCTCTCTCTGCCTGCCTCTCTGCCTACTTGTGCTGTCTGTCAAATAAATAAAATTTTTTAAAAATTAAAAAAAGAAAAGAAAACAAAGCCCTCAAATACACACACCAACACACACAAGACCCTCAGGTATCCAATTCCTGGGTTCTGTGGTCAAATTACCTGACCAAAGTTTGCTTCAATTTCCAGGGGTAAATTTTCCTGAATATATTCACTTTTGTGTTCTATCATTAATAGTTCAGATTTCTTCTATGCAGGACCCACTGTGTGGATGGTAATCTTTAAAATGGGTATTGGTAATCATGAACAGTGGTTATCTCCAGAGGATGGGACTGCAGAAGATTTGCACATTCTGTGTTTTATAGTTCTGTAATGTTTAATTTTTAGAAGCAGGTATTGCTTTTGTACTCAGAAAGAAGATCAATAAGTTCAAATTTTTTAAAAAAATTTGTAAAGATTTGTATAAATGAGAGGAAGCAGACTCCTTACATAGAAAGGTAAAGTGTTTAAAAGAGTCAACTGAAAGGTAGGGAAAAAAAAGATTTAGGTTATTAAAGTACGTGATAGCAACAGGTGTGGCTGTCTTGCTGTTATTTTTCGGCCACGTACTTGTTGGTCTTATCTTCCCTTAAGGCTGTAAGTCACGGGTTGTTTTTTTCCCCTAGTGTCTTCCCTAGCATGGGTTGGAGCTGGAGTCAGTATCCAAAGATATCTTTGCTTAGTTGAATTGAATTGTCTTATTAAGACAAAAAAGGTTTTCCCTTGAGATATCCAAATAACCGAGAATATTGAAAGTTTTTTAAATGCTGAAGAAGCTGGACTACAAAGCCTACATTCAGAATGTCACCCTTGACCCAGCTTTCGTGAACAGTCATCTAATGGAGCAAAGACAGCACTTCCAAATCAAAGAACCCTGTTCATTTTTTAAAATCACAAAATTTCATTTTGTCATCTCACACTGAAAAATGAAATTGACCTGCAGACACAGCTCGTTTCCTGGACCGCCCCTGTTAAAACTCTTTGTTTCAAATCCAAATAAAAGGAGCCCAGGTTCTGGTTTATTTCCTGTCTCCATCCAGCAGTATCAGGGATTCTAGAGAACTTCTGGGAAAGACTTTGGCCAACTGCCATCGCAGAGCCTACTGGGAGTGAGTTTCCGAAGAAAATGGGCGAGCTCCCAGTCCATGACCACCACAGGACCAGTAGTGCTGCTGACCCAGTCTCAGAGGGGACAAACAGGGGCCTCAAGCAAAGGGAGCCTAGATGGCAAGGATTTTCTTGGGTTTAAACGTTTAGAGTTGGCACTGTTCTCATTTCTAAGAACATTCCCTCCCTCCCCACCAAAAGCCCCCCCGCCCCCGGCTTTTTCCCATTTTTCCCTTTGCTCCAGGGAAATCGCATGGTTCCTGAGCTTAGCCTGACCTTGGTCCATCTCAGGAGAGGGGACCTCCCCCTACACTCTCAAATATCTTGGTAAGTTGCTTATTCTCCAAGTCTCTCTGGTTCACTAGGGCACAACCTTTTCCTTTATTTTTTTCCAAGATAGTTAAAAATAAGTATTAAGTCATCCCAATGTGACTTTGAGCCAAGCCAGATCATTCTTTTCCAATAGATCTGATATTTAGAGGAAACAATTTGAATGTTCATACACAGTGTGCCACCCAACTGAGCTCATGACTACACGTCACCCAGAATTGTTTTTGCAAAAACAGTAATAATAATGATAATAATAACAATAGTCACCATTAAGGTAGGATTCACTGTATAGTAGGCACTGAGCTGAGTACTTTATATGCTTTATCTCATTTAACTCTTGCAACAACTTTCTGATCTAAGTGCCACCATCATCCCACTTTACTGTAAAGAAAGTTGAGATTCAGAGGGGCTAAGTGACTTGCCCAAGATTACATGGCAAATTAACAACAGATACAGACAGATGCCAACCTAGGCCAGTCTGGCCCCCAAGCCCTTGTTCTCATGTTACACTTTCAGGGTTTAAAAAAAAAAAAAAAAAAGTATTTTCTCTAAACCTGGACTGAACATGCCTGGAGGGCAGGAGCTTTACCTCAAAGCATTGTCACCCCTCACTGCAGCATCTGGTGATAGGGTGAGAAACCCAGCAACCACTTTATTTCCTAAATATTAAGAAATGGTATGGCACCAGTTTACTGTAAACTAGGAGTTTACTTCTTTTACCTGAATTATCGACAGCATTATTTCTTCCCCAGAGACCTGGCTGAAGCAGTAAACAAAGGGCTCATTTAATGTTTTAGCTCTTGAAATGAAATGAACACAATGATACTGTCTTTTATCAACTAGTATACCGGGATAATAGCACCCTTCTAGAAGCCACACCCATCTCTAACTTTAGAATGTGAACTTATCTGGAAATACAGCCTTTGAGGATGTAATCAAGCTAAAACAGATCACACTGGAGAAGGTAGCCTAATCCAATGACTGGGGTCCTGACAAGAGGAAGAAATTTGGACACACCCAGGGCACATACCCTGGATATTTGGATATTTGAGATATCCAAATAACCGAGAATATTGAAAGTTTTTTTAAATGCTGAAGAAGCTGAGACTTCTTCAGAGGCAGAGACTGGAGTGGTCAGTCTAAGAGCCTAGAAACACAAAGGATTACAAGCAATCACCAGAAGCTAGGACAAGAGGCCTAGAACAAAATTTCCCTCAGGTCCCCAGAAGGAACCAACCCAGTCAACATCTTGATTTCTAGCCTCCAGAACTGGAAGGGAATCAGTTTCTATTGTTGAAGCCAGCCAGTGGATGGGGCTCCATTACCGCAGCTCTAGAAAACCAATAAATAGGCTCTGGCTAGAAAAAAATGTCAGTATGAGAAAAGGTACCCAGATCCTCCCAATTCAGAGGCAATTCCAGATATCCTGCCAGCTGGGGCTGCCTTTTGCAGGCCAGAAAGTACCTACTGTCCTTCCAAGCAGGCTGATGTTAAATCCTGGTGACAATGGGCTTTGAAGAAGGGGTGAGAAAGAAATGGGTAGGACCAGTCACTTCAGCCCCTGACGGTGTGCTATGCTGGACTGGACTGTTGCCCCTGGGTTTTACTTGTCACGACACCCATGGCTGCAAAAGGACCATGGCTATTCTCCTAGGGCTGAGAGCGTCTGAGCAGCACGCAGCCTGCCCACGGGGCTGCTGGGAGAGGGTGCTGCCGGCGTGCTGGGGACAGTTCCAACTGTCCCCACGGGAGAAGGTACCAGATGACCCACGTTAAACCCTTATAAGTACTTGGCCAAGAAGTGAGCCAGAACCTCAATAACGGGCCACTTGCGGGGTGTGGGTGAGCAGGGACAGTGGCTGGGATCAGGGAGGCAGAGAGGAGGTACTGGAGGGGCCAAGGAACCCATCTGGGCTGCGGAGAACGGAGTTGGGAACCAAGAGAAATGAAGAGACAGGCCCTGAGGAGCCAAGGCTGCTAGGAACGAGTGCCAAGGTGCACTCCCAGGAAGAACTTCTGGGCAGCCGGTAATTGTGGCAGGAACAGGAGCCCCTCTTTGCTGGGGCACATGCCAGGGCCAGGGAAACACAAGTATTCGGTGAGGCATCTCAGGGAAGAGGACGGGGCAGAGACACTGTTAGCATCACATCACCTTAGAGAAACCGCTAACAGGAGGTCAAACTGGTTGCCTGAAAGGTCTGTCATGTAGACTTCCCTCCACCTGAGGCCCAAAGCCCTCCCCAGAGCCAGCAGCCCCAACCCCATCCAGAGCAGCCCCGGTGCCCTGAATGGCCAATAATTCCTGCCAGAGAACAGGGAGCAGGAGGTGAGTCATGCTGAGGGAAACAAGGAGTGCTCAGGGGCTGGGGAAGAGTCAAGGCCAAGGGAGAGAAAGAGGCTCCAATCCAAGGGCACTGGCCATGAGGCTGGCGACGGAGAGCACAGCCTATGCACCACACATTTAGGATGTGAAGAGACACATGAACAGACTAGAGGCCGCTCCTGTAGCTTATCAATCAGGGACATTCCAGCCATTGGCAGAAGCTACAAACCCAAAGCAAAGCCTTGCTTGGATCTTCCTCTGGAGCCTGTGTGTTGGACGAGCCCACAGTGAGGCTGGTCAGTAAGGGGCTGTCTCACCCTTCTTTCCCCTGAAGGGCATCTCACATACAACTGTAACGTCCCAGTTTGGGGCCAGCTCCCCCTGCCTCGTGGGGCCCTGTCCAGGTGGGCAGGGTGCTACAGACAGAATAATGAATAACAAAGAAGGCTCTCTTGGAGATTCTTGGAGACTCCTTGTATGTCTTGAATAGATCACCCCCGGCGCAGGCTGGGCTTCCAAAGGGTCAGCTTACCTTCTGTGACTGACACACTGGTCCCACTGGGGTCATTTGGATGTGGAGCGGAAGGTGGGTCATAGCCAATCACCAAGTCAATGGTGGCCTAGGCAGAAATAATTCATTGCAGAGAGAATGAGTGCAGGGTAATGGACTCAATGCAAACCAAATCAGCAGGAGTAAAAGGTTCTGGAAGGGGCGAGAAGAGTAGGGGGAAAAGATCACACACGCTCCATTGTTTCTATCCTCCCTCTTGTGAGCCAGGTGGGCGGGAAAGCCTGGGAAAGGAGTTACCTGTTACAAGTTGCCAAGTGTACCATTGCTAAAGGGCAACCTCACAAACTGGAGCAAAGTTGTAACAAGCAAGCATGACCTTGTGATTGGCCTCCATCCTAGCCTTGAGACGGCTTCCAGTCAAAGAGGCTCATTTTACATGGTTCAGTTAGCTGTTTGCACCTTGACTTCTTTATTCGCCGCTGAGATTTATTTTCATTTTTCTCCTCTAAAAATAACTTGAGTGACTAACAAAAATTATATAACAATGTGATTCATAAAACAGGATAAAAAAGGGAAGCAAGTCTGATTATAGAGAAAACAAATAGGCAAACCAAGATCATTGCATCTTGTGTAAAATGTGACTCCAAGATGGCTAGGAACCAAGGCAAGAAGAACAGAAAATGTTATGTAACTTTCATTTTCAGAAAGGAAGAAACATGCTAGTTCCTTATAGGAAATACAATTGTTTGCATTTTTAAAATCTGTGACAAATTTGTCACATAGGGCGTTACCCTAGGGCAGAGTTTCCTATACTTATGTATTTCGTGAACCTACAAAATTTCAAAAAAACTTCTAGGGGGCCTCAACATAGGGATGCTAACCCAAGCCCACAACTACTATCTAATGTTATGATAATTTCACAAAAGAAATTAATTTTTTTAATTTTTTATTTTTTTATAAACATATAATGTGTTTTTATCCCCAGGGGTACATGTCTGTGAATCGCCAGGTTTACACACTTCACAGCACTAAGCATAGCACATACCCTCCCCAATGTCCATTACCCCCCCCTCTCCGATCCCCCTCCCCCCAGCAACCTTCAGTTTGTTTTGTGAGATTAAGAGTCACTTATGGTTTGTCTCCCTCCGATCCCATCTTCTTTCTGTTACTAAAAGAAATTAATTTTAACAGCAAAAATGAGGAAGGACAAACCGCAGAATAAACGCAATCCTTTGCAAGTAAGAATGGCGCATGGGCACGCGCACACACCCACAGGCCTGCACGGACACACCCAAGTCACCGGTTAAAATACAGAGGTAATATTTAGAACATAGTCATACTGAAAAATCATTGTTTTTCGGAAATTCAAATCTAAATAGGCATCTCGTACTTCCACCTGCCACTCCCGCTACACCTGGTAAAATCTAGTACGTGCACGCATGCGCCGGTGCGCGTGCACACACGCCACATTACCTTTTTCTCATCTGTCTGTTCATCCATGAATACTCCCTCATGGATCAGCACATTCCTAGAACTACAGATCCAGGAGACACTTAGCAGAACTATAAATGAAGCCCTCGACAACAGTTTCGTGGCAAATAAAGAATCCTAAGAACAGCATCCCATGGAGACCTCTGCCAAAGCCCCAGGCCACAAGCTGAAGGTGGAATGCAAGGAGCACTGAGGGACTCAATTGCTAAACTTAAGTATCAAATTTTCAAAACTTAGAGGAGGACATGGATGGCTCAGCTTCTGGATCAGTGATTTCCGGATAACGTCAGGATTCCCAGAAGTGCCCCAGTTCTCTGTATGCTTGCTGCTGTGCTTAAAAAAAAAACAAAAAACAAAAAACAAAAACAAAACAAAAACAAAAAACATAAAAAACAAAACCAGCCAGAAACATTGCTGAATTGGACCATCTTTCCTAAGTATCATTTCTCTCAGCTGGGTTTTGGAAAAACAGATGAAAGATGACATTCTGAGTTCATGTTTTAGGATCGGAATGCAGATTCCCACCAAACCGTTAACTTTTGGAGCCTAGACCAACACGTAGACATTCTGAATAGGGCTTTGAGAAGCCTAACTGTATTCTGGCCTATGGGAATGGCTTGTTTTAGTACAAAATTTTCCTCCTTTGTCCAGGCTCCCAAGCAAAATAAAATGATTGGAAGATAAAGGAGTTAGAGGTTAATGGAGCAAGCATGGTAGCTTCATGAGTGCTGTTAGCAATCAAAAGAAATCTGAGAGCTATGAGCTTTGAGTCCATTTATTTCTTTTAAGTGCCCTCCAGAAAGAGAATTCTGGGTTCGCATCAGACACCATCAGTATGTACTTATTTAGAGAGGCTGTGGTCAGAAAACAGTGAGCTGCTGATCAGTGATAAACACCAGGATATTCACATCTTGATGTTCCAAGGTAATATTAATGAAATATCTCCTACAGAATGTTTGAGAGTGTCTGAGCCACAGAGCTATGCTCACCACACGAATGTAAACACCCAAGGGGATATGCACAGAGCTATACCAAGAGAGGGTCCCACACACTCCACACCATTTTCTTCTATCAAAGAAAATCAAGTTTACCTAATCTACTAGCTCTGTGACTCCAAGGACAGGATGAGGCCATATCATTTGCAAGTGGACCTGTTATCTCAAAAACCATAGGTGTGCGTGTGCGTGTGTGTGTGTGTGTGTGTGTGTGTGGTGAACTGATTATAATTTCACTCTTCTTAATGAACTTTTTGCTTCTTATCTCACTTCAAAGCCATTCAACAAAAGAGAAAGTGCTCACCCCTGTATTTTGCCCCTTTTCGTTCAGCAGGGGGATGAGTTTGTACGGCAGTGATCTGCTCTGGTCACCGATCAGGTCCTTCAGGGCGACAGTGGCCGTGCCAATTAACCTGCGGGAGAAATGAGAGTACACGGGAACCTAAGTGAGAGGCACGCTTCCGCTGACTCAGCGGACCTCCCCATTCATTTCGAATTCATCTGTTAGTGTTAAAATCACTCTTCTTGAAGTGAATTTTGGGAATTTTGGCAATAAACATCACTTTTCCAGAACAAGTAGTCATTTTGAGAGTCTAACTGTGTTGCCTATGAAATTTCAAGTCATGAATGAGATGATCCATAAATGGGTGACAGAGACCAAACAGCATCCCTCAGGGTCCAAGGAGAGAGAAAAGTAGGACAAAATCCAAGCATTCCTCTTGCAGTGTAAATGTAAAAAGACCCATCAAAATTGCCCACTGTAAAAATGCCTCCTTCCCCCCCAACCCCCTTCTCCAGGGAGACCTTCTGCTAATGTAAATAGGTGGCTAGTTTACCGATGAGGCCAACTTACTAACCTGTATACTATGGAGAATTCAGAAGCCAGATGTGTCCTTCTCCGTGTTCCTGGACCCGGAGGGGTTATGTTCAGCCTTAAGCCCTTACCCAGCTCCCTGTCAGTGCACATAACCTAATGGTACAGAGGCACACATGTCCCTGCTCACCACAGTCAGGCCCCTAAAGGCACAGTTTATTGCTTTTTCTTTTTTTTAATTTTTATTGCTTTTTCTATTCAGTGCTCTCACCCCCCTGGTTGGAACAGAGTTCATTTATTTATACATATTTACTGAGTGAAGGAAAGAATAAATAAGTCTATACACAACAAGAATGAACACCCAAAACATGTTTTGTAGTTAGGGCCCATGGTCAAAAAAAATTTACTGAACACACAACCCCTGAGAGTTAGTGAATATAAAAGGTGACCCGCAGAATACAGTCTGTACATTGGGGGTTTGTAATGGACAACACGGTATGAGATTGGGTGAACTGAAGACATTCCCTTTGTGAAAGGCGATGAAAAAGCAAAGAAAGCCCAGAGATGTGCTCTCAGTATGGACACCAAAAAAGGAAAAGAGAAACCGGGAGAATTAAAAATATTATTTACTTACACCCTGCCTACATTTGCAGTGACTGATACTAATAAATGGCAGATATGATAGCATGATCATTGGCATAAAAACAGAAAACTAAGCATCAAATCCTCAAAGTGATAGAAGAGATTTTTTATATCAAAAAACCCAGGATGAAGAAACCATAGTTGAGCATAAAACGTAACTCTGGGTTTTTGGGCAAAAGTAATAGCCAGAAGAGTATATTTGTGGTGAAGTACTCCTTTCATTTTCACATGTTCACAGTTTCTTTAAAAATCAGGAGTAAACAACAGATGAATGGATAAAGATCTCTCAGATATGAGAAATTTGAGAGGCAGAGCGGGGGGCGGCGATCATGGTGGGTAGGAAGGGGGATAAAATGAAACAAGATGGAATCGGGAGGGAGACAAACCATAAGAGACTCTTAATCTCACGAAACAGAGGGTTGCTGAGGGGCAGGAGGGGAGGGATAGGTTGCTAGCTGATGGACACTGGGGAGGCTATGTGCTATGGTGAGTGCTGTGAAATGTGTCAACCTGATGATTCACAGACCTGTACCCCTGGGACAAATTATACATTATATGTTAATTAAAAAAAAAAAAAAAAAAGAACAGTGTTAATCACAAAAAAAAACCCCAGGAGTGAAAACTGATGTTAATGTGTGAACGTCTGTTTTGAATGGATGTATATCTGTATTCTCCTGCCCCGACCAGACCACAGAAATGGAACTAGACTGTAGATCTGGGGTCAGTCACTCAACCACATATATCCACAGACTCAATATAAATAAGTGACTTCGTTTTCTGTGAACAGGCATATTATATTGCACAAGACCAGAAAATTGCTATGGTACCCTGTTTCACCTAATCTACCCAATGGCATGAAGCACTACACTTGGTTTCTTGGAAGAATGCACGTTCTTGGGCAGAACATCACATAAGATGGCCAATGGTCGTGATGGTTTCTCAGCTCTTCTCATATCCCAAGTAGCGTCCATTACTAGCAATGGAAAGGACAGATTCTGCCTCCAGAGGGTGAAGAGTGAACATTTCAGCCCTTTTAGGTCAATACAAGAATTAGGTCTCACAGTCAAAGTAGACAATTGATGGAACCTTTATAGAGTAGTTTCTCAGATGAGTAGGGGTGCTAAGTTTGCTAGATTTTTAAAAACTGGGTATGTTTTCTCCTCACTTAGATTTTAATTCCCCTAACATATTGAGGACAAGAGTCTACACATGACTCCATCGCCACCAGATGAAACAAGCACACCTCCCACACAGAGTGAGAGTCCGTGGCAAAATCTCATTCATGTCTCCCTCAGCCCCACGTGATATGAGCCTGATGAGCATTTCTTCCCAAGTTTTAAAAATAGCATAATGAGCCATAAGGTTGGCTGATTGAGTTTTCAGGATGAAATGGGGAAACTACAATTTCAGAGGTCATCTGGTATTAAATGTCTAAATGAGGTACTTGCCTTGAAAGACATGGAAACACACTGGATTTTATTCCTCATGGTTCCAGGATTTATAATTATATGATTAAGATAATAACATTGTACACTGGGACACATACAGATTTGCTTCTGCTGAAGCCAGGGTGACCTGTAACTATTAGCAATAAATAGTTCTTAGGAGAAAACAAAGTATAGCATCCTGGGTCAAAACCTTTCAGTACTGAGGGCTGGCCTGGGGGTGGACCAGCATTTATCAACCATGGTACTACTGACATTTTGAACCGGACAATTCTTTGTTTTGGGGGGCTGCCCTGGGCTTTGAAAGACATTCAGCAGCATCCTTGGCATCAACACATGGTCATATCTACACGTTGCCCACCAGGCTCCAGTGGGCAAAATCACCCCAGGTTGAGAAGTTCTGGGTTAGACAATTTGTTCTTGCGCTAAGTCGGTGTCCCAACTTCCTTCAAGCCTTGGCTATGTCGCCCAACTCTCTGAGCCCACTTTGCCATCTGCAAATGAGTGGCTTGAAGTAAATAATTTCTCAGATCCTTCTCAGCTATTAAAACCTGTAGCTAGACTCATACATGTGATATTTTCTATGTAGATCTATTTAGGAAACCATCTCACGTTAAATATTTTTCTCTTAAAGTCCTTGTTCATTGATTTAGGAAAAATATATCGTAAAATACATCCATGTTGGACAATCCAGAATACTAGGTAGGGTTTCTGCCTTCAAGCGTATTGGCCCTATAATCTCATGGGTCAAACTTAAACTCATACAGTGTCAGGGGAAAGGTTAGGTTAGGCCAATAACAGAATTGTGGACTATAGTGTAAGACAGTATGGAGTGGTGCCTTGTGCTAACTGGAGAGAACAGGCTCACCTGGGACACCAAGCCCATCCACTGGCCCTTCCTGACCCCAAATGGTTTCACAGCCTCCATTCTGACTCAACCACTGTCTGCAGGTTTCCTTTCCCGCCCAAACACTGTGAGAGGGTGGTAAAAGACAGCAACCAGGAATGGAGTAAAAGAAAAGCAACCCATTCTAACTCAAACTTCAATTTCTTCTTTCAGAAACCCTTAGTCCCATTTCTTAAGATTTACTTTTTGCATCATAAAATCTGATGCTTTGGTGTTTGTATGTGGGGGAGATGGTTTAAAGAAAATTTCACTTTCTTTTTTCTGAAGTAAGTATATTGTGTTTAGATGAATGCCTGGAAAGATTTTAACCTCCCACCCCCCAATATTTTTAACAGCTGGATTGAGTTGAAGAAAAATGCAAGCAGCTACAATGACTAAGAGCTTCCGCTATAAATTGGAGGAAACGCCCCCTATGGGCAAGTCTGAGATCTGCAGGACTCCGAGGGTCCAGTCAGCCTGGTGTGGGCTGTCCTGTGACGTTGCCTGGATACGGATTACTGTGAGAGGCTGGGAAATGATGACCTGGCCTCCTACACAGGGGACAAGAACAGTGCAGCTGGACCACAAGCCAGTTTCCTTTAAAGGAGGGGACACTAAACCAAGAAACCCTTTTTCTTTCACATTACTAACGCCATAAATATGCTAACACGTTACAGTGGGACAGTACTGCACACGCTTCGCCCTGAATCATCATGGAAAAATAAGAGTCTCCCCATGGACTCCACCCAACACGAAAACAGATGGACCACGTCTCAAAAGGAACCTTTACAGTGAAAGAATCTTAAGGCCCTTTAGCTCTCCAGCTTTGTTTGCAGAATAATAAGCTGCAGATGTATTCCGAAGTGAAAAAAAAGCCAATCCTGCTCTCATCCCTTACAGTGCTTGAACGTCTAGATGGTGCTGAGTAGGGTCTCCGTGCAACTTGGAACTAATTCTGAGCAGTGGAGCTGGGAGCCAGTCAACTTAGTCATGCAAAGCCTGGTTAAGAACTGCTTTAACTTGTTAAAACAGAGTCTAGTTTGTTTAAAAAAGAGAAAAGGGAAACGTTGTCCCCGTTAGCATAAGCACAAATGTTAATAGCCACATGCCACTGTGGTGAGTAAGGGCTTTGCTGGCCGAGTTCTTAATCATGAGAGCTCACATCTATCTATCAAGCTGTCTGTGAAGCAGGGACATAGCCCACATGGATTACTGGAGGAGGGATTACTGGAAATTCCTTCACGAAGGGAAGGAAAAATACGCTGGACTCTGGAAAGTAAATCACATGCTGTACCGTGTTTGCCTCTACAGACTGCTGTGTGTCTCAGCTTTCCATCCTCAGCAGAGGAATAACAATCCCCAGCTGGGCTGAAGGCAAATACTTCTCCAAGCTGCTCCCAGGACCTTCTAGAAACCCTGAAAGGGCCAGTCATGCCCACCCTTTGAAGCCCTGGGCTCTCAGCCCGCTGAGCTTGTCGTTTTGACCAGACCAAGCCGGTGTGGCCTTGGGGTTCCCTGGCTGGGCCCCCTCACCTGTCCCCACACTTCTTCCCCAGAGCCAGTATGGGTCAAGCTCCTCCCCTGCCCCACCCCCAAAGGTGGGAGAGCTGGGCTTATACCTTGCTAATGACTGGATGGGTGGGAGAAGCTGGGGCGACCATGATGGCAAGTCCTATCACAGGAAGCTGTCTGTAAGCCAAACCCTCCTCAAAGGGCATCTTCTGGGAGTCCCATCCACTTCACCAGCGGGGAACCCTCCTGAGTCTCCCAGGCAGCCCTCCCTGGCCCTTTGGATTGGCTCATTCGCCCTTTCTGAGACTGTGGTTCCCTAGACCTCCCCGAGGCAGAATCACTAGGACAGTCGCTGACTCCCAGGACCCTGAGTCGGACTTTCTCTTTAGCTCATTTGAACCCAGGAAGTTCAGGAAACAATCACGAGAACAGTGATTCTCAGTGGCAGCGGGAAAGTAGAGGGTTGGGGCAGGGGTGCGGGGTGGGAAAGGCAGCTGGCAAAGCTACATCTGGAGAGAGGGAGACGTGTAGTTTTTAAAAGTACATTCAATAGGATAACACAGGTTCACATTTGAGAAACGGGCATAGAAATCCAATTAACTGATAGGACAAAGTAGTAAACAAAACTCGAATAAAATCTACTCGGGGAGCCTAGCTATCTGCACCTTTCCTGGGGCTTCGCCTCCTCACTCCACCCCAGGATTGTCAGAGAGCCTTGGGGCCTTTGTCCGGCTCATCAAATTGTGGCTCCGGAGCTTGGCTGTGTACCAGCCTCCCTGGGGTAGGACTGTGCGCTGTACTTTTCACAAACCCCGTTCCTGGGTTTTGGAATCACTGACCAGGTCTGGAGGCTGTGACAGGTTTTGCAGCAATCAGGGCTGGCAACAACTTCTTTTTTTCCAGTCCCTCCCAACCCTGCTGCCTGCGGCAAGCAGGGTCACTTCAACCAGAGAAGGAGCAGAGTGGAAGCCAAGGCCTCTGCACCAAAAGCTTTCCAGATCAGGGGGGCACCCAGGCCGGAGTCAGGCACTTTATGGCTGGGAGGAGCAGGTTAGCCTATCAGCTGGCATGCACGTGAAACTCGGGAATTACTTCTAAATGGCTGTAATCTGCTATCTAGTTCTTTTCTTTTTTTTTTTTTTTAAGGAGAATTTTTTTTTTAAGATTTTATTTATTTTTTTGATAGACAGAGATCACAAGTAGGGAGAGAGGCAGAGAGAGAGAGAGAGGAGGAAGCAGGCTCTTCACGGAGCAGAGAGCCCGATGCGGGGCTCGATCCCAGGACCCTGGGATCATGACCTGAGCCGAAGGCAGAGGCTTTAACCCACTGAGCCACCCAGGTGCCCCTATCTAGTTTTTTTTAGCTGACCAATTCTCCTGTTCTTTCAGTCCTCAAGGACCTGAATCTGTGCTTGCCTGCCTGTCCAGTGTAGGGGAACACCTGGGGTCTGTCTCTATCTAATCCCCTCAGCCACTAGGATCAAGGTAGTGGTTTTCATTCATTCATTATTCATTCATTCATCAAGAACTTGGACCCAACAAAGTAAGGGAGACAGAATATCAGTGACTGAGAACCTGGAGTTAGGCAGAGCTGACCAATTCAGACTCATCCTTGTAGGAGAGGCCGGATACAGGTTGTTTTGCTTCTCTGAGCCTCAGTTTCCTTGTCAGTAAAATGGGGATTACAGCAGCTACTGTCTAACAGTATTGTAAGGACGATGCGGTACGTGCTTAACAGTCACTTTTTATTATTTCAGAAATAACTCTAGAAAAAGGGCTCCAAAACAAGCATGTGACACCAGGCCAATACTTACAGGGAAAGCTGGCACGTTACATGCACAGCCTGAAACACAGGACGGGAGGCTGTCTATGCAGGGTTATGGGTGCGCAGGCAGGAATGAACAGATAAGAACCCTTTCAACTACCCACATCCATTTCTGTTATGCGAAGTTCTTAAAACAAGTCCTTTCTCTTACATACATGAAACAGCTCCCCCCGCAACTCCAATGCTGTGTATACCAAGAGTCTGTTTGGAAAATAATTTTCATTTTCAGGGTTAGACCAGAAGTAAATTTCAGCTGTAACTGAATTCTCATAAAACCCAACTAGTGGAATCTGAACAAAACTTTTAAAGCCATAGGTTCCGTAGGATAGTTCACTATAAAACAGACCCCAAACAACTCCTTATACAAAAACCCTATCTAAACCCCCCCCCCACACACACACACCCCTTGCCATTTTCTCCTCCTTTCCCCTGCTTTATTTTTCTTCATCATTACTGACCACCATCTGATACACTGTATGTTCCCTCTACTCAGACGTAAGCCCTGTGAAAGGCACGGAGTTCTCCCCGCGCCTAGAGAGCATCTGGCACACACAGACATTGGTACTTATTTGTCAAATGAACACGTTAACTGATACATCACTGAAGATAATCCAATAACCCTGCAAATGACTTGCAAGTTGTAAGCTTCCTCTCCTAAGAGATGGTCCTCCAAGTGTAATTTCAAGACACTTACGGCTCTTGTCATTACGCAGTGCCTTTCTCAAGTCTCTCTGGGTCTTTCTCCAGGGCTGTGGGCCACCTTTACGTACTCATGAGATGTTAGTGGATGCCAGCAGGTCTGTGGTGGCTTCTTTTTTTTTTTTAAGATTTTTATTTATTTGACAGAGATCACAATAGACAGAGAGGCAGGCAGAGAGAGAGAGAGAGAGGGAAGCAGGCCCCCTGCTGAGCAGACAGCCCGATGCGGGACTCGATTCCAGGACCCTGAGATCATGACCTGTGCCGAAGGCAGCGGCTTAACCCCCTGAGCCACCCAGGCGCCCTGTGGTGGCTTCTTAACTGGCTTCCCCACACACTGGGGTTCAGCCTTTCCAGCACCTGGAGTCTACTAGCCCAAGCCAGTTTTGATCTTTCCATAGTTCTGCTGCTCTGTTGAAAATATGGAACTAAAGAGAATGGAACCAAGAACCCCGTGCCACAGTAACATTGGCTTCACGTCAGTTGTCTACAAGCCCAAGAAGCTTCTCCAGTGGGCTGTCTATCCCTCCTCACCCACCACAGCAGGGGAAGGAAAGGGATCCACCTCCACAAATCCCACTACTGTTTACATGTGGCAGTGACATAAGTGTCTCATTGCTGGGAAAATCCAAGTGTTAAAAGACTGAAGACAAGGTCTTTTGTATATCAGGAAATGAAAATTTCTCATAAGCTATACCATACCTCTCCACCAAATTAATTTCATTCCAAACCACAGTCTCTGTTTTCTCTAATAAAAAAGAAAAACAAACAAAAAACCAAAAAGCCACAAACCTTCGCTCCAGGAGTTAGTATATTTCACAACCTAAGCTTGTCTTTTTTTCTCTAATTCTGTAGCCCCAGCACCGCTCTGAGTGTATATGTGTGCACAGCTCTAGACTCCCACCTAAATGTCCCCAACTCTGGAAGACAAGCGGGACCTGCCTGACTTCCCTCTCCCTGAACTGCGGCCTGGGAACAGTCTCTAGGCATTAAGGTGGGGGATCAAAGGAGTCATTTCATTTACCTCCCCTTTCTCGGCAGTCACTGTCCCGTGTTGCTCGTGTTCACTGTCTGAAAGCATGGTTACGTATGTTTTCTGTAATTTTTTGGTGTATCAGGTAAGTGAGTAGATCTGGTCCCTGATATGTTATCTTAGTGCAAGCAGAACGTGCAAACTATGGTCACATTAAGGCTTAGAGGGGTTAAGTCACTTGCCTGAGGTCACCACTAGTCACCAATAGAGCTGAGTCTCTAGGCAGTCCCTGCCTGCCTCCGAAATCTCAACTTTCAAGCACTACCATCTGCTGCCTTCCTGTGAGCTTCCTTCCCTTAAGGTCCAAATCTCTCTACAAAAAGGCAGGAACTCTGGGACAGGTGTTTGTTTCCCTTGTGATCTGACCCCTTTGTGTTCTGACTCCTTTGTAGCTTAAACCCAAGTTGGAACCAGAGGGCTGTCCAGAGAACTAGGCTGGACAGAGTACAAATTGATGGGCCATTGGGCTAACTGTCCAATGTTAAGATACTTTAGATTTTGTTCACGTATTAGTATCATAAACTTGTTAATTCATTCAACAAACACTTACTGAGAGCTTATTATGTGCTAGGCACTGTGCTAAGCGCTGGTGTTACAGCAGCGAACAAGATAGATGTGGGGCTCACCATCTAGCAGGGGAAGGCCAAGAGAATAAACAAATAGATAAGAACATGTCAGATAGATAGTGGTGAACTAGATAAAGCAGGAATGTGGACTAGCCATATCTCTGAGTACTTATCTAAAACCCAACACAAATGTCCACATGCCCAGCTGGACTCCCTCCACCACTCCCACACCCATAGGAGCTCCCTAACAAGAAAGGCTCTGAGGAAACAAGGCAGGGCAATGAGCAACAGTAGGGGCTGCTCCAGAGTGGGTGGTCCCAGATGCTGAGACCAAATGACAGCATTTCACATCGACTGCAGTTAGAAGGAGAGTGCTCCATGCAGAGGGAACAGTAAATACAAAAACCCCAACTGGTAACTCTTCTTCCTCCTTAGCATGCATCCATGCCCAAGCATGCACACCACACACATGCGTGCGCACACACACATGCTAACCTGAAAACTTGTAAACACCTTTCCTTCCTACATTGCCAGGCTCCTAAAGTGGATTCTTCTTTAGGATCTCCAGTGGAGTGACAGCAGGACCAGGAGGCCAAGGGGTCAGGGTCCCAGCCTCAAATCTCATCTTTGCTTCTCAAGGTCATTGTGAAGATCACATGAGACAAGATATACTTTCCAAATGTATCTTGTCCGTTGTAGAACATGGGTGTAAGTGGCTTACTCTTCAAGAGTATACAAATGACTGCTTAAAACTGTTAAGTAGGGAGGAATTACCAATACTCTGATGACTGTTCTTAAGGTTTTTTTTTTTGCAAAATTAGAAAGAAAAATGACTTCCATTCGAGCCAACCATCAGTAATTCCACCTACATTCTGGTTCCTACAGGTGGTTTGAGGTTTTCAGTATAATGCAAAAGTCAAGAACACAAGCATGGACATAAATGCTGACTCTGACACATACGACTGTGTGACCTTGAGCAGAATACTAAGCCTCTCTGGGGAACAACAGGATCTGCTTCAGAGCTCGTCTGTGACGATTAAGGAGGATAATGCATTCAAAGGGCTGGTCCTAGCCCTCCACAGAGAACTCTTACCCTCCAGTGGCTGGGAAAATCCTTCCACTCTGACATTTCAGCTAAAAATACTTTTATTTTCATCACATGACCAAGAGGCACTTCTGGCTCTTCTCTCATCCTCATTCGCCCTGGCTGGCTGGCTGGAGGACTGTGAAGTAGGCAGAACGGCCCAGCCCAGCCGGCTCCCAGCGCCGGAGGAGGGGAGTCGCTGACACCCCAGGCCATTGGTCACACTGACTGGCCCCGGCCGCCCCTTGGTGTGGGCATGGCTGCACAGGCAAACCTGTTTGTTTCTAGGCCTGGAGCAGCAGATGCACAGCGAGAGCCGTGTTTGCACAGCCAGTTTCCATGGCAACAGGAACATCAGCAGGCAAGACATTCCTCAGGCCAGTAGGAAAACCCTCTGCCTCCACCCTGTACTTCCAGGTGAAAAGAAAGTTCCCACACTGAGCAGTGAGCAGATCCCTGAAGGCCAACTGTTTAGTAAAAAAGGCAAGAAAAAAAGTCTGGGGCCAAAGTACACAAATAATTTGGACAAACATACAGCGTATTCCCAGATGGGTTTAAATTTTTTTTTCCTGCAATGTACTTACAAGCAAATTCGACCAAGGTGTACACATTGTTTACTTGGTGGCAACCAGGTCAAAGTTCGTAATTCCTGAGGAGAAGGAATCGTGGCTTATGCCGTCAGCACACAGACAACAAAGGGCCATTATCATCTGCACATCATGCCAAAGCTGACTCAGGGTCAGCTTTCACCGGGAGATGGTGACCAACGACGCAGTGACAATCGGAGGACACAGAACTAATCTCCCAATTAAAAAGACCTCCCCCGGGGACCCTGCCATAAGGGCCTAAAATCTCCATTTTGTTCACTTCCTCAGATGAGTCGCCAGTGGCCTCAGTCTCCAGATCGCTGTTCTTGGGAGGTTAACACAGGATCAACTATTAATGTTCATCCCACAGTCCCCTGGAGCAGCTTTTCGGAAAGCTCCTTTCAACCAGCGAGCTCCTGAAGGATGGAGACACGGACAGTAAGTGCTGTTGGGGAAAGACTTGGCCGAAGGTGCAGATACGGCTCAGAGGGCAGGCCGGAGTGGGTGCGCAGAAGGGAGCCCCGTGACATAAATACGGACATGGGTGCCTGCGGGAGGTCAGGAGGGGGAGGATGCCCCCCCCCCCAGAGAAAGGGGAGGGCAAGCTGAAAGAGTAATGAATACCAGCTTCATATTTTGCCTAGAATTTACCTTTTTCTGGCCTAAAAATTCCCGTCATAATGATGCCACAGTACGGCCGTCTCCTTTGGTCACTAGGCTCAGCAGACAGCGTAACATCAAGTACAACGTATCTCAGCAAGATGCATGCAGCCCCCAACTTTGGAAGGACCCTCTTCTATCAGGACCCACCATATTTTCTTGGTTCAACTCTGTCTCTGGAAAAGCATACCGAACACCCAAAATGAGTGCCAAGTTAAGCCGTTGGGCGGGGAATTGCCCTCTTCCCATGACTGCTGTCATCGGAGGGCCCCACTGTGTTCTCAAGAGGTGTCAAGTGAATATGAAATGGTCTCCCAGTATTGTTTCCCGACTTCCTAACTGTTACTCCATCCGGTCTCTACATACAAAGCCTGACTGATTCTTTTAAAATATCAGTTAGATCATCCTCAATCCCGCCCTTAATGGATTCCCATTCTACTAGAAATCACATCCAGAGCCTGTGCTTGTGGCTCACGCCATACATGCTGGGGCTTTCCTGATCTCCTCTCCGACGCCATCCCAGCTTCTCCTGCCCTTTGTGCTCCAGCCTCCCTGGCCTCCTTGGTGTTTCTCCGATGCCCCACATACACTCCGGCCCTCTCTCTGTCTGCAATATTCTTTCCCCCAGAGAGCTGCACGGCCCATTCCTTCACTTTATTTAGGTCTCTGCTCAACTGTCGTCATTATCACTCATATAACACTGGATCATCCCCCCATCATCAGTCACTCTCTATCCTTTTACTCCGCTGTATTTTTCTTCATGGGCTATACCATATACCCTTTTCTCCTTATCTTAGATCACTCCATAGCGCATGACCCATTATACAATTCTTTATGTATTTGCTTGTTTTCTGAATCTAATCAAGCATATTTCCTTCAGGAAAGCAAGGATTTTGTGGGAAACAGACAAGAGCTCCAAGGCCAAGCCTTGCCGCCACATTGAAAAAGAATCATAAAATGATACAGGCTTGAACCAGGCTGGTGGCTGTGGCCAAGAATAAGAAGCACATGGCACAAACAACGGAAAGGAAGAAAAAGTAAGATTTGGCAACAGGTTGGAGAGATTGTGAAAAGAAGGAGATCCAGAGAGACCTGACGTTCTGAGCCCCAGTGGTCCAGAACTATGCCAATATGGTGGCCCCCAGCGACATGTGGCAAGGGAGCACTGGAAATGTGGCTAGTCTAGATTGACATGTGCTGTAAGTGGGAAAGACACATGGGATTTCAAAGACTGTAAGAAAAAAATGCATGTAAAATGTCTCAATGATTTTAAAAATATTGATTACATATTGAAATGATAATTTGTATATACTGAGTTAAATAGAATATATTATTAAAAAACTAATTCACCTCTTTTTGTTTTTTAATGTGGCTACCAGAAAAATTTAAATTACATATGTCGTTTGCATTATATTTCTATTGGAGAGAGTGGTCCAGAATATAAACAGTGACATCACTGGTAGAAAGAAGGGAGCAACAAAGAAAAGGGGCTATTTTTAATTTAAATTCAATTAATTAACATATAATGTATTTTTAGTTCGATGTAGACATTAGTGATTCATCAGTCTTCTGTAACACCCAGTTCTCATTAAATCACATGCCCACCTTAATGTCTATCACCCAGTTGCCCCATCCCCCCCACCTCCCACCCCTCCAGCAACCCTCAGTTTGTTTCCTATGATTAAGAGTCCCTTATAGTTTATTTCCCTCTCTGATTTTGTCTTCTTTTATTTTTTCCTCTCTTCCCCTATGATCCTCTTTTGTTTCTTAAATTCCATATATGAGTGGGATAATATAATAATTCTTTCTCTGATTGACTCATTTCTCTTAGCATAATACCCTCTACTTCCATCCATGTCATTGCAAATGGCAAGATTTAATTTTTTTTCTTTTTTTTTAAGATTTCATTTTTTGATGGCTGAGTAGTATTCCATCATATACACACACATATATATGTATGTGTGTATATATATATACATATATATATGCATATATATGTGTATATATATGCATATATGTGTATGTATATGTGTATATATACATATGTGTATATATACACATATACATACATATATATTCCATCATATACACACACATATATATGTATGTGTGTATATATATACACATATATATGTGTGTGTGTGTATATATACACACACACACCACATCTTCTTTATCCATTCATCTATTGATGAATAACTGAGCTGAGCTCCTTCCATAGTTGGGCTATTGTGGACATGGCTGCTATAAACATTAGGTGTACGTGCCCCTATGGATCACTGCATTTCTATCTTAGGGTAAATACCCAGTAGTGCAATTGCTGGGTCACAGGTTAGCTCTATTTTCAACTTTTTGAGGAACCTCCTTACTGTTTTCCAAAGTGGACGCACCAGCTTGCACTCCTAACAACAGTGCAAGAAGGTTCCTCTTTCTCCACATCCTTGCCAACATCTGTTGTTTCCTGACTTATTAATTTTAGTCATTCTGACTGGTGTAAGGTGGTATTTCATTGTGGTTTTGATTTGTATTTCCCTGATGTCAAGACTTTTTTTTCTTTTTTTTTTAAAGATTTATTTATTTATTTGGCAGACAGAGATCACAAGTAGGCAGAGAGGGGGTGGGAAGCAGGCTCCTCGCCGAGCAGAAAGCCCGATGTGGGGCTCGATCCCAGGACCCCGAGATGATGACTTGAGCCAAAGAGGCTTAACCCACTGGGCCACCCAGAGCCCCAGTGTTGAGACTTTTTTCATGTGTCTGTGGTCTTCCTTGAAGAAAGGTCTGCTCATGTCTTCTGTCCATGTCTTGATTGGATTTAATGATAGACTATTGAGTTTGATAAATTCTTTATAGATTTTGGATACCAGTCCTTCATCTGATAAGACATTTGCAAATATCTTTTCCCATTCTGCCAGTTGTCTTTTGGTTCTGTCGACTGTTTCCTTTGCTGTGCAAAAGCTTTTTATCTTGATGAAGTATCAATAGTTCATATTTTGCCTTAGTTTCCCTTGCCTTTGGAGACGTGTCTAGCAAGAAGTTGCTGCGGCCGAGGTCACAGAGGTTGCTGCCTATGTTCTCTTCTAGGATTCTGATGGAGTCCTGTCTCACATTTAGGTCTTTTATCCATTTTGAGTGTCTTTTTGTGTATGGTGTAACAAAATGTTCCAGTTTCATGCTTCTGCATGTGGCTGTCCAATTTTCCCAACACCATTTGCAGAAGAGACTTTTTTCCACTGGATATTCTTTCCTGATTTGTTGAAAATCAGTTGACTGTAGAGTTGAGGGTCCATTTCTGGGTTCTCTATTCTGTTCCATTGATCTATGTGTCTGTTTTTGTGCCAATACCATACTGTCTTGATGATCACAGTTTTGTAATAGAGTTTGAAGTCTGGAATTGTGATAGTGCCAGCTTTGGTTTTCTTTTTCAACATTCCTTTGGCTATTTGGGGTCTTTTCTGGTTCCATACAAATTTTAGGATTATTTGTTATAGTTCTGTGAAAAAAGTTGGTGGTATTTTGATAGGGATTGCACTGAATGTGTAGATTACTCTAAGTAAGAATAGACATTTTCACAATATTTGTTCTTCCAATCCATGAGCATGAAACATTTTTCCAATTCTTTGTGTCTTCCTCAATTTTTTTCATGAGTGTTCTGTAGGTCTCTGAGTACAGATTATTTGCCTCTTTGGTTAGGTTTATTCCTAGGTAGCTTATGGTTTTGGGTGCAGTTGTAAATGGGATTGACTCCTTAATTTCTCTTTTTTCTGTCTCATTGTTAGTGTATAGAAATGCAACTGATTTTTGTGCATTGATTTTATATCCTGCCATTACTGAATTCCTGCATGAGTTCTAGCAATTTTGGGATAGAGTCTTTTGGGTTTTCCACACAGAGTATCATGTCATCTGAGAAGAGTAAGAGTTTGACTTCTTTGGCAATTTGGATGCCTTTTATTTCTTTTCATTGTCTGATTGCTGAGGCTAGGACTTCTAGTACTATGTTGAACAACAGTGGTGATAATAGACATCCTTGCCATGTTCCCGATCTTAGGGGAAAAATTCTCAGTTTTCCCCATTGAGAATGATATTTGCTGTAGGCTTTTCATAGATGGCTCTCATGATATTGAGATCTGTTTTCTCTATCCCTACACTGTGAGGAGTTTTAATCAAGAATGGAGGCTCTATTCTGTAAGATGCTTTTTCTGCAACTATTGAGAGGATCATATGGTTCTTTTCATTTATTTTATTAATGCAGTATATCACATTTGTTTGTGGATGTTGAACCACCCTTGTGGCCCAGGAGTAAATCCCACGTGGTCATGGTGAATAATTCTTTTACTGTTTGGTTGGATCCTACTGGCTAGTATCTTGATGAGAATTTTTGTATCCATGTTCATCAGATATATTGTCTTTAATTCTCCTTTTTGATGGGGTTCTTTGTCTGGTTTTGGGATCAAGCTAATGCTGGCCTCATAGAGTTTGGAAGTTTTCCTTCCATTTATATTTTTTTAAACAGCTTCAGAAGAATAGGTATTAATTCTTCTTTAAATGTTTGGTAGAATTCCCCTAGGAAGCCAACCGGCCCTTGACTCGTTTGTTGGGAGATTGATTAGTGCTGCAATTTCCTTGCTGGTTATGGGTCTGTTCAGGTTTTCTATTTCTTCCTGGTTCAGTTTTGGTGATTTACACGTCTCTAGGAATGCATCCATTTCTTCCAGATTGACTAATTTGTCGGCATATAGTTGCTCATAATATGTTCTTATAATTGTTTGTGTTTCTCCCATGCTGGTTGTGATCTCTGCTCTTTCATTCATGATTTTATTTATTTGGGTCCTTTCTCTGTTCTTTTTGGTAAGTCTGGCCAGGGATTTATCAATCTCATTAAGTCTTTCAAAGAACCAGCTCCTAGTTTTATTGATCTGTTCTACTGTTCTTCTGGTTTCTATTTTGTTGATTTATGCTCTAATCTTTATTAATTCTCCTGCTGAGTTTAGGCTTTTATTTGCTGTTCTTTCTCCAGCTCCTTCAGGTGTAAGGTTAGGTTGTATATTTAAGACGTTTCTTGTTTCTTGAGAAGGGCTAGAATTGCTTCCCTCTTAGGACTGCCTTTGCTACATCCCAACAGTTTTGAACAGTTGTGTTTTAATTTTTATTTGTTTCCATGGATTTTTAAAATTCTTCTTTAATTTCCTGGTTGACCCATTCATTCTTTAGTAGGATGCCCTTTAGCTTCCATGTATTTGAGTTCTTGCCAAAATTCCTCTTGTGACTGAGTTCCATTTCAAAACACTGCATTCTGATAATATGCAGGAAATGATCCCAATCTTTTGGTACTGGTTGAGACCTGATTTTTGACCTAATATGTTATCTATTCTGGGCAATGTTCCATGAGCACTCAAGAAGAATGTATATTCTGCTAACTTTAGGATGAAATGCTCTGAATATATTTGTGAAGTCCATCTGGTCCAGTGTGTCATTCAAAGCCCTTTTTTCCTTGTTGATTTTCTGCTTAGATGATCTTTCCATTGCAGTGGGTAGGATGTTGAAGTCCTCTACTATTATTGTATTATCAATGTGTTTCTTTAATTTGGTTATTAATTGGCTTATATAATTGGCTGCTCCTATGTTAGGGGTATAGATATTTAAAAGTGTTAGATCTTCTTGTTGGATAGACCCTTTAATTATGATATAGTGTCCTTCCTCATTTCTTATTAGTCTTTGGTTTAAAATCTAATTTGTCTGATATAAGGATTGCCACCCCAGCTTTCTCCTGATGTCCATTAGTATAATAAATGGTTTTCCACCCCATCTCTTTAAATATGGAGTTTTCTTTGGGTCTAAAATGAGTCTCTTGCAGGTAGCATATTGATGGGTCTTGCTTTTTTAAATCTGATCTGATGCCCTCTGTGTTTCAATTGGGGCATTTAGCGCATTTACATTCAGTGTAACTACTGAAAGATATGAATTAATGCCATTGTATTACCTGCAAAGTTACTGTTTCCATATATTGTCGCTGTTGCTTCATGTTTATGTTACCTTTGGGCTCTCTCTTCGCTTAAAGGATTCCTTTTAATATTTCTTGCAGGGCTTGTGATCACAAATTCTTTTAGTTTCTGTTTGTTCTAGAAGATTGTTATCTCTTCTATTCTGAACGAAATCCTAGTTAGATATTCTTGGCTGCATATTTTCTCATTGAGCACCCTAAATATATCATGCCAGTCCTTTCTGGTCTGTGGATTGGTTTGCTGCCAGTGTAATGTTTCTATACTTGTGGGTTATGGACCTCTTGTCCTGAGTTGCTTTCAGGATTTTCTCTTTGTTGCTGAGATTTGCGAATTTCAGGTGTTATATGTCAGGGTGTTGATCTATTTTTATTGATTTTGAGGGGGGTTCTCAAATCAAAATAAAAAAAAGACTTGAATGTCTGTTTCTTTCCCCAGATTAGAGAAGTTCTCAGCTATAATTTGCTCATATATACCTTCTCCCCACCTTCCTCTTCTTCCAGGATCTCAATTATTCTAATAATATTTTGCTTTATGCTATCACTTATCTCTCAAATTCTCCCCTCATGATCCAGTAGTTGTTTATCTCTCTTTTTCTCAGCTTCTTTATTCTCCATCATTTTGTCTTCTATATCACTAATTCTCTCTTCTGCCTCATTTGTCCTAGCGGGTAGAGCCTCCATTTTTTATTGCATCTCATTAATAACCTTTTTTATTTCAACTTGATTAGATTTAAGTTCTCTTATTTCTCCAGAAAGGCGTATTCCCTAGTGTCCTCTACACTTTTTTCAAGCCCAGCACTTAGTATCTTTATAATCATTATTCTGAACTCTAGTTCAACATCTTACTTTTATCCCTGTTGATTAGGTCCCTGGCAGTTAGTACTGTACTGCCTCTTATTCTCTTTTTTGAAGTAAGCTTCTCTGTCTTGTCATTCTTGCAGAAAGCGGTCACTTTTCTGTTTGTAGAGTTGCAGATATTTTCTTAGACTTCTAGTTGAGTTCACAGGTATTCAGAATGATTTGATAGTTATTTAGCTGAATTTCTGAATTCCTGAAACTAAGATCTATCTACTCCTCTGCCACCTTGGACTATCCTCGAAAAGGGACTATTATTAGTAACATATTAGAGGCTACAGTGAGGTTTGACCACCCACTTCCTCCAAATTTTGTGATATGGGAGATAAAGCTGCCCTGTGGGAGTTGGGTAGGAACAGATAAACATATCACTGGTTCAAAGCTGAGATACACAAATAACCTTTAAAGCTACAATGGTTTTCAGTCCAATATAGTGGGATCAGAACCTACCAGAGTATATTTAAATAGAATAAGAAGAAAATGTGTCAGTCACAAGGGGCACTGGTCAGCAATGGAATATGGGAAAAAAGATCTCAACAAGGTAAACATGCACAGTACCTATCAAATCCTATCAAATCACTGTCCAGGAGGTTAATATCTGTCCAGGTTCTCTGAGCCTGACACAATTAAGTAGAAGACAGCAGCCACAGGGGTGACCATCTAATTTACTGTCCAAACCAATCCACTGTTGATAGCAAAAGAGTTACTGTTAGTCATTGTGTTGGGACAATAAACCAAGACTGTCCCAAGCAAATCAGAGGATATGCTCACTGTATCTCAACTAATTCTTTCTAGTTTATTCCTCTCATGCAGCCTTCTGATTATACCCAATGTACTTAAGGCTAAGACATACATTTTAAAATGTATGACATTACTAAAAACTTGGATGCTTCTTACATTGATATAGACATTTAATAACAGGTGTATTCCTCACCCCCAAACTTGTTACTAATTTAATAATACATCTTATGGTCAATGACAGCTTATAATCACATATACAGAGTAATTTGTCTTTCCATGCAGTATGATACAAAGAAGAATTCACTGAGCAGGATGCCCTCCCACCAGACATTTATTTCCCCTGCAAAATAATAAGTAAGTAACCTGGCTTTAAGCATCAGTTTCTTGCAAGCTTGGTTAGTTTGAACTGGTAACCTAAGACTGGCTTCTGAGTCTATAAGGCCAATGTCCAGATCAAGGACTGAGATGAATTTACTGAGGTCATTCTGTCCCATAGAGACCTGTTTCAGATGTCCCCAACCCTCAGTGCCACCATGGGCACCATCATGACCCTTCCCCATTTGAAACTGGTAGAGGTGACAGGGATCTGGCTTAAGTCTGTCAAGTTTAAAAGGCCAATAAGACATTAAAATGAAAGTGGGGCTGCAAGCAGAACTTGAATGAGGTGTGTATGGTCACACATAATCAGAAGAAGAAATTATTTTGCTTGTGTCTAATACAGCTACAGTTCAGATAAACCACCAAAGGTAAGAAGTGACTATATGCAGTTAACAAAGATATATAGAGAGATATAGATATATATATCTCTCTCTCTATATATAATATATATATATATATATATATATATATATATATATATATTATAACATAGGTTTCACAGGAAGAGCCAAATTGGATTCACTAATGGTGGATTAGTGTTCGCAGCCTCTTAGGAATATAGTAGCCTCTCCTTTATCCACAGGGATATGTGCCAAGACCCCTAGTGGATGCCTAAAACCGCAGATAGTACCAAACCCTATATATATTGTGTTTTTTCCCCATATACACATACATATCTGTGATAAAGTTTAATCTGTAAGTTAGACATTGTAAGAGATTAACAATAACTAATAAGAAAATAGAACAACTATAATTATAACAATGTAATAAGTCATGTGAATATGGTTTCTCTCCATACAAAATACTTTATTGTAAGTCACCTTCATGATGTGAGATGACAAAATGCCTACATGATGAGATGAAGTGAGGTGAATGACATAAGCATTGGCTACTGACCTTCTGATAATATTTCAGAAGGAGGATCATCTGCTTCTGGACCTCAGTTGACCATAGGTCACTGAAACCAAAGATAAGAGGGGTCTACTCTACAGAACTTTGGGAAAAGGCCCTGTGAGAAATTAATCACATCTGATATTGGCTCAGAAGGTCGTGGTGGGGAGGGTGGGACATGGAAATGAAGTACACTTATATAGGAAATATTCCAAAAATGTTATTAACAATATGTTCCTTCAATAAAATAAACAGTAGTAAGATAATATGTAAAATGAGAAAAATAGTTGAAATCAACTTACTTATTTTGTCCAATTGTCTCAAAATCTTTCACAACAATTGTAAGGGAAGATGAAAAGTCCAGTGGTACACCTCTCAAGTCAAATTCCAAAATCTGTCCACAGAAAGGTTATAAGAAAAGTTGTTAAAAGGATGGGAGAGTATAATAAGATGTACTGATACTAAATGTTGGGTCATTATCTTCACCACTGACAATCTTTTGAATTACTCAATTCGACAGTTAGATAGAAGTGACCAAATTCCAAACCTGAAGGCTGCTGAGGGCTGTGGAAAAGCAAACCAGACTTAGCCTCAGAGGATCTGGGGGTGACTTCTGGCTTCCCATTTTCTAGGCTCTGTGACTATGGAAGGGCCACCAAACCTATCTCATAGTCAGAGAATTTACTTAGTGCCCACCACAATGGGTTAGAAGAATAAAATAAAATGAACGCTTTTTTCACTGCTTGTTTTTAAATTACTTGCAAGTTCTTCCCAATCATGTTATTATCAAACAGATGAACAATCTAAAAAAACATTTTCTAAAATGCATCAGCCTTTTATTTTAAGTCCCACCATGATCAGTCTGTAGTAGACGAGACTGTCATCTTCATGAAATAAACTCCTAACGGCAAACATAAAAAAAAAAAAATCAACATAACATCAGAGATGCCTTTTATTGATTATGTAACATATGAATTAAAGCAGCATCTACTGGGGCGCCTGGGTGGCTCAGTGGGTTAAAGCCTCTGCCTTCAGCTCAGGTCATGAACCCAGGGTCCTGGGATCGAGCCCCGCATCGGGCTCTCTGCTCAGCAGGGAGCCTGCTTCCCTTCCTCTCTCTCTGCCTGCCTCTCTGCCTACTTGTGATCTCTGTCTGTCAAGTAAATGAATAAAATCTTTAAAAAAAAAAAAAAAAGCAGCATCTACTGATGATTTGATTCTCCTTGTAATGGGTTTAGAGTAGATGGAGAATGTGTCAGACCTCATTTTAGAATGCTAACCCCAACAGGTCTCAGGTTGCTATTTCATTTGGGCTAGAGTTCAGTTATAAAACTACAGTTGGGAAGTTTACTTGATAAATACATTTGCAATTTAAAAATCACATGTTGGAAACAAAGTGGGGTGAGATGGGTGATGTGCTGCGCGTCTGCTCACGTGACCACATATCTCTCTGCCATTGGCCACGTGAATTGACCAAATAAAAAGAAGCATGTTATGATTACTCAAAACCTGAAACACCAGATGTACATATATAGATTTTTTTCAATTTGCTTTATTCTTGGAGCTCTGTACACAGTGCTAGGATCCAGAGCATCCACAGGGACCAACCAAACTGGCCTCTTGCTTTCACGGAGCTGGCAGACCAAATGGCCGTGTTCTGGGTTCCAGTAAAATCGCAAAGAAGCAGAATTACCTCTCAACATTCTGCTTCTCAGAAAGGCATTAAAAAGGTGTTCTGTCTTCACCTCATTCAATGAAAAAGTAAAGTCTTTATCCTATGGAGATGTTGAAACTAGTCGTGGGGGTGGGGGGGGGAGACTTTACAGTTGGCAGAAGGGAAGTCTACCCAGCCCGGTGACTCAGTGAAAATAACAAAGACATTTATCACTGTGCTTATCCAGGAAGGTTTCAATGGATTTTGGAAAAAACAATGGGGCTAATGATCATCTTTTAAAAAAATTAGTCAGCATAGGAAAATCTACTCAGTGGAAAGAATTAAAATTTTCACATATCTATAAATATATTCAACACTGAACCATTTACAAAATAGATACAAAGTCAACAGTGAGGGAAGTAAATGATATTATATTCCTTCTACAGAATATTGCATAGTATTAAAAATACTTCTGAATGGAATGATATGGTATATGCTCAGGATATAATAGTAAGAAAAATTAGGATAGAAAGCCGTATGTGCTATATGATGCTACTTTGCTAATCTCAACACATCATATTTTATTATATATATTTATTCAATAAACATTTATTGATTGATATATCCCAGATGTTAATAGCAGTTGCTTCTAGATAGTGGGTGGGTGCAAAGGTAAATTTTTTTATGTTGCTCTGAGACTTTCAAAATGTCTACATTAAGGATATACTAGTTTATCAAAAGAGAAAAAACAATAAAGGTCATTACTCAGCCAGAGTCATGGCTCCTGACTAGTGACATGCAGACAGGTTTTTAAATACAGAGCTTTCCTCCTGGGACTCTGGAGATGATCTAATCCCACCCCCGCCCTACATATGCACCCCCAACATGCAACCTAACGGAACCAACATCACTCAGCAAACGCAGGGCTGCTCCAGGTTAGAACCCAGCCCTCTCACTCGCTCACTGCACTATTCTACAGGAGACATCATTGTGGTATGTGTCCTTGAATGGCTCTGCTGTCTCCAGGGCCACAAAGGGAGATGGACGGGTGGGGGTACAATGCAGACATTCTTCCAAAAGGAAAAGCTAATAACCTTGGCCAAAGATAGGACAATCAGATGTAGCTTATCCACTGAAACAATGTTAAGAAAAATGAAGTTACCTCGTTCCAAAATGGGTTGAGTTCATTGTCAACTTTCTTTGTTTTCTTTTTCTCATCTGCAAATAAAAATAGGAGATATCAATTAATTAAAAATACTCTCAGAACATCTACCATTCATTCATTCATTCAAACTATGTGTCCACATTTTCCCACTCATTTGCCTAGAGTTGGGGCTACCTGAATCAACGTTTTCCAAACTGAATGGCTTGTTTTTTTCTGGCCTAAAATGTTTCTCCCACGCCCAGATCTACAAGATGTTAGGGGATGAGGGACTCAAAATCATGGAAATGCTGTGATCCCTTGTCTCTTTACCAGCTTCCACAGACCAAGGTTACCCAGGGCCTCTGGGTCTCCAGGTTGTTGCAGAAAGAAGCCAACAAAGCTAACCTTTGACAAGCAGGTGTCACCATTTTAGAGATGTGACTACTGAAATTCAAAGGAGCTAAGAAATGCTCAGCTAATTCTTCTGAGCTCATACTTGGCACTGGATCCTATATAACCTGCAATTTCCACTTTGAAGCCCATGCCACCCCTGCAAGTGGTAACACCCCACAGCTTCAAGATTGAGCTGGACTCCCTCCCAGAGGCCTTGGCACAAGGTCGTTAGTAAACAAACACTTTCTAGGACCTGCAGAGAAACGTAGGGTCTCCCTTACTCCAGGCTCACCTTTCCTGAAGGTACAAGTTTTCTTTCTCCATATCTGAGATTGGATGAATAAATGTTATTTATTTTATTTATGATGAATAAATGTTAGGTCACCTTCCTAAACGAAATAAACGTCAATCCAGTTAGTGCTTAAAGTTTCCTTAGAGAAGTCCAAAGAGCTGGGGCATCTGTTGGGTCTCTAAGTTCCCAAATACGTATCAAAATAAAAGCTAGTGCTTGAGTACAAAATGCTTTGTAAGCAAGAGCTCATCTGTTTTCATGGCCAAAAATAACCAAACCAAACCAAAACAGTTTTCCCTCTGTGTGTCTCATTTACCATCACAAAGAACATTCACAACATTTGTGACACCAAATGTACAGTGGGGGTTCCCCCACCAAGTGATTTTCTGTAATTCCATCGGGTGTTTTACAATTTAACTCCATGCTGACGCTGCCTCTCTGGAGACATCATCAGATCCCACAAGCTACGGGTTCAGATGACAACAGCAAGTCCAGGTTCTTCTGACCTAGCAGGCTACAAATCTATGCTTCCCATAACTCCCTCATTGGGTTCAATTAATTTGCTAGAGCGGCTCACAGAATTCAAGAAAACAGTTATTTATGTTCACCAGTTTATTAAAGGCGGTGATAGAGGGTACAAATGAATAGCCAGATGAAGGGATACCTCAGGTAAGGTCTGAGAGGGTCTTGGGCACAGGAGCTTCTGTCCCCATGGACTTGGAATGCCTCAACCTCCTAGTACATGGATGGGTTCTCCCATCTGGAAGCTCTCAGAACCACATACTTTTAGGATTTTCATGGCAGCTTCCTCACACAGGTAAGATCAATTATTAACTCGATTTCCAGCCCCTTTCTCCAGTCTAGAGGAGTGGTGGGTGGGACTGAAATTCTAAGCTTCTCATCAAGGCTTGGTCTTCCGGGACCGAAATTCTAAGCTTCTCTTCAAGGCTTGGTCTTCTGGGAGACCAGTCTCCATCCAGGAGCCATCCAGGAGGCCACCCAGAGTCACCTCATTAGAACAAAAGATGCTCCTACTCCTATCACTTAGGAATTTATAGGGGTTTTATCTCAGTGCCAGGAAATAGTGGGGGGAGGGGGCAGAAACCAATGTATATATTTTTATGATCTCACATCATCTCTTTAAAAACCCAGGAGACATGTATAATTTTCATCCCCCTTTTGGAGCTCAGGAAACTGAGAAGTGACATACTCAAAAGTGACCCAGTTAGTAAGTAGCAGGGTTGACTTTTAAACCCACCAGACAGCCTCTCATTGGCCACACTTGGAACCGTCCCCAGTTTCCCCTCTACTGCATGGCAATGTAGAAGGTAGTGGGTTTTGTTCAGCTGAATGTCATATTGCTAAGGATTCCAGAACACACCAGTTGTGGGACTAACCACCTCATTTTTCCAAGACCTCAGCATAGTAAAGCCATGAATCACCACCCTCTTTCTGCTAAGCATTAAACTTTTCCACTTGAGAAGCTCCCAGAACCCAGCCGGCTTCCCTTTCTAGACTTCAGCATGACTCTGCTCATGGGCTCATGCCTGGACCTGTGCTGGTTAGTTCTAACTGTGGTCTTTCTAGGTGGCCCAAAGATCCCCTCCATGGATCTGATTCCAATACCACCGAGAAGCTGGACCGTCCCTCCCACAGGGCCATTTGGCCCCCCTCACCCCTCCTGCTCTCTGATGGAAACCTCTCAATTCTCCTCTCTGGTTACAGTATAAGCAAGTACTCTTAAGAGAAAGAGGAGCCAAGAGAAGTTTAAACTGACAGAACTGGACAAATGGCTTCTTTCCACAATGGCTGCAGCTCCCTCTAAACAGACCCCTCTACAGGGGCCCTTCTACTGCAGCATCTCTAAATTCTTACAGCAACCTTGCATGGTTAACATTCTCATCCCCATTTCACAGGCAAAGGCTTGAGAGAAGCTGGTTAACATGCTTCAGGCCACACAGCTAATAAAAAAAAGAACGTATGTCTCCTTGGCTCCAAAACCCGGCGGTGTGTGTTCACCGCCGCACAACAGCATCTCACTGGAAGCTGTCGGAAGCACGGGATAAAGAAAATGCATAAACATAAGAAGTGTGATGGGCTTGGCATCCTGAGCAATGGCCACAGGAAAAGACAAGTTCAGGTTTGAGAGTATCTTGGAGACTCTCTAAGACTATTTGCTCCAACACACAAAATGTGACATCTGTGAGTTTTTCTGGGGAGCCAGTTTATTGAGCTCATCAGATTGTCAAATGAGTTTGTGACCTTCACAAGAGCTAGGAATTCCTGCCTACCCTTCCAGATCACCACCACCCTTGCTGCTACAACCAGGGCTGCGTGGTTGGAGAACTGAGTCACGAAAGAGTGAATCTGCATGCTGGGACCACAGCAGACCTTCGAGAGAAAAGATGGGAAATTGCAAGAGATCACAGGAAGTTAGTAAAGCAAGGAGAAAGCAGCAAGTCATTTATAGGAATTAGGCACAGGGGCTTGAGGCAGCTTAGGTCACTGAAGGATGGTACTGAAGCAAAATTTCGGTCTCCAAATCCCCAGGATTCCAGGCAGGGAGCTAAGGCAGGGCCAAGAGAGGCAGGCTCCAGAGAGGCTGGGGAATGAGCCAGTACTTGCTCACTTGAATTGAATCCCCAGCCTGGTTACCGACCTGGGAATCAGCATATGAGAAGAAATGCTGCACGGGGGAGGGGGAGTTCTTGGTGCGGAGCCACTACTACAGATTCCCCCCCCCCAATTCCCCAATAGAAGCAGGACTGTTCCAGAGTCAGCAGTTGAGGGGTGTGAAAAAAGGGAGAGTCACTTGTTCATTTACTCATCTTTAAGCATTTATTAAGCACCTACTATGTGCTAGGAACTAGGGAAACCGAAGAGCACAAGATGGTTCTTGGTCTCCAAACGTTCCACATATGGAGTTCACGGGCTATTGAATAGAAGAGCCAAATGAATCCTGACACATGCTTTCAGCAAACAGTGAAAAGCCCACCATGTTCTTGCCTGCTTCACCCTCGTGGTGGAACTTCCTCCTTGTCAGATGGGAATAACAGGAATAGTGCCTGCCCGGGTCAGGCTTAGGGATCTCGTAGCTCAGCCCATGGAAATGGTCCACTAACTGAGTTCTCCCACAAACATCAGTGAGTTTTCTCATTCTTCTATCCAATACACATATTTGAAGTATCACTGGGCAGGCACAGAGCTGGACACTGTGGGAGACACAAAGATACCCAAGACACTGTTCCTGCCCGCAGGTGCACCAGCAGGGAGGTGGCCTCAGGTGACTGAGACAGGATAAGGCTGCAGTTGCCATCAGAAGGGGTAACATGAAAAGGGGAGGTGACTTCAAGCTGAGGGCACCAGATAAGGACTCACAGAGGAAGGAGAGGTCGGCCTAGGGGATTGAAAGACAAGGATGAATTGAAAATGTGGAGTTGGGACAAAAAGGTCACTCCAGGTAGGGGCAATAGGGTGGGTGGGTCATCCACAGGGGAGAGAGAACAGGTCATGTCTGGGGACACTCCACAGCCCAAGTGGCTGGAACCAAGGGAATGTGGAAGAGAGCAGAGGCAACCAGGCTGTGTGGAAAGGTCATGGTCACTGGGGGAAGCCATGCAAGCCACGATAAGCCAAGCTTCATTTGGCTGACACAAGCCACTTAGTAAAGAGGGTGTTAGACATTGGGCTTTATAACTTCAAGAGGTTCATAATCCCACAAGGAAGACCAAGTTGTGTAATAACTCTTGTCATACTGTTCTGAACACACAATTCTGTTGTGTATTGAGAACAAAGGGAACCGGCAGAGTGCCTACAGATGTCTGGTGACCACAGACCAGGTGGGACTGCTCCAGTGGAACCTGTGGCTGCCCCCAGGGCTTGTACTGGTGTGGATGGTGCTCCCCTCTAGGGAGTCACTCTCTCTCAGCCAGGCCTGTGCTAACCCTTTCACATACGTCATTTCACTGAACCTTGCCAGCGAGCCCAAGAGGTAAATTACCCCCAATATGCCAATAAGCAAAAGGAGCCCAGAATGGTTAGGCAATTTGCCTAAGATCACAGAGCCAGGCAGAAAGGTCCTAACTAAGAACCAGTCTGATTCTACAGCCCATGCATTCAACCGCTGGGCCTCCTAGCTCCCTAGTTCATAAGTAAAGATTACATCGCTAACATTAGCTCCTCCCCTTCTGGAGAAACCTGGCTCAACTCCTTCTAAAAAGGAGGCTCTCATTTTTATCCAACTGTGTGTACATTACATGCTATTGAAAGTCTATTCTCACACAAATACGTCAGCCACAGAATAAAAGTAAATAAGTGTTTTTCTTAGCAGCAGCCAGTCACATATTTGTATTATTCAATTCCACCACTTTGAAAAACAAAAGGTCTAAATTGCAGGTGCTAAACACCAGATGAAATCAGGGGAAAGCTCTTTTTCCCTTCATATCACCGACCTCCCCCTGCTCTCATCTCTAGTTTTACTAAGATGATTGTTCCCTCCTATGGGCAGGAATTAAATGCTTTCAACCCAGAACAGAACAACTGACTCAAATGCCAAGTCCACTCGAGATCATGACTCAAGGCATTCTTTGGGACATTTCCTGTTTTTTGATAAGTCAAGCCTGCCTGCTACTCTCTCCATTCACCGAAGGTCAACACCGCAGTAATTAAACTGCATGCCAACCTCTGAATAAAGTTTCCAGAGAAGTGAACAAACATTCCTTGCCCAGCCACCACGCCCTCTTGCACAGAGCCATTTCCTTTGCTGTGCACCTACCACACAGTGTGATGGACCCTTAGGGACAAGGCTCCAGAGATCACCAGACCTCCTAGGACTGGTCTGGCTACCTCTGTGCTAAGAGGGCCGTGTGGTGGCTCGTTTTATATGTCACTTGGCAAGGCAACGTGCCACCTGTTTGCTCAAACTCGAGTCTAGATATTACTGTGAAGGTATTTTATAGATGTGATTAACATTTGCAATCCATATCTTTAAATAAAAGAGATTATGCTCTGTAATGTGGATGTATCTCATCCGAACCATGAAAAAGTGAGGTTTCCTAGGGAAGATGGAGATTCTGCCTCAAGACTGTGACACAGGGGCACCTGGGTGGCTCAGTGGGTTGGGCCTCTACCTTCAGCTCAGGTCACGATCTCAGGGTCCTGGGATCAAACCCTGAATCGGGCTCTCTGCTCAGCGGGGAGCCTGCTTCCCCTCTCTCTGCCTGCCTCTCTGCCTACTTGTGATCTCTCTCTCTCTCTCTCTCTGTTAAATAAATAAAATCTTAAAAAAAAAAAAAAAAAAAAAAAAGACTGTGCCACAGAAATCCTGCCTGAGTTTCCAACCTGCTGGCCTGCCCCACAAATTTCAGACTTGCCAGCCCTCATAATCACTTGAGCCAATTCCTTAAGTCTCTCAATGTCTCTGTCTCAACACACACACACACACACACACACACACACCCTACGGGTTCCATTTCTCTGGAGAACCCTAATACAATAAGCAATGCCAGGTGTTTCTGGAAGTAATAGCATCTACAATGGTAACACTTTTTCAATATTTCCAAAGACGCCCCATCTCAGTGATCCTCACCCTCTTGCAGAGAAAAGCACAGGGTCGGCCCAGCTCTTCTAACTGGACTTTCAAATCCGTGAACTCTCAGATTCTCTGAGCTGTTATCTCAGAGAAACACAGGCTCAGCCACTGAGCTCAGAGTCCCTCTTGTGTACCCTGCGGAATTTAGACTGGTCTCTAGGTCTTCTTCCAGGTCTAGTGGAATAGACCTTAAGAAGGACCCCCAAGTCCTCACTGGCCAGATGGCTGTATCTTACTGACATGGCCCCAAAAGAAGGGGGAGTCCCATTTACAAAGCTCCCCGAAGTAACTTAGCTCTTTGGTAGGAAAAGTAGAGATCTCTAGGGCCAGCCATGCATCTAAACTTGACCTCCCATTTAGAAATACCTCTCTATCTTCTCTGGGTCCGGAGTTATGGCCTCTTTGTCTGAAGAAACAGTCACAGACGTATACAAAGTCACCCGCTATTTGGCCTAGAACATCACAGACCCCCTGAAGCCATCCACACCTGGTTAACAGTTACTGAATGCTCTGAACTAGTCACTGTTCCCAGTGCTTTCCATGGCATGTCTCATTAATCTTCCCAACTACCCTAAAAGGTAAATTCTATTCCCATCATCCCCAATTACACAAGGAGAAACCAAGACACAGAGAAGTGAAGCAATTTATCCGAGGTCACACAGCTAGGAAGTGCTGGAGCTGGGAGTCAGACTCTGGCAGACAGAGACACAGAGGTTTTCTGAGTCGGAGGATTAAGACCAGACAGTGACTCCTCGAGGGCTGGGACTGTGTTCTACTAACACCGTTACTCCCCTCGGAGTCACTTCTCCAGGATCTGAGTGAACTGAACTTCATAAGCTCATGGAAGTATTATTACTGGGGTTGCTTTAATGATTAAGTGAGAAAATGAAAACGAAGTGCTCAGCATAGGACCCAGCACACAGGAAGCACTGGGCTAACAGGGGCTATCGTTCTTTGTTTTGTTTTTATTATTTTTTAGTATGGCACATGCACAGCGCCCCTTGTGCGCTCCCCGGGGGGCGGGGGTGCTCTCCCGGGGAACACCCTCCCCCCAGGGCAGGGCCCAGTCACTGGACCAGGAGCCCAGTTAGGCTGGGCTCAGCCCTGCTGGAGCAGCTCTCCCTGCCCCGGCTCTGTGCCAGGCCTCCGGGGCCGCCTGGGGCAGCCGGCATCTGGGCGGTGCCTGCCCCTCCCTGGCAGCCACCAGCATCTTGGAGAATTTCCACAGGAACCAGAGGGCGGCGAAGGCCAGGGCAGCTCCCACAGAAGACTCCTCCGCCCTCAGGACTCCGAGGCACCCGGGGGTGCGCAGAGACAGGAGGTCCATCCAGTCCCACCCTGGCTAAAGGAGGGTCTCTGACTTCTTGCTTTCCGACCCTGGCTGCCCTGCCTAGGCTCCGAGATATGTTGTCAAACGGGTTCTGGGGAAGGTGTTTCGCCCAAAGGGCAGCTGTGATACAAAGCAAGGCTGTTTTGTATGTTTCTGAGAGAGTCAGAGAGAGTCATCGACAGCTCTGATAAACAGAAACGCCCAGAGAAAAAGGCACACAAGGGTGACTGCTCTGCTTTCCATACCCTGGGCCGCCCCCCTCCCCCGCCCGGCGTCTGGAGATGCTCTTACAGGCAAACGGGTTCTCGAATCAAAACCGAATCCTCCCGGGGAACTGCGGGGAAGCCAGTCAATCTGAACCAATGCCTGCAGGATCTCCTTCCCAACAGCTGACCCTGGGTGGGGGGATGTCCCAGCTCCGCCAGTGCTCAGGGGTGCCGGGGGAGGAATACCGGGTAGGACCTGCGCCTGGACCAGCTGCCTGGGTGGAGAACTCGATCACGTGAATCTTGGGCTTCTGTGTTTATTTTGCATGTGAGCATATGCTCCCTGCCAGGCCGCTTATTTTGTCCCCCCCCCCATTTTTTTTTTTTAAGATTTATTCATCTGTTGAGGGAGGGAGCGGAGAATGTCAAGCAGACTCCCCCGCCGAGAGCAGAGCCCATGACCCATGAGATCGTGATCTAAGCGGAAACCAAGAGTCGGTGCTCAACCCACGGCACCACGCAGGCACCCCAAGTGCCAGGCACTTTAAACACATTCACGTCTAATCCTTCCAATGGAGGCATCAGTGCTGCCATTTCGCGATGAGAAAACTGGGTTTCAGTGATGTGAGGCGACCCCCCCCCCCCAGAATCACACAGCCAGTAAGTGGCAGAGCAGAGCGGCATCCCCACATCCATCTCTTTTCCAAACCTGTGCTCTTAACCTCCACCCAGGGTTGAGGATGCCCGTGACCGGCTACGTTTCCCCCATTTCCCAACTGTGTGACTTTGAGCCCGTTAACCAACTCTGTATCTACATTTCTTCGTTAATAAGTATTGGTACCTAATATTCAGGAGTAAGAGCTACCATTCATAGGGCTCACAGTATTCCAGGCACTCTTTGGAGGGCTTGGTCTATGTTACTATTAACTATCTTATGTGATAGTCACTATTATTATTCTGATTTTGAGGCACAGTAAAACTAAGTAGCTTGTTCAAGGTCACCTCCTAATAGGAAACAAAGCCAGAATTTGAATGCCGGCTTTCTGGCTCCTAGCCTTTTAACCTCTCCTTCCTCTGCCTGGTATGTTTCTGGGACAATTCGCTAGAGAATGAATGAAGGCTGGTATTTGGCAAATTCACTTCCAACCCAGCTGAGGAGATGGAAAGTTCCTAGAGCTCCAGAAGGGCCTCTCAAGGCCTGAGAACCCTACAAAAGAGGATGAAGAAGCCCACCCTGCCCGGCTGTATTGAGAATCAGATGAGAACTATAAGAGTGTCAAGGACATGTGGGACACCCCTTTGTGTTGGATCAGAATCAGAATCATAAACTACCTCCAACAGACAACACGAAGAGGATCCTTTCCTCTGGCCTCCCTGATTCCAAGAGATAGTACCAACAGAAAACAAAATAGTCCCAGAAAAGAATTTTGAAAATCAGCACAAAGCACTGAGTCAAAATCTTGATAATTCCATCCCTTCTAAGTAAGAAACTTCTAGCTGAACTAAGCTGAGCCTCAGATCCTGGTGTCCCACAGTAAATAATCTCTTTCAGTGGGTATTTTGCCATCACCAGCGGTTTATCCACCGCCCCTAATCCTCCTGCCTATACTGGGGATGGCTTTGACCTTGGGGTTCTTTAGCAAGCTCGGCTGCTTAGCTGCTGCAGGTATGAGGCAGGGTGGGGAACCGGGAGTGTCCGGGACGGGGACGGCAAGTAGACTTAACGAGGAGAGATGTCAAGCACAGAGAAAGCCAGACCTGTGCACAGCAGTGGGAAAGGGCACGGATCTTCCTCTCAGGACTGGGGTTCTAGCCTCTCCTCGCCTCGTCCTGGCTGCCCAGCTCTGGCTACTCCTGACCTCTCTGAAGCTCTATTTTCTCATCTGATAAATGAGTCTAAACAATCCGTGCCCTGGACCCCCACCAGACTTGTTGTGAAGGACAAATGACCAAAGCCCAGGAAAGGGCTCTTCGTACTGTAAGTGCCCTGGAGGGAGGCCCCTTCCTCAAGCCATGTCACACAGGGGAAGGCATCCTAATGTGTCCGTCCCACTGGGACAAACCAGAGGACATTTGGAGCCCCGGACGAGGCCTCTGAGGCCAAAGGTATCGGGCCCACAGATACCAGTGGCCCAGGCCCTGGCATTGCTCTGGCTAGACGTCCCCAGGGCTGAATTTGCCCAAGGAAATACAATTGGAAGGAGATAGAGCATGGATGTCAGCCACGGGGGTCTGAGCCTGTGTGTGTGCATTACCCTGGGTGGGACGAAAAGTACTATGGCTGAGGCCCAGCCCCCCACACGGGGGCGTTCCAGTCCCAGCAGTGGGCAGGTGTGTCCCAGCTCTGCGGGACACCTGCTGCGGGACCCGGACCAAGGCACCCCGCCCTCCCTAATCCCACAAAAAGAGGGACTTCAACTGTAATAAGAGGGACTTCATTTTTCGTGAGAATTAAGTGAATAAATATATATATGAAGCACTGGGTGCACTTACTAGCTCTCATCATCAATATAATCTGCAAATAATGAAATTTTTTTTTAAAGTTCAAGGTTTCCAGGAGTTTAAACTCAGTGAACTCTGAATTCACGGACCCCTCGCTGGGTTGACAGCTGGACGGCGATCTGCATGCGGGCAGGGACAAGTCTCGCTGGTTCTTGACCTGATATCACTGCTTGGCAGAGTCCACTCCTGATCAAAATTTGTTGAATGAATTTATGGTTGAGGGAAGCAGTAGGGAGACACGACAGCAAATGAGAGAAGGGAGGGAGACAGGGACCATCCGGGCAGTGATTTCCGACCAGGAGGAGAGGTAAGCAAAAAGAATTTTTAAAATTTTTTAATCATGAAGGAGATAAAGGATTTTTTTTTTTAATATGTAAGTTGTGGTATAGGAATGGAAAAGATGATGAAGGTAATAAACCGGAGGGAAAGCAGAGGTGAGGTAATGGAGAACCCCCACCCCCCCACCACTCAAATATTAGAGCTTTAATGCTTTTCATGCAATATGTTATAGTTTCACGCTAATAAAATGGCTCCGACTCGATTACCAGAGGAATGATTCACCACTGAGCGATGTCAGCTCTGAGCTTCTGAGTCACGGCAAGTCATAAAGGCTTTCATTACCCTGTGGAAACTCACCCCTGGAAGGCTGCGTTTTGTTTTCTTTTTCTTTCTTTTTTCTTTTTTATTTTTTTCAGTTCTTGTGTTCCTGGTACATGTTCTTCCTCTCTCAGCCTGGGTCCCCGTGATCCCCTCACACTGAGCAACTCGATCCACTCAGAGCAGAAAGAGAGCATAATCTGACTTGGTTGTTCTGGGCAGAGGTTGGGTGTTACCTCTTACCCGTGCTGACCTCAGGGAATGCACATGGAGACTCTGGAATCAGGCCCGAGCTGAATTGGACTGGTCCCTGCCTCAGTTTCTCCATGTGTAAAATGAAGATGATGGTAAGACCTACTCCCTAAAAATGCCCATGAGGATTAAACAAGGCAATAGGTACAGGTGTGGGCATAGTGCCAGGGTTTAATAAACGGCGTGGTGGTATAGCAAATGGTTGGTACTCGGGCCGTCTGCACCCCTGCCCCCCCAAGTCAGAGTCTCCGGAAGACCTAAGCAACAATGAATGCCTACAGCATTTCCTACGTATGTGCTTTCTGTTCACTCATGCTGGTCGTCACAACTACCCTCTGGGGTGGGGACTGTTACTGTGCCCATTTTGTAGATGGGACAACTGAGGCACAGAGACGCTGAGCAGCAATGAGTGAGAGGAAGTCCTGGACTCCTCATGGCTGTGGCTGTCCTCCCGCTCTCTGTGCTGTGTAATAACCAGTTGTTATTGCAGTGTACATCTAAATCAATGAAAACTAGAAGATATTAAAAACTCAGTTCCTCGAGTCATACTGGCCACATTTCAGTGTTCAGCAGCCACATGTGGCTTGTGGCTACCATCGCATGCAAGGCAGATCTCGAACATCTCCACCATCCTAGAACGTTTTAAGAGAGAGCTCTGATCTAAACTGTGGAGCAGGGGCACCTGGGTGGCTCAGTGGGTTAAAGCCTCTGCTTTCGGCTCAGGTCCATGATCCCAGGGTCCTGGGATCGAGCCCCGCATCGGGCTCTCTGCTCCGCGGAAAGCCTGCTTCCTCCTCTCTATCCCTGCCTGCCTCTCTTGCCTACTTGTGGTCTCTATCAAATAAATAAATTAATTAAAAATCTTAAAAAGAAAAATAAACTGTGGAGCACACAAATAAGTGACTGCCAAATGAAGTAAGTAAAAATGAGTAAAACCCTGTCTTATTATCACCACATGGACTAGTTGTTTTGACAAAATATGCACTCTACCTAGACTGGGTTTCTGGATTCATAGCTTCACCTTGGAAAAGGAGAGCATAAAAGCCTGGCATCAGCTGTCCTCACTTGATTTGGAAACTTCTTACTTCTTTAGTCCCTAACCTAGACCACTGATTTTTTTTTTAAAGATTTATTTTTGACAGACAGAGATCACAAGCAGGCAGAGAGAGAGAAGGAAGCAGGCTCCCTGCTGAGCAGAGAGCCCAATGTAGGGCTCGATCCCAGGACCCTGAGATCATGGACCTGAGCTGAAGGCAGAGGCTTTAAGCCACTGAGGCACCCAGGTGCCCCTAGACCACTGATTTTTTACTTTGCCACATGCAAAGAGAGCCAAACTTCAAGAGATATGCAGAGTAAACATCTATTTTTTTAAGTTTATTTATTTTTTTTGTAATCTCTACACCCAATGTGGAGCTCAAACTCACAATCCCAAGATCAAGAGTTGCACATTATTCCAACTAAGTCAGCCAGGTTCCCCCAGTAAACACCCATTTTTAGTCCAAGTACCTTAAATACATCATCTTGTTTGATTTTTACAACTTTTAGAAGTAGGTCTTATACCCACTTTTCAGCTGGGAAGACTGAGATCCAGAGAAGTTCCTTGCCAATAATAAGACCAAAGCCCTCCTATGACAGTCAGAGGTTGGTTGGGGCTTCCCTGCCTTCCAGCTTCCTTTGTGGTGCAGCTTAATGGATCCCAAACAGCCTGTGGAAACTCTGAAGTCTTAAGGACTCAAGATCAGTTCTGTAGTTTGTGGGAAGAGGGATCTGGTTCCATATAATCCCTTCTGGCCCCTCTGGCCTGTGAGACCATGATTGTCACCGGTGAGACTCCTTGACCCCTGAATTCACCAATGACTCCCTGAACTCAGGACTGACTTCCCAAAGTCAGGAAACTCCCAAAAGTTTCTACCTGTCAATTTCATCTTTAGAAGCTAAGGAACGAATTGCTGAAACAGGAAGAAAAACGTTTGAGGATCTGTATGCAGATGAACCAGGAAGTACAGACAGTTACCTGAGCTTCACTATAACCTTAAAACCCCCTCCGAACAGTCATCCCAATCCCTAATAAAAGGAGCCTCCCCTGCCACTGGAATTATTCCCACGATCTCCTTATTGGTATGGATGCAGGTGACACTGAGAGGCAACTCTACATGGTCTTTGTCTGTAACTCTCGACGGAGGGGACCTACTTTGGTCTGGTAACATGACCAGAATGAATCAGGTGAGGAGCCAGAGTCATTGATTCAACAACTACTTATTGCTCATCTGCTACCTGCCAAGCACTAAGTTAGGTGCTGGGGAAAGAGAAAGTCCCTGACCTCATGAAGTTTACTGTCCGATGGAGGAGGCCGACAGAAATCAACTAAGCCGGCAAATACATAACTGTGTGTTCTGACAGGAGCCACGAAGGAGTACAGGATGCTGGAGAGACAAATATGGAGGGATCCTGTGAGGACCTCTGGTTCCAGCCCCGCCCTGGGGAGCCCAGACCAAGCAGAAGGCCTGGCACTGCAGGGGACCAAGACTACTGCCCATCTGCCTTCAGCGCTGCTATGGCCCTTGGCATGATCTCGGCCACAGACATCACAGGGCCAGGGCTCCATTGCCAACACGCCATCAGCCTCTCTCAGGCTGCTGTTGGGGGCCCCTCTCATCACCGAAGGGCTTGCCTTGCTGCTGGCCATTGCGGCTGCCAACTACACGGCAGAGAACCTCCCTCTGAGTTCCTGAGGTAAGCGTGAGTTGAAAATCCAAGTCAACAGAGAGTTGCTAAGAATCTACTATGTTCACATCCATTAGGATGACCATTATGGAATTAAGACAAAACCAGAAAATAAGTGTTTGGCGAGGATGTGGAGAAATTGGAACCCTGTACACTGCTGGTGGGAACGTTAGTAAAATCATGCCGTCACTATGGAAAACGGTGTCATGGTGGCTCAAAATCTTAAACACAGAATTACCGCATGACCCAGAGATTCCACGCTGGGCTTTATGCCCCAAAGAACTGAGAACAGGAACTCAAAACCAGTATTTGTACCCCCGTGTTCAGAGCTACAGTACTCACAGTAGCCAAAAGGTGAAGCAACCCAAGTGCCCATTGATGGCAGAATGGATAAACAAAATGTGGCGTACACACGGCCTCACGAGGAGGAAATGTTCTGACACCTCCATGACGAGGAGGAACCCCAACGACCTTGGGCCCAGTGAAATAAGCCAGCCACATACGGACAAATAGCGAATAATTTCATTCAAATGAGGTACCCAGATAGTCAAGTTCACAGAGACAGAAAATAGAATGATAGCTGCCAGGGGCTGGGGCTGGGGTGGGGGTGGGTTGGGTTGCGGGGGGAGGAATTATTATTTAATGAGTACAGAGTTTCAGTTTGGGAAGACAAAAAAGTTCTGGGGACGAAAGATGATAGTACAAGGGCAGGAATGTACTTAATGCTACTAACCTGTATAGTTAAAAATGGTTACAATGGTAATGTTTATGCTATATACAGTTAGCTACAGCTAAAACAACAGCAACAATAAAGAACCAATCACATGCCTGGTCAAGAAGTTACAAGGCGCTCTCACAGAATCAAGACATTGGCTCTGCCTTCCACCTGCTTGCACACCACAGCTGTCAAGCATCCCATTTTTTCATCTAAGCCTGGGCCACCCCTCAGATGGTCTCCAGGGGTTTGTATACCCCGCCCCAGCAGTGGGAGAAGGAATGGGGACATAGAAAGCAGAGGAAGCAAGTGTTTGCCACACAACTACAGACGGTCCCTGCCTTGGGACGGTACAACTTAATTTTTCAACTTTATGGTGGTGCAAAAGCAATCTGCATTCCATGGAAATGTACTTTGAAATTTGAATGTGGATGTTTTCCTGGACTAGCGCTCTGCTGTGTGATACCCCCATGGTGCTGCGGCAGGGGCAGGGAGAACAGCTGCCGATCACCCACACAATCACGAGGGCACACGACTGATACACGCACAACCATTCTGCACCCAGACGACCATTCTGTTTTTCACTTTCAGTACAATATTCAATAAATTACACAAGATATTCAATACCTGATTATAAAACAGGCCTTATGGTAGATGATTTTTGTCCAGATGATGTAAGCTAATGTAAGTATTCTGAGATTGTTCAAGGTGGGCTCGGCTACGCTATGATGTTATGTAGGTGAGGTATGTTGAATGCATTTTTTTTAAAAGATTTTATTTATTTATTTGATAGACAGAGACTACAAGTAGGCAAGAGAGGCAGGCAGGGAGAGAGAGGAGGAAGCAGGCTCTCCGCGGAGCAGAGAGCCCGATGTGGGGCTCAATCCCAGGACCCTGGGATCATGACCCGAGCCGAAGGCAGAGACTTTAACCCACTGAGCCACCCAGGCACCCCGAATGCATTTTTAACTGACGATGGGTTTATTGCGATGTAACCCCATCATAAGTCAAAAAAGATCTGTGTTATGTGCCAGACACTATGGTAGTGTTGTAAATATTTTATCATTGTTGATCCTTACAATGTCTCCCTGTGAGGCACATATCATTCTCCTCATTTTATAGATAGAGAAATAATTGCTCAGAAATATAGTTGATCAAAAATATTTAGTTCCCAATGACATATCCAAGAGTGAAACTTAGTCTGCCCAGTCCAAAGCTCATCTCTTTACATGTATTGTGCTGATTACAAAAAGAAGGAGGCTCTTTTAGGGGATGGAGTGGGGTTGGGCAGAGGATGGCAAAGCAGACAATGCCCCAGCTGGAGGGAGGTGGGCCAGGTAGTTCAGGGTCTAGGCCAAAAAGCTCAGCTTGTGTAGTAGGGGCATCTGGGATACCTGTCTGGGGTGTCTGTGTCCCTTGGCCTGGCTGATTAGACCAGGGGCGAACACCTGACCAAAACTGAGCCAGCTGTGTCTTTCTCTCAAAGAAGAGACACCGAGGCTGTAGGAGATGGAGAATCTGGACCAAGTCACCTCCATAGTAACTCAAAGCCCCGTGCACGTGGCCAATTGCAGAGAAGCAGGAGTAAGAGGCTCCACAAAGCCCGCCACTGTGCAGAGGGAAAATGGATGTCATGGGCAGGGAGGAAGAGAGGCATGAGGTCCCATAGTCCCTGGAGGAGCGAGAGTGAATGCCACCCTGCTTGACACAATTCTGGCTCCTATGAAGCCCATCATTTAGATTCTGGGAGATTTCTCTTTAGCTTTGGGGAAAAAACCAAAAAGACACAACCACACTTTATTTGAGCAAGCTTGCGGGTGTGTGTTCCTTGCAATTAAGCAGCTGTTGGACGTGACATCTTCTCTTTCAGGCAGGCCAACCAGGTAGGGAGAGAAGGACCTTAGGTGAATGAACCCACAGCTCAGCTTGGTTAGCTTCCCATTGGCCTCTGGGAAAATAGTAAAATTTGTCTTCCCTGTCACTTCCTATTTCTATGCCTTTCTTCTCTCTCTAGCTCCAGTGCTCATGCTGGCCTCCTGCGGAGCTGCCCTACCCAGCCCTGTGCTCACCCGCAGGGTGAACACCCCAGCCGGGGGGAAGGCAGAGTGAGTCCTACTTCACAGAAGAGTGTGAGGAAAGGTGGCCCCACGAGCCTGACCAGGGTGGTTTCGGTACTCATTTAATTCAGTCAGATTGCTTTCTCAGAATCTTTTATGTTAGTTACTTCCTTCTCATTCTGGCCCTGGGATGAATGGCCTCTGCCCGGGGAAAGCATTCGCCTCAACTTGAGCTTCAATCACCCTCTCTAGTACTCATCTGTCCTTCTCAATGCTGCCTAGCATTTCCCCACTGGGTTATGAATAAAACACAATCCCTAACCACGCTGGACTACCCTCTGTCAACCTCACCACACAAGCCCATGGCTCCCGGGCCTTTCTGCGCTGTTCTGAAGCCTGGCATGTCTTCCTTCTCATTACTTCTGTCCCATTTCCTGAACCTTTAAGACCGAGTCAAGGGAGACTTCCCCACAAAGCTTATCCCTCTTCTGTCTGCTCGTACATTGTAATTCCATACGTTTATTCTGGTTTGTATCTCGTTCCTGTGTTCTAACAAGTTGATTTCCTAGGCCTAGGAGACCAAAACATATTATGTATATTTTTCTAGACTTACCCCTCACATACTATCTGGTGCTTGTAGATCTTCATAAAAGCAAATGTTATCGAACAGAGAGAGAAGTTGAGGGGTTCCCATGTGCAATTTCACACGTATATTCATTTAATCCTCAAACAACCCTGTCAGGTAAAGATGTTATTAAGAACACTGAAGCTAGTATCTTGTGATCTCACTGATAAAAGGAATTTGAGAAACCAGACAGAGGATCATAGGGGAAGGGAGGGAAAAATGGAACAAGATGAAACCAGAGAGGAAGAGAAACCATAAGAAACTCCTAATCTCAGGAAACAAACTGAGGGTTGCTGGAGAGGAGGCAGGTGGTGGGAGGGATAGGCTGGCTGGATGATGGACGCTGGGGAGGGTATGTGCTATGGTGAGGGCTGTGAATTGTGTAAGACTGAGGAATAACAGACCTGTAACCCTAAAACAAATAATACATTATCTATTAAAAAAAAAAAAGAACACCGAAGCCAAAAATCTTAATTCATTTGCCCATGAACACACCGGAAGTAAAGGATGGGAAGTGGGATTTTTATTCAGGCCTCTCCAGCTCCAAGGCCCAGGGCCTTTGCACCCTAATGCCCAATAGTCTCTGCAACCAAACACCTAATGCTAAGTTAGCTGATAAAGCTGAGGTGCCAGTTGTCCACACAGCTGTTCCTGAATGTTCAGAGCCACTCACAGCACACCCCTACTCAAAAGGACAGTTGTTCAACAGAAATTACACCAAGGATAGGCAATCACTGCCCTGTCATGGCATATGCATTATATATTATAGGCCAATGAACAGTTCATCTATGAATTCTCACCATAAAATCTCATCAACTTCACATTTTCCTTGCAGCATCAAGAATGCAAAGAATACTGTAACACCAATTTGCCCCTGGGTAACACGGGCTAGGAACTGTTGATGCTCAGTGTTCAGGAATGTGCAGGGCACCTGGCTGGCTCAGTTAGAAGAGCATGTGACTCTTGATCTCAGGGTCATGAGTTTGAGCCCCACGTTGGGTGTAGAGCTTACTTAAATAAATAAGCCTTAAAAGAAAAAAAAGGAATGTGTGAAGTGAAGTGACCCTTTGCCAAGCTTCATCCACAAAGCACCTTAGGGGATATTAAGTTTAATTATTCCTGAAAGAAGGGAGATTGGCAGACTTCTGATAGTCCCTTTCAGGACCAAGAATCAATGACTTTATTGCACTAAGCTGTCTCAAATCTCCTACCGGCTCTTGCTTTCGTGGTCAACATCTAAAATGTATATTCCACATCGGTGATATGCTAGGGGTTGCAGAGGATATAAAAAATCTCATTTCTTTCTGGCAGAGCGAAATCCCACGGGGATGGAGAAACACACAGGCAAACCCAAACCAGCAAATACCAGCAACTCTGGGCATGCCTGGAGGGCATGCGTGCAGGTAAGAGGTGTTGTGGGAGAGGGGAGGAAAAACAAACCATTTAATCCGTTTTTTAAAAGGCATTGTGGTTTTGTAAATGACTGAAAGCCTGTAAAACCTGTCTTTAGGAAGTATACCTCTGAGAGTTCCCATGCTTCCTTCAATAAAGCGGGCCACTTTCCTTAGGTGGTGATTTTCCAAGCTCTGTACTCCAGGAAGTGAGGGAAATGACTCAGTAGATGAACACTTCTGCTTTCTTGAGTGTTTTTTAAACGTAGGACAGTAATTCTGTGGGAGCACCAGCATGGCAGAATTGTCGGTTGAGCCTATGGGAATCTTCTCGGCCAGTCCTATGGTGTATCTGGGTAAATCAAGTCACCATGTGGGCTGCTCCCCGGGCGCCCTCACAGATGACAGTGAATGAGACCCACTGGATCTTTCTCCTATCATGCTTCATCCTTAAATGGAATTTCATAGCTTTTCTGCTTCCTTAAAAGGTTATTTTTAAAAATTTAACTATAAATTTTCAAATAGCAAACTGCTTTTTGCTTAAAGTAGTCAGAAAAGTCTCTATTGCATATATCCCAGCCTTGGGGTTTCTCTACAGATCTAATCCCCTTTGGATAAGCCATTAAAACTCCATTTTTCAAAAGAGGAAAAAGAAAAGGTTCTCGGAGAGCTCAAGTAGTTTCATTAAGACTACAAAGTTGATAAGCTTTTTGAAAGGAGGTCCTAGAAATATCTAAGATTTCACTCCAAAAACATGTCCAAATGAAAAACAGGTATCCAAAAAATAGGTAATAATAGGTAATAATGTGACAATTATTTGGTGACCACTGGAATAATAGCTACTTCACAAGGCAATGATCTACACAAGACCAGAACAGAAAATTCTGGCTAATGAAATGAACAATATCATAAGGAAAGAATGAGAAAAATGTATTGTTGCAACAATTACACACCTAGGAGCTAGATGTTTCATATGAACACAATGTTGTCATGGTATAAAAGCATAGCAATATTAAGGACTGCAAAAAAAATTTCCTCTCAGTCAATCTAATGCTAAGAGATCTGACACCAAAGCAAGAGATGAGCTAGAGGGAAAATGGAAATCTATGGCAATAACCAGCAAAGCCATCTTTAAGAGAAAAACAAACAAACAAACAAAAAACCAGAAAATAATGCCACAACACAAAAAGGCAACAAAAACAAAAAAGATAATCTGTCCTTCAGAAATGCACACATCCACAAAGACTGCCCTGTAAGAGCGTCCACTGCAGCAGGAACACGGCTAACAGGGAGTTGTTGCAACAACTTACATGTCGATAACAGAAAGTGAAGAAGAATTCAAATCAAACTGTTCTGACTTGCTATTCATAGGTAATAAGGGGGGACACAAAGAAAGAATAGGAGGAATGTGGGAGGATTTTTACTTTTGAGTCATATAATCCCTTCCGGATGGTTTGTTTTATTTTTACGTTGTGTTATTTTCTTATTAGTAATGTCTTAAATATTATTTTAAAACAAATTTTAAGCCTGTTATGTTGGGGAATCATGAAGCCTTGGAGTTGAGAAAAGCCGCAGGCATCTTAGCCCAGTTTAGCTTCACAGCCTGGCTGTCTGCATGGAACTCAAGAGAGGATGGCCTCCTCTGGCTTGCAGGTGCTCTGGTCTTAAGATTCAGAGCAGCTTCCAGAAGCTGGTGCACCCCAACAAAGTGAAAAATCAAATAAGCTTCATGGTTTTCATTGTCTACTCCTGCACTGCGAAACATCCACGACATTCTCTCAACAGCGACTCTAGTAACTCCCAAATCCTCCTGGCTCCTACCAGGTCCTAAGAAGTTCGGTTGTCAACCTCAGGACAGGCTGGAACACAAACCACTGAGGTCAAGGCTAAACCATGTGGCTGGAAGAGCAGCACATTCCCTACTATGGGGAACTACAGTCTCACGGGGTCTCGGGGTCTTTACGGTCATCACCCTTAACACCCATCATTGGGACATTCTTCCTACCATCTTAGAGTTGGAGAATTGGTTTTTGCCCTGACCTTGCCATTTTATGTATTCAAGGTTAGCATTTTACATTTCAGTAAACACGGGGACTTTCCTTGATCTTCCCTTAGGGCCTTTTACCTGTTACTCTCCACCCCACCCCACCCCCACACACACACCACATTGTGACACGCATCCCCATTCCCTTGGATGGAAATATCATCGTAAGAAGCATCCTTAGTTGTGTCAGCCCTTAATGTTACTTAATTATACACAGTGTCAAAACCCGAGGCACACCTGGAAAGCGTTTGCCTTCACCACTGTTTAAAATTATGAAAGAGGTTGAGAGGAAGAAATAGGCCATTTCTGTTACTGTATCAGCTCCAGTACTCCACATTTGGTGAGAGCAATACAAGCAACTATAAGATGGGATTTGACAGCAAGAAGGAACCTCAGGGAGATCAATTCCCATCATTCCACAGCTCAGAAACTGGAGGCCTGGGTGGTAAATCTGGGTCATTTAGGAATTATCAGCCAGAGCCCGGGCCTTCCTACTCTGAGCTCAGAATTGTTTCTGCTGTCAGGTTGCTTGTCAGATGAATGAACGACTGACTTCACCTCCCAGTTTGCACAACCAAAGGAGACTGGAAGAGAGACTCAAATTTAAATGATATAGTAAATATAGCTGGAGAGACTACATTTGCCCAATTTAACTGAGGTTTTCCACGTTCCACTGAGTGCTTATGTGGATAGCCTCAGGCATATTTTTAGTCAATTAAAAGTGTTGACCAATGCTACATATACATTGAAGACAAAATGTAAGTCAGATTTCAGTCCAGTGTTAAATTCTAATTCCGCTATAATCTGTAGGACTTGCCCCAAATAATGAAATCACCAGGGTGAACCCAATATATTTTTACATGTCTTTACGTGTCAATGGTGAACGTACAGACTTTTCATGTTATGTCCCTATTATGCAATCACTTCAAGAAAAAACAAAAGACTTAAAAGCAACTAATACGTGCAAGGGAACATTGTCGTAACATGACTGTGTG